>CM040246.1:161543253-161943253 GCA_022545495.1 Chrysanthemum lavandulifolium
CTTCAAATAAAAATTATATTGAACCATTCGGTTAATGTTGTTAGCTTTCTCCCGTCGATCACCATAACCCAAAGGTTCTTTATCGCGGAAAGTTATCTTTTGCATGTCCTTAAGATGGACTGCAAGGATCTGGAATGCTGGTTCCCTATGATGTATAGGGAAATTTAGTATCCTCCAGTAAGCTTCGTGCGGACAAACAAACCTCCCGTCAATAAAATATTTTATTTCATCAATCTGTATCATAGGAACAGATGATGAAGTTCCTGGATCACCAATGGGTTTAGTGATTCATGCAGCAATTCGGCCTATGCTTCTTTAAATGTATTTAAACAGATATTTTATCAACATACTCCACCCGCAATACTCTACATTAATGTGTGCATGAAACATAAGACAAAGCAAACGGTTGTATGGTACAACGTATGTGTTGACTAACTTATTGTTAGCCTTGATTATTTTTATTAGAAGTGATGGTCATTCACGATTAGGAACTTTGTAATGTGTGTTAGATATTGTGATAGAATAGTCAACGGGCTCGTGGATTGGGCTAAGCTAATTGGGCATAAGTTAAGTTAAGCTAGCCTTGTCTAGTTCGTGTAACCCAAGCTCAATCCAAGTCCATCTCAAGGCCCATGGCCAAGCCTTAGGGCATCATCCTCTCTTACTATAAATACCCCTCAAGTATGTCATTTGAGGGGTGTGTTAGGTCACTAGTTTTACAACACAAGCTTATAGAAAGGGATAAGGCGATTGAACAAGCTAAACAACACACCGTATAAAGTAAAACCGGTTAGGCGTAGAAGTGAGTGAAAGAATAACGAACAACCAACCCTCAAATGAGGGTTTACAAGAGTTTATATAGGCAGGAGCTGGGCAACACTCCCTCCTTCCCTATTCCTTATTGAGCTTGGGCCTCAGAACATGGGCCTTCAATATTTGGACCTTAAACAAACATAAAGGCCATAATAAGGCTACCTATTACATATGAAATATAAATACTTGAAATCTTGTTTGGAGTGATTCAACAATCTCCCCTCAAGTATATATGAATGTAAGCAGTGAAGGCATTGATGTAATAGTAGGTGGCGTCTTGACATTCTTCTTTCTTGTGAGAGAATTGTCTTGATTGAAAGATTATGCTTGACGTCATCTTTAACTTTGTTCTTTGATCATTGTTCTTTGTGGTGAAAGTGATAGTATGTTGTTATGGCATCACGCCTCCAGGTGCCTTGTTGCTCCGGTGTCTCGTCATTCTTCAACATGCTCCGCTTTTTAACGTTGGAAATCAATCTTGATGAATTATAAGTCTTTAACTTTGTAGATTCTTTGATTGATGAAGAATCATTCATTGTTGTTGCATTGAATAGAACTTTCATTAGTGATGATGTTGGCGTGATCATGAGAAGAATCGACCGATCATCCCTCAGAGCTTCCATAAGAAAAACATTTCAAGCGGTTAGTAATAAGCGGTTTGGCACTACAGGGTTTGAACTTGAGGTGTTATGACATAGTGTGAAACAACCTAATTCTTACAAAGGCCATTCACGGAGTCCCACAAGTGAGATAACGCGATGTCAAAGTACATCTGATTCGGATAGTCATTGAGGTACGAAGCATCACCTCCTGATGTAGCCGTTTGAGACACACTCCGCGTAATCCAGGGAGTTACAATGACCTTTTCGGTCATTTGATGTTGACCACGGCGGGTTTCCATTCAATCACGAGGATCACGGATGTGAACCTCTCTAAATGTTCTCGAATTGCTAAGATCGTGAAGGACTCGATATGAACCAGCGATTCCTTTGAAGATCTTATTTGTTGATCAACAAGTGATTAAATGTCAAGTGTTCCTAAAGAGATCTTTTGATGAATCTCGTGGCTCTAGACTCAATAGTGCATTTTGGTTTTCCGGCGGAGACTAGGGAGGGTCTCCTTCTTCAATACCGGCGATCTCTGAAAGCCAATAGATTATGTAGGGTTCCACTGAGAATGAAACAAATTTCGTTGAGAGAAACTTGAGTGGCTAAGAAGGTTTAGTGCATCGTCCTTGGGTCCATGCGACTTTAATTTTCAATACCGGTGTCACTAAGTGACAACCTTATATATGAATTGAACCGGTTACGCTAAGTTGAATAATACGGAGGCTATTTCTTTTCACCCTTTACTTTACATTTCTTTTGATTCTTCAACTCCTTCTTTCTCCGATTCTCATTTTCTCCTTTTATAATCATTCCTAAGGACTTCTAACACTAACTAATGGTAGTGTCCTTGGGTAGATCCTCGACTCTGGCGGATCATAGAACAGTTATTCTAACCTTAGTCACCTTATAACTCCTGACTATCCTATGTTTGCCATAACCAGTAAGTTAAAATATCTCTCAAAGGGTGATATATCTTTGGTCCTAACAATTGGTATCAATCGCCTAACAATGGTTTAGGAGTGTTTGTGTTTGTTTTTGAAGCTTGGTATTATGCATAAAGGCTCACGTTTTCATAGTTGTCAAGCTTAAAGCTTTAATTTTTGCACTTAAAAATTCAAGATTCTTGTGGTTTAAGGTTTATTTGGTGCTAAAGTTTGGTTTTTGCAAAAGTTAGAAGCTTTACGTGTTTTTCTTCACTTTTAAACTCGTTCTTGGTTCATTGGTCATTTCTACTCGTAACTTTTCTAAGCACTTTGGGTGAAAAAGGTCAACATTTTTGGGTTATTCAGTGTTTTGGATATACATGCAAGCGAAATTGTTTGAATCGTTGGAAATTTTTTACGGTAGGTCAAAACCCTAGTTTACTCTGAAAGTCAACTACGCATAAGTTTTCTACTCGTAACTTTTGGTGAAGAATCTTGAGCTATAACGGTTACTCGTGCTTCCCTCACTTGGATAAGTGTGTGGAACACTTGACTTGTGGATATCCCTTATCTTGTGGCGGTGTAAAGGATTTTTGGTTTTAACCTAAGTTTACATAAGCATAAACTCTTACGGTAGAACTCGCATAAGATCACACTTAAGCGTAAGGTTTTGACTAAGTTTTTTGTCACGCAAGCCTAAGGTTACGTAAAGATACTCTCGCCTAAGATCCTCGCCTAAGCTTCCTACGCATAAGATCCTCGCCTAACCATATCCTACTCGTAACTTCTTTAAGTCGCTTAAGCTTTTGGCGGGAAAACTTGAGTAAAATTTAATTTTTGAGGAGACTAAACGTTCAATTTTTACGCGATTCAAATTTTGGTATAACTTGGAAATTTTGGTCAAAATTCAAATTTTGGGCCTAAATTCAAATTTTGGTCATAACTCAAATTTTCATACACCCTTAGAATTGATTTTATAGTGAATTTCAAATTTTGGTGAAAATTTTTAAGAACCAAGTTTCTGAAGTACGACCTTGGATAAACCTCAACCGACCATAACTTATCAAACACAACTCCTTTATCGTTGAATCGATCCTACATCAACTTTATCGATCATACCTTCATCAATAAACTCAACAAGACATTCATGCGGCCGGTGCGAAAACCGACCTCTATGTTGGCAAAGGTGGTTATCTTCAATGGACAAGTCGAATGCTCCGCTACATCAAGACCAAACCTAATGGGAAACTCATGATTAAATCCATTCGGGATGGACCCTTCGGCATCGACAAGTTCATGTACAAATGCAGATGCAACACCTCATCCCACCATCCTCTCATCTTCAATGAATCGAAATACTGAAGAGGATCGAAACAAGTCGATCACGGATGACATGGCAATTCATATTATCCATGGGTTTACCAATAGACATCTTTCTTTGCGGTGAGCGGTTGTGACCTTTCGATATGTGGGGCGTGTAAGGGCTATGTTTTGGAGCGAAATTGGTAAACAAGATATGGAGAACAAGTCGCTAGCGAATGGGAGAAGTTTACATCTACACGGGAGAATCCATTGAATCCTACTATGGAAGGTTTTGCACTTTGATGAATGAGCTTATCGAAACAAGTTGGCACCGAACAATCTTCAAAATATCAAGTTCTGAATAATCTTCCGAAGAATGGGGCGATATGTCACTATTGTCAACCAAACAAAAGACTTACATGAGGTGAACTTTGATCAACTAAACGATTTTAAACAAAACCAAGGCGAGCGAATGAAGTCGGGGAAAGATTGGCAAAGAATCATGATCCATTGGCACTTATTGCTAAGACTCAACTACGGTGAATACACAACAACAAGCTTCATCATCTTCCAACAACAACAACTTGCAATACATTCCACAACCACAACAACAATTCTATCCGGATCAACAATACGGGAACAAGGAATCGGTGATCCCGCCCACGACCCGAGCGACCTTACGCAGATATTTTCTTTATTGGATAAAGCATTTAAGATCGCCGGTAATCGAGCGGTTCCGTATCGGGGTAATCGGTCGGTCGGCATGTTGGAAATCGATGGACGAGAATGTTGGGAATAAATGGGTGTCAGAATGGCAATGTTGCGGCTCCGATCGTTGGGAATTATGGAGATGGACATCAAATTGATTGTGAATCAAAATATGGGATATCAAAATGGGAATAAGCATTTTATGACTTACATTGAGAATGCCTCCGAACCTCAAAGACAAGATTCGGATCTAGTGTCATACCAATGACAAAGCTTGAAAAGATCCGATACATGTTGATGTTAGCGAAAAAGAAGAATTGGGAATTGAGTTGACGAGGAAATAAAATTCGGTACCCAAAATGGGAAGATAAAGCAAGCGATAATGCAACCTCGGTCACACAATCAATCAACGAGCCACAACATCAGCGGTACTTATGACACAACTCCTGTCTACGACAGATTCACTCAATGAGGTACCATTCGTTTACTCGAGAAGCCACATTCATGTCTCCCGAACCTTATTATGACACATATGTGGGAGAGCAAGTTAATAGCAATGTTAACTGCGAAACTCCATATATGGATCCTAATGGAGGTCAAGTGATACGAAATGGTGCTAATGATGAGGAAACTCGTGCTTATTTTGAATCATTAATCAATCAATGTGGCATTGAAGTTGAGAAAGAAACGGTCAATCGCGAGGTTAAGGCGCGAATAAAAATTGACCGCGAGCTTGAGAGTTACAAGGACACGCCAAAGCCTATGAATTTCATACAAACAAAATGTCGAAATTAGAAATTGGTTATCGAGATTATTTTAAGAAAAAACAATTGCAACTCAAGTATGACACACTGATGTGAATTTGAATTTGAAAATAAAATCTTTAAACAAGGAAATTTTTGAACTAAACAACCAACTTTCTAAACAAAAAGCAACGTGTTCGATCTTGAAAAAGAAAAGCAGTTGATTCTTGATTTTCAAAGCGAGAAGATTCTCTTCTTGATGAAATTCGGACAAAAATGAAACTATCAAAAATTGGATAATTTGCTTCTTACAACGGGTCATTCCGCTAAATCAAACAAGATGCTTTCCAATCAAGTAAATCCGATTTTTCATACTACTCAGAAAATGGCTCTTGGTAACTCACCTCCTTCGTTCCTCAAGAAAGCTCAAAAATCTCAGAATGTGTTGAACAATGGACAACCTTTGCATGAACCCATAATTGTTCGTGATTCTCTTGAAACGTTAGAACTATCTGAGGAGAGTAGATTAAAAATGAAACAAAAGAATCCAGATCTTAAACCAATTGATTATAACAAATGGAACAAAATTAATGGAATTACTTTTGTTAATCAAAAAAAACAACAATCGTTTTCCACCACACCAAGTGTTTCAAACATAGTGTCAACACAGGTTTCAAAACCGGTCTCAACTCATGTAGTTGTCTCAAAATCTCTTTAATCGAACAAATGTCTTCAAACAATCCTTTTAACACAAGTGATTCTAGAAGCATTTTAGATGACGTTAAAACTAGAATTGGGTATCTTCAAGGTGTTAAATCTAAAACCCATAATACAACCAACATCGGTCTTCTAGTTTTGATATTGAACAAAAAGGTTTTGGCCCGAAATTGCCCCAATTGAATGCCATCGGTGCAAGGGTAATTCATGTTGAACAAGCACTTTTAAAAGAAACAGTGACTTTGTCAAGGACCATAAATCCGGTAAAGCAAGCTAATGACGATTGTTGAACACATCAAATTTTGGAAACTTTGAATGATTCTCTCTTGAAGATGTGATGACTACCGATATCATGTCAATTATTTTACAAACATATTACTGTTGAAGATCATGAAAGACTCGATATGAGACCTCATAATTGTTTCAAAATATGAAAAAGCTCTTGAAAAACTTGAAAAATAAAACGTGTCCTATTTTAAACAACTTGATCGAAGAGCATAAGTATGACAAGCTGTCATATGGCGTGCCTACAAGGACATGCAAGAGCAAAATGATCTTTTGAGAGCTCACCGGGATGTCTAAAGGAAAGGCATGGATACTAAGTTGGAAAACCATTGGTGAGGAGAAGGCAAATGTTCCCAAACGGTTTTCAAACCAAAAATGTCTATTTCTATGCCTCCTCCAAAAGTCAATGAGAAAATTGATTTGTCAAAAGCAGTCACTCCACGGACTTTGCCTATCAAACGAATTATCCAAGATTTTGAAAACAGCTTTTTGATAAAGAAAAAGTGATTACATGGCACTTCTAGGAATAGTACACGGAATGTGACCGCAAATCCGGTTAAAGAATCATTGGTTCTAACAACATGGTCAACAATCACTATCTAGAAGAAGCTAGGAAAAAGGCACTGAGACTCGAAAAGGCGGACTTCTAGGTGCAACATCTAGGGTGATGAATTCTACAGATTTCAAGGCACCGCTAGTAGTAGTAAACCATTACCTAGGAACACTCTTCAAAAGACTAGTTGGCTTGCATCTAAGAGTAGTTCGCAAAAGAAAATGCTATGCCCTTAGAAAACAACACTATGAATTCTAAGTCTTTCTCGAACAAGAATCAATTTTCAAAAACTGTAGTGACAAAGTTAAAAGCTGCTTTGTTTTAAACAAGAATCTTGAATTTGTACTACTACATGTAAAAATGTGTCTTTTCGACTAATCATGAAGCATGTGCCTTACAATATCTCAAGAAATAAAATCCTCGTGCCAAGGCACAATCCACTAAGACACCAAATAGAAACAAGCCCATTGATAAAATGTCAAACAAAAAGAAACCTAATAGGTGGATCTTTTCAGGGACGTAGTTTTTCCAAAATGAGTCTTCCACAGCATCGATAAGAAAACAACTCCTCGATCTTACCTTAAATTGGATACCCACAGGCAAAGTTTTCAACCAAATAGGTCTTAGATGGATTCCCACGGGAAAGATTTTGATACTTGCTCCAACCGGATAATAGTGAAAATCATCGGGATAAGGAAGTCAAAACCACTACAACCGTTGATAGTGACCTCACCGGTGAGAATCTTGTACTTCTATGTTATTTGTGAAAACTCTTCTTTGGTTGCGGTGTGAATCAAATATCTCGAACCCGGCTCATCGAGGGTTCCACCAAAATCTTCTTCATCATTCTCTATCTTCTATATTTGATTTTCCATTTCTTTTATAAAACCATCAAAAGAAAAATACAAAAATAAAAATCAATTCATCATGAAGGTCAATCCAGGTTGCGTAGTTTTGGCAAAGTTATGCGTGAGACGTGTATTATATATGCTTAGGTGTAGACTTACGCGAGAATCCTATCTACACGCAGTAAGAAATATTACGCGTGAGGAAAAGGAGTCCTTATGCGTGGAGCTTATGCGTAGGCATATATTTACCTTACGCGTAAGGCTACTCGTAAGAGTTGACCTTGCGTAGGGTTCATCTGCTACGCATATCCTTCACAGATACGCGTAGTCCATTGTAGAACCTTAAGCGTGAAGCTACGCGTGAAGACAAGTCTTACGCGATAACAATCTCACGCGTAAGGTGATCCTTATCGCGAGATTAGTATCCACCTTGATTCGAATGTTACGTGTAGCAAAGGCCTGAAATAAATCCATCAAATTATCAACATTAACACATACATTCATTTTATCAATAGATCATATGTTACACAGTTATGCGTAGAATTGCATACGCGTAGACTAAACCCTAGATCTACGCGTATGGATTCTAGCCATAGATTAAGCACCAAACTTTTTCTGGTATATCATAGACGTTGTGAGAACATGTAGACCAAGTTTTAACACTTATTATGCAGTGAATCAAAAACACCCAAAGTTTATGAACTTTAAACCCTAGTTTCGAATTGATGATCAATTCGTGTTTCTGGGTGGCTATAGACCTTGGAAATCATCAATTTAACAACTCAAGAGCATAAAACAACAATCTTTTTAACCAATACACATCACATTCAAAAACGCCCAATTTGACATATAAACCCTAATTCGCAATGTTCATCAATAGTGTTTCTGGGTTTGTTTTGGTCATAGAAAACATATCAAGGATGTTTTGAAGCATTTTGACATTAACATTTTCACCACAAACACTAAACACATGATCAAGTGTTCTTACGCATAAGCGAAGAACACAAGATCACTCATATCCATAGATTTGGCCGTTGGATCCATTTAAAATTCAAGACCCATGTTTGAAAATACGTTAGAAACATTAATCTACTTACAGAATGATGATCAAATTCACGGATATGAAGAACGAATTATACGCGTAGGATCTAGTTTGGTTTGGTATATTAAATGTGATGGATAAGTGTTAGGTGGAGAGTTTTATTAAAAGTAACTTTAAGTTTTTGACAGTTTTGGTCCCTCCACCTTTTCCATTTTCATCCAAAGCCTTTTAACTTCCAATTTTGGTTACCAAATGAAGATTTTAGGAAACCCAAAGCCTTTTAACTTCCAATTTTGGTTACCAAATGAAGATTTTAGAAACTTGACACACCCCCTCGACTTGATAAAATATTGAAATGTTATTAATTTTAATCCGAGGAGTGTCACATGTACCGTGAAATTCACCACCGCTTTGTAAAAGAATCAACCGAGATGTGATAACATGCAAGTACATGATGTTTTGAAGCAGTTAAAGGATTATTTTCTCCCCCTCAACACTTGATCGGAAAAATATTGAATTTTGAAAGATAAAAGTGTTGACGGAAGAAATGTACTTGCCATGTTTAAAGAAATGTAGATTGGGAGAATATTTTTGTTGTTTTATCAGGTTTTATATTTTTGTATTTTGTTTTTGAAAGATTTTATTTATTTACAAAAGAGGTTTTGGTGTTTGACAGGTTGTTAAGACTGTTTTAAGAGGTCATCCAGTTCCTCTTGAGTCAAACACCTCATACCAATTCGGTGGACCAACTCATTAAACCTAGCGGGAGGTAAGGCTTTGGTGAGCAGATCGCCAATTGGTATTCAAGACCCACAAAGTATAATTCAACGGTACCGCTCCACATGATCCTTGATGAAATGATAGAAGCGATCGATGTGCTTTGATTTCGAGTCTCGAATCGAGTTGCACGAGATTGCAATGGCACTCGATTGTCGCAAAGACATCGGGATTCATCAACACGTAACCATAGTCTTTGAGTTGTGTTCTCATCCAAATGACTTGAGCACAACATGCGGACATGGCTACATATTACGCTTGTTGATGACAATGATATGATCCTGTTTCTTAGATTGCCAAGACACCAGTTTATCACCGAGAAATTGTAGAGCTCTCAAGTACTTTTCCTTGAGTCTAAGCATCCTGCGTGATCGTCGTCTCAAAAGCTATTAGTTCAAAACCGTAATCTTTCGGATACCGGATCCCCAAATTAATGGTTCCCTTGATGTATCGGAGGATTCTTTTAGCCTCGTAGAGGTGGGTTTCGCTTGGTCGCGATCGATAACGGAGCATAGATAAACGGCAAAGACAATATCGTGTCCGCTAGTGTTAGATACATGAGAGACCAATAATACTTGGTATTTGGTAGGGTCAACCAATTTCCCATGTAAATCAAAGATCTAATTTCTTGGTATGAGCCATTGGTGTGGCATAAGTATCACAGTATTCATTCCAAATTTGTTTAACAATTCAAGGGCATATTTGGACTCACTCAAGAAAATACCACGGGTGATTGATGAACTTGCGTCCTAGAAAGAACGTAAGTTCACCCATCATGGACATTTCAAAATTTTCTTCATGAGTTTTGCAAAAGCGATTGAAAACTTTTTATGTGTTGACCCAAAATGATGTCATCCACGTAAATTTGAACAATTAAGATATGTGCCCGTGATATTGTATAAAAAGAGTTGGGTCAACCGAGCCTTTGGTGAAATTATTGGCAATGAGGAAAGATGATAGCTTATCGTACCATGCCCGAGGGGCTTGTTTGAGACCATAAAGAGCTTTGTTCGGTTTGTAGACATGGTTCGGGAACTCGGGATCAACGAATCCATCCGGTTGGTGACATAGACCGCTTTCTTTAAGTTGTCCATTTAAAACGCCGCTTTGACATCCATCGATAGACCGTCATGTTCATATGAGCATGAACGCGAGAAATATCCGAACGACCTCAAGACGAGCAACCGAGCAAAAGATTCTTCAAAGTCTATCCCTTCTTCCCGACGATAACCCTTAGCAACTAGCCGTGACTTGTTTCGGATGACATTCCTTCAACATCCAATTTGTTTTCCAAATCCATTTGAGACCAATGACGTAGACCCCTGTTGGTCTTTCAACCGCTTCCCATACTTCAAGACGCGTTTGAATTGGTTGAGTTCTTCTTGCATGGATTCAATCCAGTTGTCTTTTGTCATTGCGTCTTTAATGTTTTAGGTTCGATTAGCGGGCGGTGAGTGCATAAATGCAATGTTCACCATCCGAGTGAAGACGTTGTCTCGTAACGATCGGTTGATTTGGGTTGCCAATAATGTTAGCCGAGGATGGTCTTTTGTCCATCTATGTGTAGAGGGTTGATGTTGGTATACATTGTGCGGATTCGAGGATTCAAATGGTTTGTTGATGATTCGCGACATCCGTGCGCCGATGTCATTAGCAAACGGGTTGAAGAACGATTTGGATCAAAATCTGCGGTGGGGTACTTCATTCGAATATCATCACCGGTTCATCATTGTTGGAAGCGGTGTGTTCAACTGTTGTGGTGGAGTCAATTGGTGGTGCATCTTCAACGAGAGTTGTTGTAGCAGTGTATCGTATAGGAATATTATCGGGTTGTGCGGTGAAACAATGGATACACTTGAGCACGTTCATCAATATCGTCACGCAGCAGTGGAGCAAATAACCTTTCCATTTGTTGACGAGTTAGTGAGGGCTTTGTTCGGATGATGATGGGGTTGAGGAAGTTTAAACGGTTATGACCGGTTCTAAGTCATTATACTCGAAGCCATTTCGTAAGTTCATCGAAATGAGCATGAATCGTTTCCATAACCTCCTTAGTTCGACGATTCCATATTCGGAAACCTTTAGAATTCTCACAATATCCAATAAAGACTCCAATGTCGGCTTTGGCTTTGAGCTTTCCAAAATCATCACGATCATTATTCGGATAGCAAAGGGATCCAAATACATGAAAGTGTTTGAGATTCGGTTTATGGTTGTGGACAAGCTCGAAAGGTGTTTTGTTGTGGCGTTTGTAATCATAGATCGGTTTTGAGTATAGCATGCGATGATACGACCGCCCATAAGTAATCTGGAAGTTTAGCATTGATTAACATTGTTCTGCGCTTCCACTAACGTTCGGTTTCGTCTTTCAACAACTCCGTTTTGTTCGGTGTCCGTGCAATAGATGTTTGATGTTTGAATTCCACTTTCTCATAAAATTCACGAAGGGTTTGGTTAACAAATTCGGTTCCTTTGTCTCGTCTTATTAGTCTCGACGGTGTTGCGGAGTCGAACACATATTTTGTGAGAAAGGTGATGATCATTTTGGAGCTTGGTCTTTGCTACGAAGAAAATAGACCCAAGTCCATCGTGAGTAGTCATCAACAATTACTAAGATGTAGCGTTTGCCATTGATCGTTTGCACGCGCATCGGGCCACACAAATCCATGTGAAGAAGATGAAGCACATGTTTGAGTCGTGTTCCACCTTTGAAGGAAAATGAGCACGAGTGCTTTTCCCTTGTTCACGGTGAGCAAAGGTGATCTTTTGAATACCGGAATCGTGGGAGACCTTCAACTAGTTTGTGTCGAGCAAGGTTGGTGATGGTTTGAAAGTTTAGATGTGAGAGACGACGGTGCCATAGCCAAGATTTTGTTGATGTTGCCTTTGAAAGTAAGCGGATGGGAGATGAAGCAACCATGTCTTGCATAGAGATAGTGTAGAGACTAGAATTACGCGAGCCGGACATAAGGTCATTTCCTTGTAGATCACGAATGAAACAAGTTTTCTCCCGAAAGCAACCTCCAAATCTCCATCACAAAATTGACCCATCGAAAGCAGATTGTGACCGAGGCCTTCCACATAGTAAACCCTCACGATTTCGATGTTCCCATTAATATAGTCTCCGTAGCCCATGATGGTCTGCAAGTGATCATTCCGAATCGACGGTGCCAATGAACTTTGCAATAAAGTTTGATAATGCTTTAAGGTTGCTGTCATGTGTCGGGAACATCCGCTATCAACAATCCGAGAATGATCTCAGATCACCGCATTACACACGCATTTGACACGGATGGAATAGAAGTAGATGTGGAACCCGAAATGTTAGAGGGTTCCGGCGATATAGTAGACATACACACATTAATAACTTTAGGCATCCATTGAAATCCTAATGTGTTATATATCCATTTCTTCCATCTATAACTACTGCTTGCTTTAGTCTTTGTGAATGCATTAGGTGGTACTACATTCTTAGGAGGTGAAGCCGGAGCTACAGAGACAACAATGTTTGCCTTAGAATCTAAAGAAGGTGGTTTACCAAGCACGACTTAGAATGATTAGTGGGCCTAGAGGTATTCCGATTCTTAGGATTCCGTAATCTAGAGATTATGGCTTTAGCAACACATTTGTCATGACAATCGAATTCATACTTTTTGACAAATATCACAAGGTGCATCGATCGAATATCAAAGGTACTTAACGGTTTAGCATTCGTTACATCACTATTTCTATTACATTTGCCGACGCAACATCTATAGTGGAAGTAACGTGAGTCTTATTCATAGTCCTAAGGTGTTCTTCTACTTTAGCATTCCTTATTGATATTTTCTTAGGTCGCAACTTCCTATTCTTCGATTGAGTGCTCCTAGGTCGTGAAGTGCGGACGTTTGGAAAAGATGCAACTATTCTGCTTCAAGAGAAGTAACACATTAGCAACTTGTGATTTGGCGGTAGGGATTCTAGGTTCACGATTACTAAGTGTTAATGGTGCTAATCTCTTAATGATGGTTGGCGGAAGTTGTTCATACTTTCCTAACATTTCTCTTAACTTAGAGATAGTGTGAATCAAGTCTTGATTTTCGAACGAATATTACCAAGAAAATTCATGACTTCTCTAGTGTGAGCAAGATAGTGATCAAGTTCGTTTGATGCTTCATCTCGAGTCTTATTGAGTAAATCAAATATGACACCATATTCTGTTTAACTTTTACAAGTTCTTGTTCATATTTTGAGATTTGACCTTTCAAAGACACGTTTTGATCATCCAGCTTGCTCAATTTTAGGATCGAAGAATTTTCACTCAATTGAGCGATTTTCTTTTGAAAACCAAGTTGATGGTTGTGAATATCTTTTTCACACCATTGAAGACGACGTTTTGCATTGTAAAGTTCGTTAAGTAATCGTTCATTTTAGCTTTTAAAGACTCGATTTGAAGCACCTTATCGGTGTTCTCAACAGAACCACAGAGTCAACATTATCGGAAGAGATATGATCGATGCATATGGCAAGGAATAGAATAACACAACATTATGGACATCGGCACACAATAACATCTTTCAAGAGTCGATCAACATCTTTTCTCAACATTTTCTTTTCCGTTTAGTATTAGAAATAGATGTTTCGCTTTCTCGAAAACGACCTTCATTACTCCAAGTTCCTTATGAAAGTCTCCGCTTCCAAGACAATTGCACAACTTTTCAAATTCTTAACATTTGGTAAAAGATTTTTCTAAAAATGTCTCTTTGTTCTCGCCAGAGGCGATTGAAAATGTTGAACTTTGATTTCGGATCGATATTCTATCTCATGTTGTAAAATTTTGAGGTCGACCATGAAAATATCAAAATATCTAAGAATTTTGCGATTTTCGGGTTGTGAGTTTACTTCAACGAATGGAAGGTAAAGGACCATAAATTTGTGCATAAGACTGTTTTGGGATTAACATTAGAAGACTCGAGTGTTTTGATGATAACCCTTGGTGTGTTAGAAGAATCCGTTGGTGTGACAAAAGTGATCGGTTTTGAATAACTAAAAGGTTTGTTGTAAACAACATTTTTAATTTTGATCGACTCTCGTCTTACGCATCTAATTCCTCTTGACGATGATATTCAACAACACTCATGACAAATTATCAATTTTATATTCTCTTTGAAACATCGGAGTTGGTTTGAATGTTTTGGTTGAAAGCTTTGGTTTGTAATCGCCTAGATTTGGTCCATATCCATTTGGATCGGGTTTTAAAGTAAACTTTTCAATAGTCACATCGATTCACCATGTTTGTAAACAACAGCTTTAAACTCTTTAAGTTTGTGTTGCAAACCGATAATTTCTTCATCTAGATTCGTTAATCTATTCGTATCGTGGAATGTTTTGACAAGTTAACAACTCAGCCTTAGCATTTTGATTTTCCAAGGTGAGGCGTTAATTTGCTTTTTATGTTCATGTTTCAGCTTGTTCTATCTCGGACAACAAAGCATTCTTCGAGCGGCTAGATCACGATCTGCTCTCTAAATATTTTTCGTTTTGATGAGATTTTGCAAAGCGCTTCAAAACCTTTTCACGTTTTCTTGAGTTTTGAAAAGTTGAGTTACTTTTGTAAACATTCAAGATCCTTGGTTAACATGCATTTTACTTTTTAAGTCCTTATTTAATGTACAACATGTCCTTAATTTGGGATTGTATGGTCTTGAATTAACCGAGCAAAATCTGGATGAGGCAAAGTTCATCTTGTTCAACGAAGTCACAACATGATCATTATTTAGATCCTCAAGTATAACCACGGAGTCAATTTGATTATCAAAGGAGACCATAAGGTCATCTTGATCGTCAAATGTAACTACAAGGTCTATTTGAAAATCATCGAATGAGATGTAAATGACTCATTTTGAAAAGTCCGATCCGTGCGGATTCGGATATTGGCGGAGATATTAGATCGAGATATGAATATGGTTTGTTCGGTACATGAGACAAGCCATCGATGTCATACACTGGGCTGTGTCACTCATGTGTAACTCATGCATATTAGCCATCAACATAATGTGCATTAGCACGCAAGTCCTCCATATCATCATCAGTGTCAAGTGCGCCATAAAGCTCGTTCTTTGTTTGTGAGAGATCCACCGGCTTCATCCTTAAGAGCCAAAAGAATAGCCTCTTTGAAATAAGCACGCCCGAGTCCTCGGCTTTGGGCATGCATTAGCCAGTGTCCTTCTCATTGCGGTTGTAGCATCTAAGACCATTCAACCCATTACGAGCATTTCCTATTCCACCACTTGAGCTCATTGTTATTCCTACCCACATTAAACCCTTGACCACCGCCCATCCGACGACCATAATCACGATTTTGAACTTCAACTCGTCCATTGTTTACAACAACTGATTCCGTGTGTTAGATGAGGAACGAATACGATTGTTGGATTTGTTGGTATAACGCCAAAAGCATTAGCAATCATCACAAATCCTTGTTGCAATGCGTCGAATGGATCGATGTCCTCATTAGCATCATCGACATATGCTTGAGCATTGTTGTTGTATATGGAACCAATTGAGATTGTTGAGGTTGAGGTTGATTGTTTTGTGTGTTGGAGGCGGTTGGTTGAGTTGCTTGTTGAGGAGGATAACTTTGTTGAGCATATAAGGCAAGTTGTTGATTTTCCGGTTGTGATTGTGGGGCAATTTGAGCACGGAGAATCCTTTCCGATCAACTTCCTTTTCATGAGGCTTCAAGTAATCGTACAACAATCCATAAGTAGAATGATGCATATTCTTCGCTTGACGGAGAAAAATGACATACTTCTCCCATTCGGACCAAGACTACTCAGAACTTAGTATTCACCGCAATTCTTGGCATGATGATGTTGTGTTTATCCAAATCATTGATGATGTCTCGAAAATCGATGATGATATGACTCTAGTGTCTCTCGTGTTCAATCATGAAGTGTTCATAAGCCAAGTAAATTTTGGATTCCAAATCCTCCTAATTGAGTCTGATCCTTCCATAAGAAGATGAATATGTTCCCACATTTTTGTGCGCCTTTTGAGCATCAACACTTGAAGAATTAGGTTAGGTAATCCTAAAAGGATATATTCCATTGCAAGTTCATCGACTTCATAGTGTAGAAGTTATGTTTGATTTAAATCGCAATAGTAGCAATGTTGGTTTGTTCATCTCTTGGTGGAATAGCATTAGGATCTCCGGCACAATGACAAGAGGCATCTCAAATGGACCTTCCAAGATAACCTTCTTTAAGAACTTTCCATGTGGCTTCTTCGGATCACAAAACCTAAAGAACCTTATCACCCATTGATCGTAGTTTCTGGAGTGAGCATTGGAGGTCTATCAACCGATCCACCTCATGAATTGATTGTTGGTCGCTTAAAGCTTCACACATCTTTGCAAACCAAGTGGGTTCCTTCATAGTGTTCCTTGATGGATGTTGATTGAAGTCATTTGTGTAGGGTTGAACTTGAAGACTTGGCGGTGTTTGAACCATTTGTGGTGGAGGAATTGCTCCAAGTTGTGGAGTATGTTGTTGATTAAATTGTTGTTGATAAATTGCTTGTTGTTGATTCCATTGTTGATGTTGTGGACTTAGTTGTTGTTGTCATTGATGATTATAAGTGTAAGGAAATAGTTAGAGTATGGTGGTTGAGACATGATGATAAACTTGTGTTGGTAAAATGGATCTTTGTAGTCGAATGAACCTTTGTTGATGAAGTATCCTTAGGCGTAGAAATCACAAGAAACCAAGTGGAACTTATGCGTAAAAACACCAAAGTTACGCGTAACAAAGAGAGTTACTGCGTAGTTTTAGCTTACGCGTAAGTATGGAAAAGACTAAAGTTAGGCGTAAACACAAAGTTAGGCGTAGAAAGTTAGGCGTGGGATTAACTTATGCGTAAGACTAGGCTTATGCGTAAGAATAATCTTATGCGTAATATTTCTGCGTAAGCTTATGCTTATGCGTAAATTTAGGGTTTTATCCCAGTGATCTTTACACTTCACGGGCAAAAGATATCCAAAGTCGACGTATTTTCGGGCTTATCCAAGCAAGAAAACACGGAATAAACCAAAATTGAAGATCAAGCCACGGATAAAGTTACGCGTAATTTTAGGGTTTTGATACGCGTAATCTTACTCGTAAAATTGATTATGCCCAAATTTGTTTCTAAACCGCTTTTGTTATGGAATAGCATTAATAACACCAAAATAACACAAAAGTGTGAAACTTGATGATCCACACTTAAAGCGACTATTAGCCTTAACACTTTTATTAGAAAAACAAGCTTAAAACAAGGAAAACACGTAAAGTTCCAAACTTTTGCCAAAACCAATAGTTTAACACCTAATAGAAAGTACAAGAATCTTGGATTCAAAAGTGTAAAAATCGTTTTAGGCGAACCAAAGATTGTGTTATCTTTACGCCGTAAGATCCAAACCAAAACTTCAAAACAAACGAGTACACCCAACTATTTGGCGATTGATACCATTTGTTAGGTCACTAGTTTTACAACACAAGTTTATAGAGAAAGAGATAAGGCGATTGAACAAGCTAAACACACACACACACACGTATAAGTAAAACCGGTTAGGCGTAGAGAGTGAGTGAAAGAATAACTTGAACAACCAACCTCAAATGAGGGTTTACAAGAGTTTATATAGGCAAGGAGCTAGGCAACACCTCTCCTTCCCTATTCCTTATTGAGCTTGGGCCTCACTTATGGGCCTTCTACATAAAGGACCTTAAACAAACATAAAGGCCATAATAAGGCTACCTATTACATATGAAATATAAATACTTGAAATATGGTCATTCCAGGGTGTGCTTGAGTGTGTGTGTGTGTGTGTGTGTTTTTCCCTTGAAGCAATATACAACTTATTGTTTTCTTTCTTCTCTCTATCTCTCTAAACATACATACGATCTATACATTCAAGTCACCACATCCTTTCTTATTGTTTCTTCTTACGCATATTGTGTTTGTGTTTAACGTGGTATTCTTGTGTTCATTACGTGGGTATTTGATAAGGTTGGTATATCTAAGGTCCTAACAATTGGTATCAGAGCCAGGTTTAGGAGTGTTTGTGTTTGTTTTGAAGGGTTACGCGTAAAGGCTCTCGTTTTACATATTTGTCACGCTTAAAGCTTTAATTTTTGAACTTAAAAATTCAAGATTCTTGTGGTTTAAGGTTTATGTGGTGCTAAAGTTTCAGTTTTTTGCAAAAAGTTAGAAGCTTTACGTGTTTTAAATCATTTTAAGCTCGTTTTGGTTCATTGGTCATTTCTACTCGTAACTTTTCTAAGCACTTTGGATGAAAAAGGTCAATATTTTTGGGTTATTCGAGTGTTTTAAGGCTATCTGTGCAAGAGAAATCGTTTGAATCGTTGAATTTTTTACGCGTAGGTCAAAACCCTAGTTCTACTCGTAAGAAAGTCAAACTACGCATAAGTTTTCTACTCATAACTTTTGGTGCAGAATCTTGAGCTATAACGATGACTCGTGCTTCCTCACTTGGATAAGTTTGTGGAACACTTCGACTTTTGGATATCCCTTATCTTTGTGATAGTGTAAAGGATTTTGGGCAAAACCCTAATCTTATAAGCTTAGACTTACGCGTAATTACTTTACGCTTAAGTATTTATCCCACGCCTAAGCCTTGTTTTACGCATAAGCTAAATCTTACGCATAAGTTTTCCTCGCGCAACTTTAAGTCTACGCATAAGATCCTTTCACGCCTAAGGAATCCTACGCCTAAGCTTCCTACGCATAAGATCCTACGCCTAAGCATATCCTACTCAGAACTTCTTTTCTACGCTAAGCTCTTCATTTCATAAAATTTAAATTTTGAGGAGACTAAACGTTCAATTTTTACGAAATTCAAATTTTGGTTTAACTTGAAAATTTTGGTCAAAATTCAAATTTTGGGCCTAAATTCAAAATTTTGGGTCAAATTTGGCGTCAAAATTGTCATAACTCAAATTTTCATACGACCTTAGAATTGATTTTTAAAGTGAATTTCAAATTTTGGGCTGAAAATTTTTAAGAACCAAGGTTACGAGTACGACTTTCGAATCGCCTCAACCGAGCTTAATCTTCATCAACCACAACTCCTTTATCGTTGAATCGATCCTACATCAACTTTATCGATCATACCTTCATCAATGGCAACTCAACAAGACATTCATGCGGTAGTGCCGAAAACCGACCTCCTATGTTGGCAAAAGATGGTTATCTTCAATGGACAAGTTGAATGCTCCGCTACATCAAGACCAAACCTAATGGGAAACTCATGATTAAATCCATTCGGGATGGACCCTTCCAAGCCTCGACAAGTTAATGTACCGGAAATGCAGATGCAACACCTCCGTCCCACCATCTTCTCATCTTCAATACGAATCGAATACACCGCAGAGGATCGAAACAAGTCGATGCGAGATGACATGGCAATTCATATTATCCAACTGGTTTACCAATAGACATCTTTCTTTGCGGTGAGCGGTTGTGAAACTGCTTCGATATGTGGGAGCGTGTTAGACGGCTTTGTCATGGAGCGAAATTGGTCAACAAGACATGGAGAACAAGTCGCTAACTCGAATGGGAAAAGTTTACTTCAACTCCGGAGAATCCATTGAATCCTACTATGGAAGGTTTTGCACTTTGATGAATGAGCTAATCGAAACAAGTTGACACCCGAACTATCGTTCAAAACATCAAGTTCTGAACAATCTTCCGTAAGAATGGGGACGATATGTCACTATTGTCAACCAAACAAAAGACCTTCATCGGTGAACTTTGATCAACTAATGATTTTCTCAAACAAAACCAAGTCAAGTCAATAAAGTCGGGAAAGAAAGATTGGCAAAGAATCATGATCCATTGGCACTTATTACAAAGACTCAACCTTCGGTGAATACACAACAACAAGCTTCATCATCTTCCAACAACAACAACTTGCATCAATACATTCCACAACCACAACAACAATTCTATCCGGATCAACAATACCAGAACAAGGAATCATCGATCCCGAACCCGACCTGAGCGACCTTGCAACACCAACTGATATTTTCTTTATTGGGTAAAGCATTTAACGATCGCTATTCCACACCAATCAACAACGGTTCCGTATCGTGGTAATCGGTCGGGTGTGAATGTTGGAAATCAATGGACAAATGTTGGGAATAGAGCAGCGAGGGTAATCGAATGGCAATGGGTGCGGCCCGTTCGTTGGGAATTATGGAGATGTTGGAAATCATATGGGACGATTGTTGGGAATCAAAATATGGGATAATCAAATGGGAATAAGCTGTTTTATGGGACTTATGGAAATGTGAATCTACCTCCGGAAGTGTTATAAGATTCAAGGAATGGGTCATACCAATCCCACTAAGCCGCACAAGAAGAATCCAAGAGTTTCTTGAAAGCTATCGTTGTTAAAGAAGAAGCGGGGATGCGGTTGAGTCTTGAGGAAAATGACTTTTCGCTATTGTGGATGATTTGGAAGACCTCGAGCAAATCAATGCAATGCATCTTCATGGCAAATCTTGATCAATCAACGACACGACTACATCCTCCGCCTACTTATGACGAAGTATCGAGGTACCAATCATTGATCCATGTTATAACAATGTCATATTTGATGTGTTTACTCATGACGAGCGACATTCGTGTCTCCAAACCTACTTATGATACATACATGGACAATCCGAGTTGTAGCAATACTAACTCGAAACTCCGGATGTGGATCCTAGTGGAGGTCAAGTGGCACAAAATGGTGAGGCGATGAGGAAACACGTGCTTATTTTGAATCATTAATCAATAATGTGGCATTGAAATTGAGAAAGTGAGTAAGGTCAATCGCGAGGTTAAGGCCGCGAATAAGAAATTGACCGCCGAGCTTGAGAGTTACAAGGAGCACGCCAAAGCCTTTGAATTTCATACAAACAAAATGTCCGATTAGAAATTGGTTATCGAGATTCTGCTTTTAAGAGAAAACAATTGCAACTCAAGTATGACACACTTGATGTGAATTTGAACTTGAAAATAAAATCTTTAAACAAAGAAATTTTTGATCTAAATGACCAACTTTCTAAACAAAAAGCACTTGTTTCGATCTTGAAAAGAGAAGAAACAGTTGATTCTTGATTTTTCAAAACGAGAAGATTCTCTTCTTGATGAAATTCTTGATAAAATGAAAAATCAAAACTTTGGACAATTTGCTTCTTACAACGGGTCATTCAACTAAATCAAACAAGATGCTTTCTAACCAAGTAAATCCACGCCATACTTCACATAAGATGGCACTTGATAACTCACCTCCTTCGTTTCTCAAGAAAGCTCAAAAATCTCAGAATGTGTTAAACAATAGAAATGCTTTGCATGAACCCATAATTGTTCGTGATTCTCTTGAAACGTTGGAACTATCTGAGGAGAGTAGATCAAAAATGAAACAAAAGAATCCAGATCTCAAACCGATTGATTATAACAAATGGAACAAAATTAATGGTATTCCTTTTGTTTCTCAAAAAGAAAAGTCAACGTTTTCCACCACACCAAGTGTTTCAAACAAAGTGTCAACACCAGTTTCAAAATCAGTTTCAAAACCAGTTGTTGTCTCCAAATCTCTTTCGAACATTGAACAAATGTCTTCAAACAATCCTTTTAACACAAGTGATGCCAGAAGTATTTTGGAAAATGTGAAAATGAGAATTGCAGATCTTCAAGAGACCGTTAAATCTAAAACCAATATTACTACTAACATCTGGTTTACTCGTCATGATGATGAAACGAAAAAGTTTTTTGAAACTCAAATTGAACCTCCGTTAACTGGCATCAGTGCGAGGGTAATTCATTTTGAACTAGCCTTTTTGAAAGAAACAATGACTTTGTCAAGGACCATAAATCCACAGTAAAGCAAGCTAATGACGGTGTTGAACACATCAAAGTTTTGGAAAATCTAAATGATTCTCTCTTGAAGATGTTATGACTACCGATATCATGTCCATTATCTTACAAACATATTCTGTTGAAGATCATGAAAGACTCCAGTATGAGACCCCCGCAATTGTTTCAAAATACGAAAAAGCACTTGAAAAACTTGAAAAAGAAAACTTGTCCTATTTTAAGCTACTTGATCGAAAAACAGAGGAATGCAAGTATGACAAACTGTCGTATGAGCGTGCCTACAAAGACATGAAAGAGCAAAATGATCTTTTGAGAACTCAGCTGGGAAGTCAAAAAGGAAAGGCTGTGGATACTAAGTTTGCAAAACCATTGACTGAGGAGAAAACAAATGTTCCCAAACCGGTTTTCAAACCAAAATGTCTATTTCTCGCCTCCTCCAAAAGTCAATGAGAAAATTGATTTGTCAAAAACAGTCACTCCACGGACTTTGCCTATTAAAAACGAATTATCAAAGGTTTTGAAAACCGCTTTTTGATAAACCTAAAGTGATTACACATGGCATTTCTAGGAATAGTAAGCGGAATGTGACCACAAATCCGGTTAAAGAATCATTGGTTCTAACAACATGGTCAACAATTACTATCTAGAAGAAGCTAGGAAAAAGGCATGACTCGAAAAGACGGAATTTTAGGTGCAACATCTAGGGTGATGAATTCTACAAGATTTCAAGGCACCGCTAGTAGTAGTAAACCATTACCTAGGAACACTCTACAAAAGACTAGGGATTGGCTTGCATCTAAGAGTAGTTGCAAAAGAAAATGCTATGCCCTTAGAAAACAACACTAGGAATTCTAAGTCTTTTTCGAACAAGAATCAATTTTCAACAGACTGTAGTGACAAAGTTAAAGTCTTTGTTTTAAACAAGAATATTGAATTTATCTCATACTACATGTAAAAATGTGTCTTTTCACTAATCATGATGCATGTGCCTCACAATATCTCAAGAAAGATAATTCTCGTGCCAAGGCACAATCCACTAAGACACCAAATAGAAACAAGCCCGTTGATACAAAGACAAACAAAAAGAAACCTAATAGGTGGATCTCTTCAGGACGTAGTTTTTCTAAAAATGAGTCTTCCGCTACATCTGATAAGAAAACAACTCCTAGATCTTACCTTAGGTGGAAACCCACGGGCAAAGTTTTCAACAAAGTAGGTCTTAGATGGATTCCCACAGGAAAGATTTTTGATATTTGCTCTAAGACAAATAATAGTGAAAATCATCAGGATAAGGAAGTCGAAACCACTACAACCGTTGATAGTGATCACCCTCGTCGTGAGGAAACATGTACTTCTAACACTGTTATTTGTGAAAATTCTTCTTCTTGGATGCGGTGAAAAGTGTCAAGGTTCATATACCCCATGCGGTAAAGAAGAGCATGCCAATTTCGCATGTTCCTTTTCTAGTTCCACTCTTAACTCCACTTTTACTTGTCCCAACTTAATTTCTCTTTCTTCAAATCTTCTTTGTAAATATTTTTGAAAAACAAAATACAAAATTTGAAAAACCAACAAAAGCAAAATATAAAAATATAAAACCTTCAAAAAATACAAAAACAATATAAAATCAAAAATACAAAAATATTCTGCTCACGACATGTCTCTCGTATAATCGATATTATGTACGTATCTAGAAATGTCATTCAACAATGATACGGGCTTGTACAGATGCTTGAGCGAGAGTTATTTATATGTTTTCTAAAACATGTCGTTTCTCAAAATTTCTTCATAAAATGGCTTTCGTATACATCAGTACGAAACCCGGACCAAAATGATGACTTTTGATTATTTTTCAAATCAAAACTCGTGCTTTTAATGAAAATCACTAGTGTACGCTTCAGTGCACTACATTTAAAAATGGTGAGAAATCATCATCATCGTGAGCACCTTTTCAAGATTGTTCAAAAAGATTTTCAAAATCTTTCAAATATTTTTGTGCTCAAGATAACTCCCTCTAAACCCTTTAATTGATTATGCTTTATTAAAGGGGGAGTATAAAACCTTAATGTTCCATATTCATGCTTACATCATATCCGTTTGTCTCCCCAAAAGATTCTAAAATGTTGTTTAATCCGTTGATATAAAAAATATCACGAATATGCTATTTTTGAGGGGGAGGAGACGTGATTAAAATGTGATCAAAATGTTTAATGATCGTGGTTTGAATCTCAAAATGAGCTCGACTCGATCGAAACCAATGAATTGACGAATCAAAGTCGATAAATGTACCATCTCGAGAAACTTTCTATGGACTTGACCAGACGGGTAATAATTTCAAGCTAGTTCTCTAGTGATGTAAACGTGTCTCGAATCGGTCTTGTTCATTTAAAGTCGATCAATTCAAAAGTGCAAACTCTACCCTCTATGTGCGATTTACGTCAAAACTTACAAGCACATGTGAAGGGGAGTGTTTCGAAAATATAAAACTCTCGGAGTGTTTCAAACATGTTTTCAATCATAAACACTTTGAGATTTTTCAAGAAAAATGGTTTTATGGCAACAATAGGACAGTCATGGAGTTATAAGGTGACTAAGGATAGGAAATTTGTCCTATGATCCGCCAGAGCCGGAGGGATCTACCCAAGGACATCACAAATAGTTAGTATTAGAAGTCCTTAGGTATGATTGAAAAAAGGAGTAATGTGAGAAAGGAGAAAGAAGGGGTTGAAGAATTAAAAAGAAAAGTAATGAAAAAGGGTGAAAAGAAATAGCCCTCCATAATCAACCTTAGGCGTAAACCGGGTTCAATACATATACTCTTGATTGTCACGTAGATGACACCGGTATTAAAGACAAAGACGTCATGGACCCGGACGCCTTGCACTAAACCTTCTAGCCACTCAATTCCTCTCAAAAGGATTTGTTTCATTCTCACTGGGAACCCTACATAATCTATCGACTTTCTCTTAGAGATAGTTGGTATTGAAGAAGGAGACCCTCTCCTAGTCTCCGCTCAGAAAACCAAAATGCACTATTGAGTCTAGAGCCACGAGATTCATCAAAAGATCTCATAGGAACACTTGACATGACATCGCTTGTTGTTCATCTATAAGGGCACAAGTGATATATTCTAGAGTCTTACGCAGATCTTAGCAATCTGCGAACATTTATGAGAAGTTTCACTACGTAATCTTGATGATTGAATGGAAACTCTGCCGGGTCAACATCAAATAGCCACGACGGTCAGTCACGGTAACTCTCCGTGGATTACGCTTAGTGTGTCTCAAACGGTCTGATCGTGGGGTGATGCTTGGTGTACCTCGACTCATCCGAGCTGTAGATGTACTTGGTATATCGTGTTATCTCACTTGTGGGACTCCAGTTCAAGAACGGCCTCTGTGAGAATTAGAGGCGTGTTTTCACACTATCTTTGTTAACACCCTCGAAATTCAAACTTGTAAGTGCGAATCCGCTTATTACTAACCTGTTTTATGTTTTCTTCTTATGGAAGCTCGGAGCGGATGGATCGTGCGAGACTTGCCACATGCTCATACCAACAACACATGAAAGTTCTCATCAAAATCAAAGGCAACTCAAAGAAAGATGATTCTTCGTCAATGTCAAAGAATCTACAAAGTGTAAAGACTCGAGAACTTCATCATTGGAAACTCAAAGTCAAATAGAAGTGTGAGCATGGTGGAGAAAGAAATGGAGAATGGTGGAGACACCTAACCAACGAAGTTGACAATGGCGCAACAACCACATTAATCGATCACAAAGCATGAAGGAACAAAGAATCAAGACTATTCTATATCTACACACAAAGTTCAAGCTCAAGGAAAGTAAAGACCTATTCAAGTGGAGCATCTTTTGAATGACCACCCTTAGGGGAGATTGTTAGCCTTAATTATTTTTATTAGAAGTGATGGTCATTCACGATTAGGAACTTTGTATCGTGTGTTAGATATCGTGATAGAATAGTCAACGGGCTCGTGGATTGGGCTAAGCTAAATGGGCATAAGTTATGTTATGCTAGCCTTGTCTAGTTCGTGTAACCCAAGCCCAATCCAAGTCCATCTCAAGGCCCAAACCAAGCCTTTTAGGGTTTCATCCTCTTGTACTATAAATACCCTCAAGTATGTCATTTGAGGGGTGTGCTTGAGTGTGTGTGTGTGTGTGTGTTTTCCTTTGAAGCAATATAACATCTTATTGTTTCATCTTTCTTCTCTCTACCTCTCTAAACATACACGAATTCATATTCAAGTCACCAAGTTCTTTACTTTATCTTTCTATTCTACGCATACAGTTTGTGTAACGTGGGTGTTTGTGTGGTAAAGATTGTTATTGTGATAAGGTATTTGATAAGGTTGATATATCTTTGGTCCTAACACTTATGTTCACCTCTACACACATAATGTGGAGTCTTTCTTCTTTTGTAATGTACATGGCCATCTTTGTCAAAGAACAAAGAGTCGTTATATTTTTTTGGAAAGTTCTTTGTGCAACTACCTTGCTGCATACACGGCGCATTTAGTTTAGCAATTCCACATGGGCCATGAATCATCATATCAGCAACAACTTTGTAACCTTCTGGATCCGCATCACTGTCTAGAAGCTTTGCTGAAATATACCTGTCTACTTCATGTTAGGAATTAGAAATTCTATTGTGAAGTGTCGGTCACCCCAAATATAATCTAGCATAAGTTAGCTCGTAGACATATCGTTATTTACGTTATTTAGTAGTTAATTAGTTAGTTATTAGCGTAGATTAGTGTAGAGTAACACCGTGGAGGAAGGACGGGTCTTTACCCACTGTATGCTTGATCCACAGTCCGACAGGAGGACGTGTAGTTGTAACTATAAATACCCCTTCCATCCTTGGAAGGGGTGGAGCTTCTTAATCTGTTAGCCTCACTTTTTATAAAGATAACGTCACTTACGTGAATTGGACTAGATGCGTAGTATACTTTGCCCTTAGGGACTAGTATTGTTTAAGTGGCAAAGATAAAGCCTATAAATACCCCTCATGACTCTCCATGAGGGGTGAGGTGAATCATTTGGCTAGTTGTATTGTTTTGTTCTTATCAATAAACCTTATCTTCTCCTCCCTCTCTCTAACTTTCTCTCACTAAAAAGGATGAAGATATTCATCTTCTTCCACCAACCTAGACCTCCAAACCACATAAATCATATGTTAATCGGTCCTGACAAGTGGTATAGAGCCATGGTTAACTTTTGATGATTTATGTGAGTTTTATACATGTTTGTTTGGCTGTTTTTATGCTATTTTTGTGGGTCAGAAATTCTTTTTCCGTGTATATGGGTCAACAGCTTAAACAAATATTGAGTATCCTTGGTATCACAAAAAGTCACAATCTTTCTTGTAAATCTGTCTTGGGTCTTATCCAAACAGTCACTTTTATGACTTTTGGTACAATATCTGTGAAATACAAAGTGGTCAATCCGTCCTTTTTTTTATGGTCAAAAGAGTCAAACAAGCAGTTTTATATGCTGTTTCTGGGTTTAGATGAATCTGGTCGGAAAAACATGGTCGGAAAATCTCGCCGGAAAAAGTCAAAGGGTCAAAACCCTAAACTTACGCATAAGGAATATCTACAGTGAAAGTTACGCGTAGGCGTGAAGTTCTGGCGTGAGGAATGGTCTGGCGTGATGCGTTCACGCTTAAGCCTTGGCTTACGCCTATGGTTACGCGTAAGGCTACGACAAAGACCTTGACCATGTTTTACGATAAGGACTAAGATGCTACGCATAAAGTTATTGAAAAGTTACGCTGCACTATTTTGTTTTGAGCTAGAACCGGAAAAAAAAAAACAACAACAACAAAAAGTTATGCGTAGACTGACCAAGACCACAAACTTATACCATTTACCAAAAACAACTCTCGACCTCAGCTACTAACACCCATCATCTGTCCGAAACTATCAACAACAAAAACCAATCCTACATCTAGACCACTTCAAAATACCCTTTCATCTCTCCCCAACCCTCATCTCATTCAAACCAAGTCTCGTTAACAAAAAAAAAAAAAAAAAAAAAAAAAAAAAACAATCAATCTCAGTTTCGATTCATTATTGAACCGTTATCCTCATCATTGATCAATTATGTGTGATATTATTCGAAGTGAAAGAAAGAATATAACAATATTGTTATCTCCTTTTTCTTTATTTCGTTCATGAACTAAAAAGGAAAAAGAAATCGGAAACAACAATCATAACACATCACCTACCCGAGACCCCATTCAAAGGATCTTGAAGCAAATTGGTTTCTTGATTCGGATTAAGCTACCCAAGAAGACAAAGGTTGGGTAATTATTATGATGAGGTGAGATTCGTTTATGATTGTGATTTGGATGTGATGAGATAAGATATGTTATTGACTGAGTTTGATATTATCAGTTTTGAGTTGGAAAATATGTTAGGTGAGAGAAGTCAGAGATGGTAGGCGGATTTTTATAAGATGTGTGTTGTAGGGTTTGCAAAATGTATATTGTGACTTTAGGTTACTTTATACACGGTATTATTTGTTGGGTGGTGGTACTGGATCGGATGAAATGAGATTAACTCTCATGGGCTAATCTTGTTGGTCTCTTGGTTGAGAAATCTAATGGGCTCAAAAAATTGATGGCGTTATATGTTGTTGAACTAATGTGTTTCAAACGCAAGTATATCTTCAAAAGTATGTCATCCGAATTTTTTTGTCTAGAAAAATATTGGATACATTTTTTTTGATATATTGCTTAAGAGTGGTAATTTTGGTTTGGTATAAATTTTCACGGAGGGATACATAATTCACGGCTTGCGCGAAATTTGAAAAAATGGCTACGGAGTTTTTGTACGGTATTATTGATGCGGAATTGAAGTGACGTTTCACGGGTGGACTTCTTTATCTTTGAGACGATGGTTGGTTGGATGCATGTCTCAAGATAACTTGTCTGGGCACATTATGAAATTTGACAATCTGGTTATAACTGGTAAGGAGTTACGTTGTAGTGCTCACAGTGTGCAACCATCACTTTAAGGAGTTACGTTGTTGTGCTCAGTGTCACACGAAGTTGTGGATTGTTCAAAAAATTTAGAACAAGCAGCAAGTCACAAGTTGGGATGCTTACTTCTGTTAGCCTCGCTAAAGTGAAGTCATTACGAGAATTGCATTAGTTTATTCTTTTACTCATTCACAAGGACTAGTTTAGTCAATAGTGCTAAGTTAGGCTTGTTGAAGTATAAATACCCCTCCTAGTCCCAACTAGGAGGGTAGGAAGTTCATTTTTGTAAAGAAGTGTGTGTGTTTTCTTCTTCTTCTCTCTAGAAACACACATCTTCCCTTTACTTTAATCTAAATAATACCATGTCTTATTCATTCTTTGAGCTTCCCCGACCCCCCGAACCACATGAATCACTAGTATTATCGGTCCTACAATTGGTATAACGAGCCAGGTTGTGTATTTTTATCGATTTGTGTGGTTTTCGAATCTTGTTTTTGGCTGTTTTTACTCATATTTTCAGATCCGGAAATTTTTTCCGTATATTTTGGTAACAGTCTTAAACTATGTTTTGTATCATTTTGGTCAAAAAGGTCAACACTTTTTATATGCAGTTTTTCAGTTACTCTTTCTTGTGTCCCAACAGTCCAAGAATCAGTTTCTTGTTAACTTTTGTATTGTGACTTGTTTTTGTACCAAATCCGTGGAAAATATTGTGGTCAAACCTTGGTCAAACCGTCATCTTCTTGGTTAACTGGTCAAAATAGAAGCAATTTACATGCTTTTCTGGGTTTTTGTATGAAGATGGTCGGAAAAACATGGTCGAAAAACTCGCCGGAAAAAGTCAACTGGGTCAAAACCCTAGTTTTCTACGCTTAAGAATATCTACAGTGAAAGTTACGCGTAGCTGTGAAGTTACGCGTAGAAAAAGTTACGCGTATGCTTACGCATAAGCCTTGGCTTACGCCTAAGCAAGGTTACGCGTAAAGCTACGCATAAGCTATGTTACGCGTAAGGCTACGCATAATGACCAAAAGAGGTTACGCATAAGGACTAATCCAAGTTTACGCATAAGGTGTCAAGAACTGAAAAGTTATGCGTAAATTTGTTAAACAATGACCTTGACCACAAATGACCTATACCAAGACACGACCTCAATACCACCATCATCAGTCCAAACCTTCGACTACACCAAACAACCTATCCTATCCCAACATCAACTCCATCTCTTCATTCAAACCGAACATAGAAATTAAACAAATCTCAGATTTGGATTTAATTTCAAATGAATCACTCATCATCATCGACCTTTTGGAAACTTAGTTTCCTTAATATCCGAAACTTATAAGAAATGATTTATAACAATGTTGCTATAATCATTTCGTGTTTCGTTCGTGAACTCAAAACGGAAATACATCACATAAAACCTACCCGAGACCTTTCATGAAAGATCTTGAAGCAACAATCTCTTATAGTCTTCAATGCATGATAAAATCAGATACATAAAGGGTGCTCATTTGATTCATAAGTTTTATGTGTGGATTAGTGATGAGATCGATTGAGATAAACTGAAGGATTGACTGATCTAAGTCGAGATGAGATTTGAGATGATTTGGGTGTGAGTTGGAGCAGAGGTAGGCGTTTTTTTTTATGATAAGGTGAATGTTAGGTTTAGGTCAAGGGTTTGTGTTAAAATGTGTTGTGAGGGTATAAAGTCAGTTTTTATATCCGGATATTATCTAAGTGGATTTGGATCCAGACTTCCATCATTTGGACTTGGGCTTCTTGATAAAACTCGGTTGTGGACTGATATCCGGATGGATTGGGTATTTCAAATGAGATCGTGGGCTGTGTTGAATTAATTAGGATATCACGTGGACTGCATTTACGTTAAATGTCCTCAAAAGATATTGTCCAACATTTCTTGGATATACTATTTTGGTAAATGTGAGTAATTTTTGGTATTTTGGTTCACGCAAATTTTCACGAGGATACATGTTCACGGCTAAAGGTTTCGATGAATTTGAAGTGTGACCACGGAGATGACTTTTTATTATTTATTTGGGTGTGAAGTGAAGTTTGACGGGCGCGTGTACTTATTTCATCTTCTTTCTTTCTTCCATTCCGCGAAGATGACTTGTCCGGGCAAATATGTTGAGTGTGATGAAGACTTGCTATCTAGTTACTTTTGTGATTCTTTCTCTCTTAACCCACAAAGTAGCTATCACTTGATGTCTCACGTAGTTGAGGATACGCCAAGAGGTTTTGTACATTGGGTACACCGTCTTTTTCACAAGGATAGTACAAGCTTAAGTAATCGATCCGGAGATTTGACTTCATTCTCAAGTTCGTCATATTGGGTTATCCTCACATGTGGTTACTACTGCATGACCGTTGAATTTTGATACGGGGGTTGAGATGAGTTAGACAATTTCAAATGGTATTGTTCATCGACATCTTCTCACGGGTCGATATGATTTATGATAGAATGCTTCCATTAATGCGTCATGTACACGATTGTATCTTCGATTCCGATAAATCGTAACCATCAAGGAGAGAAATGTGTACATTATGGGCTGATTTGATATATGAAAGATAATCGGAATGCATTTGGTGAGATGAAGATGTTGATATATTATTCCCCGAATGGACAATCTTGAAGAAGGTCAAGTCGATGCCTTTTTCTACATTTTCCTGCGTGTTAGAAGACTAAAGGCGGTTCTAATTTAATTATCAAAAGACTTCTTTGAATTCGTGAAATTCATCGAAAGGTTGTCGGTTTGGGGAGAGCACTAATTGGGGAGAGCAACAAGGTTAGATTTAATCCCTAATTAGATTTGCTCATATTGTTCTTCTCGCAAGTAAAGAGATGGCGGTGAGAAGATTCATGAAGTTTGAAGATTGTGAAGACTCTCTTGGAGTCGCCGCGCTTATCTGTTGTATTTAATTTTGCTTGTAGGAACATTGTAGCAACTCCCGTGTGACATCACTTGGGAGAGATTGTTAGCCTCGCTAAAGTGAAGTCATTACGAGAATTGCATTAGTTTATTCTTTTACTCATTCACAAGGACTAGTTTAGTCAATAGTGCTAAGTTAGGCTTGTTGAAGTATAAATACCCTCCTAGTCCCAACTAGGAGGGTAGGAAGTTCATTTTGTAAAGAAGTGTGTGTTTTCTTCTTCTTCTCTAGAAACACACACATCTTCCTTTACTTTAATCTAAATAATACCATGTCTTATTCATTCTTTGAGCTTCCCGACCCCCAACCACATGAATCACTAGTATTATCGGTCCTACAACTTCTTTTTCAAGTTAGTCGTATCGGGCTTATCTCCATATGTGGTCATTACTATTAGCCGTGAATTCAAAGGAGGTTCGATTTAAAGGTTGGTTTGAGAGAAGTATATTGAGAGTATTTGTGCGACCTATTCTCACGGAAATTATGATCAAGCTATGATGTTTGAAAATTGCATCAAGAAGGTATCTGGTATGTACGCAACATTATGATGATTCCGATAGCTCGCAACCATCGGGAGGGAGAAGTTGGTATTTCATCTTCCGTGATTGGATTACTAAGGATTTGTGCTTAAGATCAAGAAGGAGAAGTAGTGCGTGTACATCGGGTTTTTACCAACTTGGATGCAATACTAAGTGAGTTATGTCGATGTTCCCGAGCGACAACCATTGTGCTTCAAGAGTTTACTTTCTCCGCTGCGTGTCTCGAAGATTAAAGACGTGTTGGAAGAGTGTTGTCGATTCGGGGAGGGAGCAAAGAAAGAAAAAGGCTCACTAGTTAGGAGGAGTAATAACCTAACTAGACCGTTATAGTTGAAGTTCGAGCTACAAGAAGATCATTTGCCGAGGTCATCGGAAGGAAAACTCAAGTTTGCCTCGATTCAGACTACGAGACTCGACTTCAAGAAAGTCAACATTGTTCATTACTATTGTAATTTACTCGCTTTTGTATTTATAGGTCTCATTGTAACCATTCACGTGTGACGCTATCTTGGAGGAGATTGTTAGCCTCGCTTTTATAAAGATAACGCCACTTACGTGAATTGGACTAGATGCGTAGTATACTTTGCCCTTAGGGACTAGTATTGTTTAAGTGGCAAAGATAGAGCCTATAAATACCCCTCATGACTCTCCATGAGGGGTGAGGTGAATCATTTGGCTAGTTGTATTGTTTTGTTCTTATCAATAAACCTTATCTTCTCCTCCCTCTCTCTAGCTTTCTCTCACTAAAAAGGATGAAGATATTCATCTTCTTCCACCAACCTAGACCTCCAAACCACATAAATCATATGTTAATCGGTCCTGACATAATCTAACCTTGCATTTTCTTGTTTTATCTCTCTCTCTCTCTAGAACTCCCTCTCTACTCTCTTCATATCTCTAACATGGACTATTTGTATCATCAGCATCCTAGACCACCCGAATCATCAAACAACATAATATGTATGATCCTAACAACTGGCATCAGAGCCCAGGTTTTGTTGTTTTTGGTGATTCAAGTGGTTTTTGACTCGTTTGTTTATGCGGTTTATATGCCTTTTATGCGGTTCATTGATGCGGTTTGTCGTGGTTTTGGTGATGGTTTGATGCGTGTTGGATTCTATTTGATGATGGTTGTGTTTCTTTGGTATTAAGCTGATTTTATGAGGTTTGAATCTGTTTTGTTTACTGGTTTTAATTGATATTAAGCTGTCAAGCAGTTTTTTTTAATCGATATTAAGTTGTTTAAAGGATGTTATAAGCTGCGGTTTGTGGTCAGTTTCTTCGATGCGATTTGTCCTATCTCAGTCCAGATTCGATGTACCTAAGATGCGATTTGCCAGATTCAATGTATCTTATGCGGCTTGACTATTTAGTCAACTGCGGTTTGTCCTTAAAGTCAACTGCGTTTTGACCAGTTGTGCGTTTTGTCAAAAATTCTGCTACGCGATTTGTTAAAAGGAAGTGCATTTTGACGCTTTTCTGCTATGCGGTTTGTCAAATATGGTCAAGTGCGGTTTGTCATTAATCTGACGATGCGATTTGAAAGATAAATGATAAAAGAATCTCAGTTTAATTCGTGTGACATAATGATTATATCAAGACTGAGGTCCTCTTTCACGAATATTACCATCATCGATCCATCAGTAAATTGAGACTTAAAACATAATGATAATCAGGATCTCAGATTTATTACTTTCTCATGATTTAAGGGAAGTTAAAGTTTCATCCAGCCTTTAAGGACTCACACATGAGAAGAATAATATACATCATCGACCCTAATATCTATTCGAAACACAAAGAAAAAGGATAAACAACATCTTTGTTTTCCTCTTTCGGTTCGGTTTCAAGTAAACTAACAAACAAGGTTTCAAAAATGGATCTTAGCCTTGTTTCATTTGTGAGTGGTTCTTCAAACTCATAGATCTCAATCGATCTATTCACAAGGAAACATATGCTTCACAAATCAAATTGATTATTGATAATCTTCGAACATAAAGAAGTGTTTTTAACAATTGTGTTAAAACAAATCTTTTATTCGTGAAGTGTGAAATCATTTTAATAGGTCCATATCGAGTCTAATTCATCATTGATACAATTTTTGAAGGCTAAGCTTCATTCGTTTTCGAATTTAAAGATTCGGAGATATAACATTTATGTTAGTCTCCTTTCTTTGTTTCGATTTTCTTTATGTCACACAAGGTCAAAGCTACAATAACTCAAACAAAGATAAGAAACCTACCTACCTTGTGACTAGATCATGATGATGATACCACTACTCAAGCCATCCTTGTGGCTGTGGTGTGAGAGATCTCTTGTGAAAAAGGGTAGGCGGACATAAAATGTATTAGGGTTAAAGAAATATTAATATTGTGTGATAATGATATGATCTCTCATACGGATGTGGTGTTAGAAGCGTTTTTTTACTGTGTTCAGATTATGTGTGAGAGGGGGCGGATTATTGAGAGAAAGATTAGGGTTGGTGAGTGGTTTGTTGTGTATTATATATCCCGTGATATTAGGGTTGTATTGTTTGAACTTGGATCGAGTAGTGTTTTTCTTAAATGGGCCGAGTAGAAATTTTAAAGTAATATTTGGTGTGTTGTAAGATTGATGGATCGTGGATCACTACTAATACATGGGCCAAATATTGAATGTTGGACATTATCTTAGGATAGTTTAGCTATTATTTGGATGGGTCAAATATTGGTTCTTGGACAAGCGGTTTGTGCATTCCCAATATGAGAATTGATGAGATACTGTTCATGAGATTTGAATGTTGGATTGTCTTTAAGAACAGAGGTTGTGTCTTGTTCTCCATGATTCGATATATGTGTTTTCGGGATTTTGGATCAGGTAGTGTATATCAATGGACCGAGTATGTTTGAGTTATTTTTTTTATTGGCCGAGTTTGTTGACTGGGAATTAAGAGTTAAGCGATTTGGATGATAATGCGGTTTGTTGATGAGATTTGAGTTATGAGATTAGATGATGAGATTTGTTGTGCTGTGCGATTTGATACTTTGATTTATGCATTATCTCGGAGGACACTATTTCACGGCTTGAATTGCTTGTTGAACAAAGGTGACTACGGAGTTGTTTGTACGGTATTTCCTATTTGGGTTTGAAGTGAAGTCTTTCGGGCGCGTTTAGTTATTTTTGTCTTCTTTCTTTCTCCCCTTCCGCGAAGATGACTTGTTTGGGCATTTATAGAGTGTGATAAAGACTTGGCTATTTAGTTACGTTTGTGATTCTTTCTCGCTTAACCCACAACGTAGCTATCACTTCGGTGTCTCACACAGTTGAGAATGTCAAGAGGTTTTGTACATTGGGTACACCGTTTCTTTTTCATGAGGATTAGTACAAGTTTAAGTAACAAATCTGGGGAATTTTACTTCATGATCAAATTTGGTATATCGGGTTTACTTCACCAGGTGGTCACAACATTAGCCGACAGAATATGTGGAAGATGTGTTTACCAAAGTGTTTATTGAACATTAGTCGACAGAATAGCCGACAGAATATTTGATACTTTGATTTATGCATTATCTCGGAGGACACTATTTCACGGCTTGAATTGCTTGTTGAACAAAGGTGACTACGGAGTTGTTTGTACGGTATTTCCTATTTGGGTTTGAAGTGAAGTCTTTCGGTAGCGTTTAGTTATTTTGTCTTCTTTCTTTCTACCCTTCCGCCAAGATGACTTGTTTGGGCATTTATAGAGTGTGATAAAGACTTGGCTATTTAGTTACGTTTGTGATTCTTTCTCGCTTAACCCACAACGTAGCTATCACTGATGTCTCACAGTTGAGAATGTCAAGAGGTTTTGTACATTGGGTACACGTTTCTTTTTCATGAGGATTAGTACAAGTTTAAGTAACAAATGGGAATTTTACTTCATGATCAAATTTGGTATATCGGGTTTACTTCACGGTGTGGTCACAACATTAGCCTAGAATATGTGGAAGATGTGTGTTAGATATTAACTTTTCACATACACATCAAACCATAACACAAAGTAGCATATAGATGGAATTCTAGAGAGAAAGTTAGAGGTTTAGGGAACTTAGTGAGAGAAAGTGAAAGATATTATTATGAGCTCCAACTCTACCTTGGGAGGTAGAGTATTTATAGTCTTACACAAATCGCCACCCTTTGGGCATGGATCGCATACAAGGGTAAAGACCGTCAGTCCTCCACGGTGTTACTTAACTAAATTACTACTTAACTTAAAAGAACTACGACTACGAGCTTTCTAACGATTACATATACTTGAGGTGACCGACTCTTTAATCTGGAATTTCTAATTCCTAACAATCTCCCCTAAGGAGGTCACCTCAATCACGCACCAAAAATACATAGAATACAAATAGATATTACATTAGCACTTGATCTTGCATTCTTGATGTAGTTCTTTGCACTTAAACTCGTAGTCATTGATTCTTCACATTGCATGTATGATTGTTCCAAGTGGAGGTCTTTTCTTGATCCACGTGATGATAATTTGAGCCATCATTTGAGATCATCGACTATCAACAATCTCGAGACATCCATTGTGGTGTCGTGACTTTGGGACCGACATGCTCACATTTTGGATCATGATTTCTTCTCATCGGAGTAGCGGAAGCTTTTGTTGAATCATGATATTGGCGGCAGCAGTAGCGAAGCATGGAGTGAAAATATCGAGTCATTGATGCACTAATCATGATTTCTTTTGAGATGAATGTGTTAAGTGAGCATGCGGCTATGGATTGACCGCTTCATTACGATCACCGCAAACGTCGGGCGTACACACGCCAGCTTAGCAACAAATCGCACGAAAGTGTCTTTGAACACTTCGATGAATTGAGGTACACGCCCACGGTTCCCGTTGATCGATTACAAATCTTTTGTGATCGGTAGGATTCATAAGAATCTCCTTGACAGGGTTTCGCATTGTTCTAGCTGTTCTCAAACCGAACATCTCAAAGAAGACAACACGGAGTGAGTGAACCAAATAATTTTAAGTCCACCGATTGAAGAAAAGAGATTTGAAAAACAATCGTGTATTGCTCAATAGAAATTGTTTTGCAATACAACGAAGGTTTTATTGAAAATCAATTATCAATCATAAAAATACCTTTTGGTTTGAAGAATGAGTACACGTCGATGTGCTAAAGAAAGAGTTTTAAGCACAAAGACCGGTTTTTCAAAGGTATCCGTCAATCCCTAACTGAACCGGGATTGATTCAAGAAATTGAATCGCCCATTGTTTACATTCGGTTGTCACATGGTTGATCTATATGATAGATCTCACATGCCACCTACCGTGAGCTTGTTTGATGTTGGCTCGAGGGCTTTCCATCTTCATTGTGAATGTAAACACATCACTCGGATGTTACGCAATACCACAAGGATAATGCGTGGGACTCAAGATATAATCTCTCTTTCCACATTGTGTGAAACAGAGAGTCTTCATTGAAAGTGTCCTAGTGAGATTAATTGATGATCTCGTGGCTCTAGACTCAATTTGTGCATATTTGGATCCTATAACGGAGACTAGGGAGAGGGTCTCCTTCTTTAATATCAACCATCTCTAAGAGAAAGTCGATAGATAATGTCGGTTCCCCGTGAGAATGAAACAAGCCCTTTTAAGAGGAACTTGAGTGGTTTGGAAAGTTGAAGTGCGATCGTCATGGGTCCATGACGCCTTGTCTTCAATACCGATGTTGCCATCGATAGCATATGAAGTGAACCCGGTTTACGCCCTAAGGTTGAATTAATGGAGGCTATTTGTTTTCACCCTATTTTCATTCAATTCTTTTAATTCTTCAACCCCTTCGAAGCTTACCGAGACTTCATAGCTATTACCTTGTTGGGTTTATTCCAAGACTAGCTCGGTCTTAGTCCGCACTCTTCCCATATCTCACTTTTCTCCTTTTATCATCATACCTAAGGACTTCTACACTAACTAGTGGATTGTCCTCTGGTAGATCCCTCCGGATTACAGCGGATCATGGGAACCAATACCTAACCTTATCATCCTTATATCACCGTACATAAAGTAAAGTTGGTCATCAATTTGGTATTGTTCATCCGCCATTGGATCCAATTGAAAACCATTTGAAAATCAATTCGGATACATGTGATATATTATCAAAGCATTTTGTACTGAATTGTTTTGATATTTTAGAACGAGAACTCCCTCAACATGTGCATCAAGTATTTGAGAAATGTTAAGCACATGGAGGCAAGAGAAAGAATTAACTTCTTTGATTACAATTTTCTAAAGATATCAACATCACTTCCTCAACGGATCAAGTGGGTATAACATTTCCGGAAGGATGAGGTTTCCATGAATTTGCTCCCCTCAATATGTGCCTCGAGGTTTGAAAAGAGATTTGCACATACTAGAGGGAACCCACGATGGGATAAATGATCACGTTTCAAATCATAGGTTTAAGATAGGTGCTCCCCTCAACATGTGCATTGAAAATTGAAATCGTTTGTCACATGTGGGAGGGACAGCATGTTCATTCATGTGAAACCATTTACCTTAATGTCAGTTTAAATCTAATTTAAATCACACATTCTCCCCCGATCACAATTATCAAATCATTTGAGATTTGTGATCTCGTATAGATTTAAATTGATTTTGAAAACTTTTAGGGAGAACTGTGACTTGATTGTGAAAGCGTTTGAACTGATAAGGATCGGATTTTAAGACTTTAAACTCCATTTATAAAACCATGCATGTATATCTTTTGAAAACAATTTAATGCCAAATAACTTTTTAATTTAATTGAAATCATTCTCCCCCTCAATCAATGACGTAGGTTGTTGATTGAGAGATAGAGATTTTGACAAGTAAGTCCTGATGATTATCAAAAATAGAGATTGAGTTATTTTTCAAAGCATTTAGTTTTCAAGCAGATAGGAGTTTATAGAATCGAGCATAAGATTTGAAAACATGGTAAAACATGGCTCTGTTCTTTCTTTAAAACCGGTTTATTGCTGAAGATGACAATAAACCATTGTTTCTCTTTCTCCCAAAAATATATATATTTTTTTTAATTTTTTTTTTTTTTTTTTTTTTTTTTATATAAAATTCGAACAACATCTAAAGTCCCGTGTCATTCTTTGAATGACAACATCAAGACCGTAGATATTATCGAATCGAGAGAAACATGACAAAATGACAATATTTTTTGAAGATTTTCAATTTTTCAAATTTTATGGATTTTGAAGGTTTTATATTTTTCTATTTGATTTTTGGAGTTTTATAATTTTGTATTTTGTTTTGAAAAATATTTACAAGAGATAAATTAGTTTAAGAGAATGATGAAATGAGTACCGAGATAAAGATATCGTTCAAAGACGTTGTAGAAGAAAGGAACCAACATCTCTTAAACTTTCGCCACCAAAGCATCCGAGGCTTCTAAGAAAATCGTGCGGACATGAGCCTTCTCAATTTGAATCTTTGGTAGCTTCCCCAAACCGACAAACATCGAATAAAGACCATTTCCTAAGAAGTAGAGTTGAATACAAAGCGGTCTCATTGATTGAAGCTCAAGACCAAGAACACGAGAACACCGAGTAACAAGTTGAAACATTGATCGTCTCGGTGGTTATCAAATCCGGATTAACTGATTACAACCGATCACATGAACCTGTTGTGCATCCCCGATATACACCTTACTCTTCGAGATTGACAACATCTTCATTTTACCAAGTGCATTCCAGTTATATAACATATAACCAATTAGCACATAATGTACACATGTACCCAACAAGAGTAGAGACGATGACATCCATGTAACATGTTGAGTCACTAATCATCTCTGTGGATGTCAACTCTGAAATAACTGAATTAGCTCGATCAAGTGAACATGTTGTGCATATAACCGGAAGCACTTTATCATAAACCGTATATAAAATGTCGATAAGCGATATCATCTCATGTTCCAAATATTCTTCTCACATTTCTCCCAATCGAACATTGAAGTAACAAAACCAAAGGTCTCGAGACCACTTCCCCAAATAGTTGGAATAATATATCCTTCCCCAAATAGTTTTGATACCTCGGAATCAAGAAAACATAATATATCCATAAACTTGAAATCTTGTGAGAAGAATTCAAATAGCCCAAATGAATCTCGTGAGAATCAAGCGCTACATAAACTCTCTCTCGACTATCTTTATCAACCCATATGTAGACAATTTGAAGTGACCATCGTTGAAGAAAAACCCGATATACCAAACTTGAAATCAAGTCGAATTCCCGCATTTGTGTCTTAAGCTTGCACTTAAAGATGGAAGAACGGTGTCGAGAATCTATGCTTCCAAAGAAATCTCTAAGTACTCACACTCGAACAAAGTATGAGACTTTAACACCTCTTGATATTATCCACATCGTCATCTACATGTGACACGAGTAAAACAACGTAACTCCTAATAGTGATAGTTAACGTGTCTTCAACCATCCACTCCGACTGCTGGTAACTAGATAAATCAAGCCTTCAACTCAAATTCTTAAGCCCGAGCAAGTTATCAAATAAGAACACGCCTTTGTGAAGGACAACTTCAATCTCAAATAAGTGATAAATGATTAACTCTGAAGTAATCAACTTGTGTCAAATGTCCAACACGTGAATAAACATACAATCGGATGTACATTGACCCACTGAATGAACCGGAGCAAATGATTCCTCAACATCAATGCATTCTTCCTTAAGGTATACATGTAGAAGCCGATCGGAAGATTCACCAATAATGTTTTCGAGCGGATGAGGTAGTCATTTTCCTTAATGTTCATGTGGTTGATTTATAAGCGTGCCAATGAGAGGAATAATAATCCGTGAAGATTTGGCAAAGGAATACCAAAGAGCGGATCATTATTCATGAACAATAGTCCGTGAAGATTTGGTAAAGGAATACCAAAGAGCGGATCATTATTCATGAGTGCAATCGCAATATTATGATAGTCATTATCAACGCCTTGAGGAATAAGCGGATATTGGGTTTCTTGAGAGTTAGAGAAGTACTTCTTAGATGGTGAACTAGTTGAGTCGGTAGAAACCGGAGCATGAGCTTGGTGTTGGATGATCAACATTCGTTAGAGGTTGGAAGTACTCATCAAACATATCTTTGAAACACAATGAATCCCAAACAATGAATCCCAATTATCCTTAGTAATTGAAGCATTATGCGTTGGAGGAGTGTCATCAAAATCAAGCAATGAATCATTGCTAAAGAATCTGAAAGCAAGTCTAATTGGGGATTAAATTTTGCTTTTCAATCTCCCCAATTAGTGCTCTCCTAAACCGACGAAGATTTTCAAGTGTTCTTCTCACCGGATTAAGAAGAAGTCTTTAGATCATCAAATGCAATTCGTCTTAAGTCTTCTAATCATGTAGCTTTCAAATGTAGATAAGGCTGTAGACTCGACCTTCTTCAAGATTATCCGAATGGGAAATAGACAGTTAACATCTTCTTCACACCAAAGGCATTCCTGTTAACTTGTAAATAGCAAATCCCTTAATTAAAATCCTCCCAATCAAACAAGACGAAAGATGTTCATCAAAGAAATCACCCAACAACTAGAAGCACTTTGTCATTTAATCATATCGTACCGGTGTGAAGATGTCAACCAGCGGCTCTTAGAAGAGACTACATGTGAAGATGATCCGATAAAGGCGAATCTCGGTTCTTACATGGGTTAGGAGCCGTTTGACCATATATTCTCAAATATCACCAACCATGCAAAAAATTCACACTTTTCTCCCTCAAGAATTGCATACAGAGATGCCATTCTTGATTAACCAAGTGATTATCATCCAAATGTATTATATTCACACTTCTCCCCATAAAATTAGCACATGATGTCGCCATCTTCATTATATTGAGCAAGATGAATAAGAGTAATTATCGGTAGTCCGGTTCACTTGATGATCAAGCGCATGAAAAAGCATGAAGCATGTTGATGAAGAATGTCGATGAGAATGGTCATAAACATGAAGATTTCTCTTCTTAAGAAGATAAAGCGCCTCAAGCGTACACCTTTCTTTTCTTTGAGGAACAGGGCTGAAGTGTTATCTGCAGATGCCATAATGATGAAGTACGAGGCTGGAATCGATTTGAGCAGACGTCATTGTTAAGAGCCCAAATATATGTTTAGAGCCGCTGAATCCAAATACCAAGGGACGATTTATACGACACCTTTGGACAATGTACGAAGACGAGAATTGGAAACATTGGATCCCACGTCTTTGATGGGTTCCTTTTGGTTAGCACAAAGCGGTCTTTGAATCGTGAGAAACCCTAGATGCAATGGCATTATCCCTACGAAATGAACTAGTAGAGGCATCGACTTAGTCAAATGACATTTTGTGCTTAATGGGATTATTCTACCAATTGGCTTCCAAACCTTAACAGCACTATTCTCGGCATAGTGGATCTAGTTAAAGAGCAAGGTTTGCCATTCGTGAACATTCGACCTGTTTGCTTCCATGAAATCCTACATTGGTAAAACCTTCCTGTAGGTTTCGTGATTGCTTAACTGCTTTGCTTTCCAAACTTTCTTAATCGGGTATGATTCTTAGATCTCGGAAATAACACATCACATTTATCATGATTACGGAAAATAAACATTTTTACATGTTTTGCGACATCATAAGGCCTCGAATTAATTTCGATGAAGCTTAGAGCTAATACTAGAACTAACACGATTCTTTTGTTCAAATCAAACTTCTTGTCCCTATGGTGTTCTTTTACTTCCTTATCATGATCACTTTTAGTTTGCGTAATCCTATCCTTCTTTGCATTGCTTCTAGGTTTTGACCCGCTAACTTTAGTGTCAATCTTAGCATCTGTAGAAGTAATGATGGGAACATTACATGGCTTCACTACTTTACGCATTCCTGGTCTAGAAGTCTTGGGATCCGAAATTCTATGAGGCACATCAAAGGTTGCTTGCTTGAATTTCGACATGGAACAAGGCATATCAAGGGTCACATGCTTGGCTTTGGGCATAGAACAAGGCACAACTATTCTATCTCGCCTATTGTTAGATTTCGGACTTGTGACAATTACATACTCTAAGAGTTCACGAGATCGTTTGGCATCCATGCGAGCATAGGCTATAGTACTATCAAAAGGTTTTCTAATCTTTCATCTTCAACAATCTCACGGAGACCCTTCAAACTTTCCTTAAGGTATGAGAGGTATGCTTTATGTGCAAGTTCATTATTCCTAATGGGCGGAGGAATATATAACATATCGATAGCATATTTATCACAATCGAAACCTTAGGAGCAGTATTTGCAATTGGGGATTGGCAACTTTCCTTTCACCTCACGCTTGATTCTCAATATCGTTAAGTAAAGAAGTTATCTTTTCAATTTGTTTATCATGATTAACTTTAAATGAATCACATAACTCTTTGTTTTGATCATTAACCTTTGAAATTTCACTTTAAAACAATCATTTTCCTTTGCAAGTTATCAATTATGTTTTGAAGTTGGAAATTCGAAATCTAAAGGTGGAGGCATATGGGAACAATCACATCCTTCTTTTCACCTTCGCCAGTGAAATTTGGGCTTTCAATCTTTTGATCGTGTTATAATGAGCTCGAATTTGTTCATCACGTTTGCTAATTTCAAAAGCGCATCAAACTCGTGAGCATCGGAGGATGTCTTGATATTTGAGGTTTTAACTTTTCTTTGAGATGTTGATGTTTTAATTGCAAAGCAAGATGTTCAACTTCTAATTTAGAATAATGTTTGACCAAGTTATCATGATCATCCTGTTCTATTTTCTCATGCAATTTTGAATTTGTTGTTTCAAGCTCAATGACACGATCATGGGAGACTTTCGAACAGCAATGATAATTCATGAAATTGAGAAGCATTAATGGAACAATTTGTAGCGTTGAAAAACACATCTTGAGCAATACATTGAAATCGATTCTCATTCGATGTATGCAAGTTCTTCCTTTCAATCTCACTATATTTTAATTCTCTCATAGTCACTAACCTCAACAATCATTGCATCAAATACCTTTTCCATTTATTTAATATCGAATCGTCCCCTTTTAAGACTCTCAAATTGATCTTTTAGTTGTTTAAAGAAAGGCATGACCTCGGTTAAATAGCATTCTTTAGTTTGCTCAAACCCCTTTCCCTTCATTATACCGGTGGGTGTGATCCTTTTCTTACAAGTTTTCTCAAAATCAACAAATAGTTGAAAGATAACATATTCATCGATTAAGGTCTTGCTTTTAGTGGCAAGAGATCTAGGAACTAAGTGCATTGGTGTATTAGGAGGATACACAGTTGATTTAGGCGATTTCCTACAAGGGGATTCTTTTCAACAAGATTTTCGACTTTTGCATTTCCATATCCTTTTTCGAACACTTGTTCGGGGGTTAATAGAGTCTCGAGGCTTAAACTTGTTCAAGGAGATCCAATTTTCTTTAGTGTAATTATGGGGTTTTATCGTTATGTTATTCTTTTTACACTCGTGATCTTCTAACTTTTATTCATTTCTCCCTAGTGACTTCATCATTTCTTGTCTTCCTCGATTGCACTCAGCGCAACTAGGTTTCCGCCTAGGCTTAAGGATTTCATTACCATCATAAAGCACCTTATGAGCATTTCTAGCCTTTTAATTACCTCTGGATTTGGTTCCTCAACAAGGGAATGCTATGCTTATCGCTTAAGACTCGATGCTTAGTGATCATGTGAGCGGTTGAATGGTATTCCTTATGCGTACAACTTATTTTCAAGCTTGTTTTTCAAAGTTTTTAGATTGGAAAAATCATTCAAAAGTTTTGATTCCTTAGCCTTGAATTCTTGCTTAGCATTTTAACATTTTCTTGAAGTTCGTGTTTTGCTTAGCGCTTTTGGAAAGCTTTTCTTGTAAGGAGTTTAACTCTTGTTTTAATACTTCTTCTCTAAAATTACTTTTTCTAATAATTGTGCGCATTTGGATATCCATCTCCCTTTCACGAGTGGTAAGTTCAAACTTAGCACGTTGTTCGTATATGGCAACTTGATCCTTATAGGTATTGAGTTCATGGTCAAGGAATCATCGAGCACAAATGTAGTGTACTCATGCAATCCATAATCATCATTTTGAGAAGATGCATACCTAGAGTGCTGCAGAAACTTTCATGCAAGTTTCCTCTGCATTAACATGCACAGGTTGTGGTGGTGCATCTCTATCTTAGGTACATTGAAGCTTCCATGTAGCGTTCCTTTGCATTAGCTTGCACGGTTGTGTTGGTGCACCTCTCTCTTGTGGACATGAGCATGAAGATTCTATTTTAGCATGGTCCGACTCATCATTATTTGTTTTCTCTAACATTACGCATTCAAGACTGACCCGATTCTTCACCAGATACATTACCCAACTTATCACAAAAATCTTTCAACCGCACGACACTCCTTCACGTCTTCATTCTTTTGTGCGATTCTTCAATGAACTTTTTCATATTATTCATGAGTTGGATAAATGTCTCAATGAATTCACGAATTTCCATTCCAAGTATGTTTTTGAAGGAAATTCGGTCAAGTGTTGATTGTAATCAATATTCCCATCGATGAATGGTCAAATTGTTTGTAGATTACTTTAAGAATGCCTTGGAACCATCTTTTGAACTTCTTCATTGGTAAGTTGCGACTTTAAATGCTCTAAGTTCAACAACAAAGCTTCTTGTCAATGTAGGTAAGTCTGGCGGAAAAGAGCACTACATGTTCGATCTGAACTATGGATAACAACCGTATGAGGTGCGGATGAAGTAGTTGATAGGGCTCATGTCAGCATTCCATTTGCATGGCATTCATGGCGGTGCAATTCATTCTCATTGTACTCGAACATGAAGATCTCACATCCTCGTTGTTTAAATCAAACATCTTTAATCGTTCGGTGTAGCATCCTTTATCATTATTATCCACGAAGATCATACAATTTAAGCACTTCTCGAAATCCTTTGGGTCAAGAGAGTAAGACATGATGTGGTAGAATGCACGGATTTTACAAGTCTATGATTTAAACAGAAATAGAATCTTTCGGCGATTTTACTAAAATCAAGACTAAACCGTTAAGCAATGACGAATGGAGTGATAGACAATTGTGTGTTAGGACATATGATTGTATGTAGGATTAGCGAGATGTTGTTTGGTTGTGATTCGGATTGGTTTATGCCCGTTTTCCCGAGAAATTTAGGTCTAAAAACTTAAAAACCTCAATAACTTCGTTTGGAGCGGTTTAGACCTCGAAGATTGACCCGAATGAACTTTAGTTGATTCGTGCGTGCCATTCTCCTCGTTCTCATGGTCGCTTTTGATGGGTAGAAACGCTGAAAGCAGATTCTACGGCTCAAAAGTTATGGCCGTTTGAAGTTTTGACGAAAAACCAACCAAGTCGCTACAATTCTTGACCCAAGTCGCTAACAACTAATTCGCTAGACCACCAAGTCGCTAACAACTAATTCGCTAGACCCCAGTCGCTAAAGTCCCAAGTCGCTAGACAAAGCAAGTCGCTAAGTTGTAACTCGCTAAGCCTCAAGTCGCTAGCAAAATTTGGCGACAATTGCTACACAAGTCGCTAGAGATACAAGTCGCTAAGCAACTCACTCTGCACCAAGTCGCTACCACCAAGTCGCTACTCATAGTGGAGAGTCCACTACTTGTACTTTAACTCGCTAGATCTAACTCATAGGTTTAAAGCGTAACTCGCTACAATTTTGTGAAGCAAGTCGCTATGAAGAAAAATAAACCGTGAGCTAAGTCGCTAGCAAGAAAAACCTTATAAACATCACTTTTCAATCCAAAAACAACCCAACCAAGATGATTCAAGCTTACCAAATGAAAACCTAAACACTTTTGATGATTCTAAACATAAAAGTACCAACAAAATTCAAACTTTAACACGAAATCAACCAAATGATGCAAAACCACTAAACTTTTTCAAACTCAAAACCACCTAAAAACCACTATAAATCCAAAGATGTGCAAGATATGATCTAACCATGGCTCGATACCAATTGTTAGATATTAACTTTTCACATACACATCAAACCATAACACAAAGTAGCATATAGATGGAATTCTAGAGAGAGAAAGTTAGAGGTTTAGGGAACTTAGTGAGAGAAAGTGAAAGATATTATTATGAGCTCCAACTCTACCTTGGGAGGTAGAGAGTATTTATAATCTTACACAAATCGCCACCCTTTGGGCTATGGATCGTGCATACGATGGGTAAAGACCCGTCCGTCCTCCACGGTGTTACTTAACTAAATTACTACTTAACTTAAAGAACTACGACTACGAGCTTTCTAACGATTACATATACTTGAGGTGACCGACTCTTTAATACCGGGAATTTCTAATTCCTAACAATGTGTTTACCAAAGTGTTTATTGGATGAGATGTGATCAGCAACACTCATGGAATAATCTTCACTAAAAAATGTCAATGATACTTCATAGTCTGAGCAAAATCTTTCGAGAATCTTCAGTGTCACTCATAATTTTTCAAGATGTTTGCTTATGACAATAACTTCTCGTGCAAATGGTCGTACACGTTATGATGCTTCCGAAAGTTCGAAACCATCATGGGGGAGAAACGTGTACTTTGATGTTTTACGGTCAACCTCCAGGGGAAAGTAGTGTATACTACTCTACTTAGTATGGTTTGTGAAGTTTTCTACATATGGGTGAAGAATTGTTGATGATGATGAATGAATCGTTGAAGAACCGCTGCATGTTCCCCTAAAACAGATATTCACCCAAACCAAAGTTGTCATAACACATTTAAACTGACATTGTTTACGGTTTAGTCTTGATTTTGCAAAATCCCGCGAAAGAATCTATTTCTCGGTTTAAATCATAGACTTGTAAAATCCCGTGATGATGAAACCATCCTGATGAAAGAAGTGTACATTTCCAGATCTATCTTTCGGTTTATTCTTGGTTTTGTAAAATCCCGCGAATGAAACTATTTCTCGGTTTAAATCATAGAATTGTAAAATCCCGTGATGATGGAACCATCCTAGAGAAAAGGAACGTGTAATTCTGGATCTTATCTGATGACTGGTGCTACGGTTTCAAATTCGAAGAAGGGATAAAGGGTGTACTACGTGAATTGGATGTGTGTTTGGATATTAGTCATGGCAGTTTGGTTATTACATGGTTTTACGGGGTTATGTGCTTTTAACCATGGTCGGGATGAAACCATTATCATATTTCACTTAAAATGTCAAAGGAGGCTAGATTTGAGCGTTAAACCACAAGAGGTGACAACAGCGTTAATTCAGTATTATCTATTTGAGGTTGAAGTGAAATGTCACAGGCAAGTGTACTTAGTATCTGAAGGTATCGGGGATGATTGGATGAAGATTCTTCGAGATCCTTGTTCGAGCTTTTAAAATTTTCAAAAACAAAGACTTGGAAATCTAGTTATTTTTGGGTGATTTTTCCTTTTCTTTTTACCACTTGGGGGAATTGGTCTCTTACCACCACAAAATAACTATCACTTTAAGGAGTTACGTTGTAGTGTTCAGTGTCATATTAAATAGTGGATTTTCAAGAGGTGATGTACGTCTTATACTTGATGGTTGGTTCGATGAAGAGTATAGAGTACTTAGGGATTCAATGGAGTATGAAATCTCGGCACAACTCTTTGTTACATGTGTGCAAGTTTAAGTCACAAGTTCGGGAAAATTCACTTCAGGGTCAAATTCATCATATTGGGTTTTCTCCATCAGCTGTCACAACAAAGAGCCTACTGAATGATAATGAGGTTGATTACAAGTTTTGCCAAGAGATGCTGAAAAGAGAGAGATTATGACGTTTGAATACTTCAGTTCAAACCTCGTTCTCTAAAGAAAAGAAAATGTACGTTTCAGTGCGCTTTATCTTCTGAAGAATAGAAATCTTCTCAATTATGACCATTCTTATCAACATGCTTCATGCTTTTTCCATGCGCTTTCAATTATCAAGGGAACCGGACTACCGTTGATTGTTTTCTTATTCCAATTGCTCAATTATAATGACGATGGTGACATCATATGCTACCTTTAAGGGGGAGAAGTGTGAATAGAATACATTTGGATGATTTTCACTTATTCAATCAAGAATGGAACTCCGTATGCAATTCTTGAGGGGGAGAAGAAGTGTGAATTTACTGCATGGTTGATTGATATATGAGAATAAATGGTCAAATGGCTCCAAACTCATGCAAGAACCGAGCTTCTTCTTATCGGGTCCTCTTCACATGGTGTTTCTTCTATGAGCCGCTGGTTGACATCTTCTCATAAGCTGATATGATTAATGACAAAGTGCTTCGATTCTGGGGCTAATTTTCTTGATGAACATCTTTCTGTTCTTGTTTGATTGGAAGGGATTTGAGTTAAGGGGATTTGCTACATGTAAGTTAATTGGAACGCATTTGGTGAGACGAAGATGTTAACTTTCTATTCCCCAAATGGACAATCTTGAAGAAGGTCGAGTCTACAGTCTCTTCTACACTTTCTGCTGTGTGTTAGAAGACTAAAGACGAGTTGCATTTAACTATCTAAAGACTTCTTCGTATTCTGGGCATTTATCATAAGATTGTCATTTTAGGGGAGAGCACTAATTGGGGGAGAGTGAAAAGCCAAATTTAATCCCTAATTAGACTTGCTCACACTGTTCTTCAGCAAGTTGATTCTCACAGATATAATTGAGCTAATGGTATTCTTCTCAAAAGATTTCTAGTACATGGGCTTACAATGTGTTTGTTAGGTCACTAGTTTTACAACACAAGCTTATAGAGAAAGAGATAAGGCGGATGAACAAGCTCTAACACATACACACGATATAAAGTATACGGTTATGAGAAGATGTATGTGAAAGAAAAGAAAACTTGAACAACCAACCCTCGAATGAGGGTTTACAAGAGTTTATATAGGCAAGGAGCTAGGGCAACACTCCTCTCCTTCCCTATTCCTTATTGGGCTTGGATCAAGCTTATGGGCCTTCTACATAAGCTTGACCTTAAACAAACATAAAGGCCATAATAAAGCTACCTATTACATATGAAATATAAATACTTGAAATACTATTTAGGAGTGATTCCAACAATCTCCCTCAAGTATATATGAATGTGAGCGGTGAAAGGCGTTGATGTAATAGTAAATGGCGATCTTCGACATTCTTCTTTCTTGTGAGAGGAATTGTCTTGATTCGAACAATCTCCCGGTGTAGAGAGATAGTTATTTTGAGCGATTATGTTGACGTCATCTTTAACTTTGTTCTTTGATCATTGTTCTTTGTGGTGAAAGTGATAGTATGTTCTTTGTCGCATCGATCCCGCCTCCAGTGCCTTCGCTGCTCCAATGTCTCCACGTCATTCTTCAACATGCTCACACGCTGCTCATGGCGTTGGAATTCAATCTTGATGGAGTTCTTTAAATCATTATCATTGTAGATTCTTTGGTTTGACGAAGAATAATTACGACGGTTGTGTTGCTTTTGAATGGAACTTCCATTAGTGTTGATGTTGGCGTGAGCATGAGAAGAATCGAGACGATCATCCCGCTCCGGAGCTTCCATAGAAGAAAATATTTCAAGCGGTTAGTAATAAGCGGTTTCAGGCTTACAAGTTTGAACCCGAGAGTGTTATGACATAGTGTGAAAACATAACTCTAATTCTTACAAAGGCCGTTCTGAGCTGGAGTCCCACAAGTGAGATAACACGATGTGCATCAAGTACATCTCTGATTCGAGATAGTCGGCGAGGTTCACGAAGCATCACCTGTGACGTAGACCGTTTGAGACACACTCAGCGTAATCCACGGGGAGTTCGAAGTGACTGCTTGTCGGTGTTTGATGTTGACCACAGCGGAGAGTTTCCATTCAATCGCCGAGGATCACGAGATGTGAACCTCTCATAAATGTTCTCGACAGTTGCTAAGATCCATGAAGGACTCGATATGAACCACGATGATCTTATTGTTGATCATCAAGTGATTAAATGTCAAGTGTTCCTAAGAGATCTTTTGATGAATCTCGTGGCTCTAGACTCAATAGTGCGTTTTGGTTTTCTGAGCGGAGACTGAGGAGAGGGTCTCCTTCAATACCAGGTGATCTCTAAGAAAGCCAATAGATTATGTAGGGTTCCTGTGAGAATGAAACAAGTTTGTTGAGAAAACTTGAGTGGCTAAGAAGGTTTAGTGCATCGTCACCGGGTTCATGACGACTTTTAATCTTCAATACCGGTGTCACTATGTGACCACCAAGAAGCATATGAATTGAACCCGATTAATGCGCCTAAGTTGAATAATCTGGAGGGCTATTTCTTTTCACCCTTTACTTTACATTTCTTTTTGATTCTTCAACTCCTTCTTTCTCCGATTCTCATTTCTCCTTTTACAATCATTCCTAAGGACTTCTAACACTAACTAATGGTAGTGTCCTTGGGTAGATCCTCCGGCTCTGGCGGATCATAGACAGTTATTCCTAACCTTAGTCAGCATATAACTCCATGACTAACCTATGTTTGCCATGAAAACCAACATGTTAAAATCTCTCTCAAAGGGTTTGTTAATGAAAACATGTTTGAACCACAATGAGAGATGAAGTTTTGCATAAATACTCCCCTCGCATGTGCTTAATAGTTTTAATGGTTAAATGCGGTGAGGAAAAGCGCGCACTTTTGAATTGATTCGCGAAGATAGACAATCCCATGAGACACGGTTCGTTGCATAGTTAAAGAGTTACATTGTCGACTTTTAGGTGACAACTAGCTCTAATAACTATCTTGAAGGTGTGACAAAGCCTCGAAGGTTGTCATACCGTCGAGTTCATGTCTATCAAGAGTTTCTCGAATGGTACTTTCTACTTGGACAAGTCCTTTGCGAGACACGTTTACATCACTAGCGAACTAGCTTGAAATTATTACCGTCCACGACAAGTCTTTTCGAGTTACTAACAGTTTAGTACCGTCAATTCGTTGGTTAAGTCGAGGTACGGATTCATTTGCATTTTGTACAACATATTTCTTATCACACAATTTTCTCCCCTCAACAATGGCATATAAAATGTTATTTTGAGCGTTTGAGAATAAATATGACCATTTTGAGTTTTATGGGAAGAGTGACCACTGTGAACAATTTGTGAACAAAGTTTTTAGTTCAAATACTCCCCTCGACTAGTGATATAAGCGGTTGAGGTTTTGAAAATCATAAGGGAAGTACTTGTGTTTTTGAGCAAAACCTTGAAAAATGAAAGGTTTGATAGGTTTTACTCAAAAATAAGAAGCTTTCGCTCCTTTTATAAGGTTGTGGCACCGAGGCGTACCACGGGGTCCTTTCTTGACACTTACGGGTTGTACCTTTGTTATGTGTGCACAAGCCATTCACACATATAATCATATATCCAAAATCATATGAATGAAACAATTCAAGGGTACCGAAGTGAAGTGATGTTCCCGAAGTGCAGCGTAGGCGTTGGCCGGTGATGTGAATCTGGGTGGACCACCAACATAGCTTTCCAATCGTGCAGGCGATCCCTTCGAACAACTGTTCATCAATCATGGTGATGATCGTTTCACATCCCTCTGTCTTGAGAATTCCGGCGTTTAGGATTTCCAACTTTCGGTGATATCCTTCAATCATGCGCCAATCCATCCTAACCATCTTCAAGGTATGATCCCGAATTTGTGGAGCTCACTACACGCCATTAGCGGTTTCTTGAAGTTTCTGCGGTAAACAACGCCCGAAAGGTTTCGCGATGGCGTGAGTTGTTTAAACTGGTTGATGTCGGGAAGATCAGGCGTGGTGGAATGAAGTTTACGTTTACGATATGATTCAGCGACCATCGGATATCTTCGACACGTTCTTTGATCACGATGCGTCTAATGAAGATGAGCGACTTGATAAATTCACGTTGAACTTCATCGAAATTGTCTCATACGACCACAGCTTTGGCAAGATACATGTCTTCGATGTCGTTGAGGACAAGTTCTCAAAAGTCGACTTGAGGAGAATCCATAGTCTGTTCATCTTGTCGTTTGACTATGATATTCTTTAAGAATGTGTAGTCAGCTTAGACTTGAGATCAATGTGTTTGATGGCCACGATGTCCTTGGAGCTATACACTTCATGTTGAGACATCCCGAACCGAGGCGACTTGGTAGTAGATTCTTGACGTTCGGGCCAATGATGAATCCCATACAATGCATCTTGGTCGTATGCTTGCGTTGTCGAGGAAAACAAGTGAGTTGCACGTTCCTCGATAGCTATGCGGTTTGAGTAGATGGCCGGCGGGAATGGAAGAGTCAATGATGTAGTGTATTTTCTCGAACCATCGCCACCATGGAGAAGAAATTCGGTCTTTGTTGAAGAAATATCGGAAGGAATCCTTGGTTAAATCACCTTGGCCAATGGTCTGGTAGAGGTTTGGTCGATCGGTGTAGTATGGAGGTTGTCCCTTTGTGTGAAGTCAATGTTTGCTTCGGATTGAGCCAATCCATGTTGTTAGACATAGCTCGGCGATGTTCTCAAGATGATATTCGACCTCGGGCGCTTTCAGAGTCAGTCTTTCCATAGTTGAAAAGCTTCATTCTTGATTCGCTTCAATTCAGATTCGTCATTTTCTTCACATGGAACTTTTCTTTGCAGGTTTGCATGCTCCAATGTTGAACCATCTACCAATTCTTGGCCCGCATCGGGGTAGGGAGTTTGATTGACAAGTGTGGAGAACCATTCAAACTCTTGGTTTTATCGTCATCTAGCCATGATACGACTCGGTTGAGTCGTCTGCTTTCTTTTGGAAGGCTTTGATGATGATCTTGGTTTCTGCACTTGTTTGGGTGAGGTGGGTTGTTGTGGGGCTCGAGGACCTCTTCATCGTCACCACCCGTATACTCAAAGTAGTCACCGGTTGTATGAGTCGGGGTGGTAACTCGGAATCGATCCCGAGGTTTATCGATGAAGGCAGAGGTGGAGGAGTCTTATGTTGAGAAGAAGTCCGTGGTAGAGGAGGTGGCATAGATGTAGATTGACCCGATTGTTTCGACATTTAGGTGCGAGTCCTTATCCTTATCATCGTCATCTCTTGGCGTTTGGATTGATCGGTGACTCCTTGCATGATGAACGAGTTGAAAAGCAAGTAGACCTTGAAAAATTTAGCTTCATCCAAGTAAGCGTTCCGAGATCGCTTTGACATTTGCATCACTAGTTTAGCGATTAACTCGCATTCGGAGAGATCGACTTCTTTGGCCATTGTGTGTTTAACCAATGCGACGATGTTAGGGGTGAGTTGTGCGGAAAATATTTCTCTAGTCACACCGGGGACAAGGTCGAGAAGAAACTTGTGGGTTTGATCTCTTCTTGACTTCTCCAGTTCCTTTTGGACTTTAGGAGCGATATCACAGAGGTACTTTTGAGTGTAACCTTCAATCATTTCATTCGGTTCCTCTTTTGATGACTTTTCATGAACTTGAACAAATTCCTTTCTTTTTCCATCTTGTCTTTCTCATCATTTAAGTCTCGAATTTGGTCGACAAACCAATTCATTTTTCGTAAAGTATGTCCTTCTTTCGACATGTTGGACGGCTTTCACAATCTTTTGATGAGTCCGAGAAATCCAAGATTTAGGTGGTTTCTTCACCGATTTGGATGATGATCCGGTTGTCTTTGTTGATGGTGGTTGTGATGAATGAGGCGAAGAATCCGATGATGAGGAGACATGAGGAGACTTCATGTCCTTAGGAGTTTCCGAGGTTTTCTCCTTTGAGTGTGTTGGATTTCGAGAAGAAACTTTGTATAGTCATCCTCGTCATCCTTAGACTTTTCTTTCTCGATGTCATTTTCTCAAAATCATACACAATAGTGTCCTCCATGTTGTTGTAGTTGCGAGAGAGTGGTGGCACCGACTCCCTTATCGGGTTGATTAACCGCATCGGGAGATGGTTTAGAGTGGCAAGACCACTTGAACCTCCGGGCCACCCATTTGATCTTTAGCAAATTCTTGACCTTTTGAAGGTGTCGACTTTGTGAAACTTCTTCAGATCCTTGATCCAATTGCTCTTCTTCATCTTGAGCTTTCATCACGAGGTACAAGTGTGAGTCTTCCCTTTAATAGTTTGGGGACTTGGAGGTTTTGGTGCTGAGGATTTTCATCCTTTGCGCTTGTAGTATGAGATCTCTTCATCTCGTGTCGGTAGCCTCTCCAGTCCTCGTCACTGGCTGTCTTTGCGGTTCAAGTGAAAGGATCGGAGTGGCTTCGAGAGAAGGAACTTTCTTCTTAGGGTGGGTTTCCTCTTTGGAATAGGTTTCTTCTTTGGAACATTCCTTTGACTATCTCGTACTTGTGACACTTCCAAGATTCCTTTTACGGTTCTCCTTACTGTGTTCGAGAAGATTTTTCGTCGAGTGACCAACTTTGCCTTGTCATTGCTTCCGAGATACCTTTGGTACGATTCGAGATTTCGACATCTTGATTAGAAAAATCAGCGTGACAAAGACCTTGTTTCTTTGTGGACGTTTCCTTGATTACGACGGAGAGAATAGGTTCCGTCAACATGTCGTGATTGTCGGGGTCATTGAGCCTCTTGGGAATGTCGGGATGAAGTCCAAGTGCTCTCTGGATCAACAATTTGGTATATCCGATGTAGGAATTTTGAGCCAAGTTTGTTGAGAAATGACATCATGTCATCCCAAATCGAGCTTCGATAGCGATGTGTTTCTTGTTGACCAATGCCCGAATATTTGCAGTTCCATGAGCTTGGGGTGCTCATGGCCGTGTCACCACCGAAGCAGAGACTTGGTGATGATCATGAGAGTTCTCGTGGTTGAGGAATACTCTTAAGCTCTACGTGAGAGTGCTTGTTGATTACTCCTCGTAGCCTCGTCATAACCGATGTCGATTAAGAATTGGAGAGTGAGCTCTTGACGGTGAGGCATATAGTTTGGTTGGATCGACTTGAGAATTGGAGAATGACCCTTAAGTCCGCAGTGTAATGATGACTTGTTTGTGATTGAGTCACCGTCGCGGCTTTGTCCTTTGACCCTTTCCATAGTGTTCCAGCTGTTGGATGTAGATCTCGTGACGATTCTTGAGTGAGTAAGCATGTTACGATCGGATGAGTCCTCGAGAATGTCAATAGCAATAAGACATGAAGATTCGAGCAAGTGAGGGTGTCAAAGTCAACACGGAGGTTATTCTTTCCTATCTTCATTGGATAGCCATGAGGATAGATATCGACAATGGAAGAACTTCGCTTGCATCCACATTCATTTGTTCACCATGTCGTGATCTCGTAATAACATTAGCCAAAAGAACCAACATATCGAAAGACATAATGTTAGTCAACAGAAGGTCTTATTGTCTAGTTGTTGAATGTCGGTGATAATGATTGTTACGAGTCCTAAGTCACTTGTATGTTCAATAGTTCAATGATATGGTGAAATGTTTCGTGAGTTAGTTAACTTTATGTTTTAAAGTTTATTTTATCACTTATTGTTCACAACATATCAAGCGATTTAAGTTTATTAGTGACATTTTTGGATTCGTGATGATATGATTAGTTTATTTACAAGATTGTACAAGTAACAATTCATCATGAAGGTCAATCCGGGGTTAAGCGTGGTTTTGGCAAAGATATGCGTGAGACGTGAATGATATATGCTTAGGCGTAAACTTACGCGTAGAATCCTAACTTACGCGTGAAATGTTACAGCGTGGGAAAGGAGACCTTATCGTGGAGCTTATGCGTAGGCATATATTAACCTACGCGTAAGGTTACTCGTAAGAGTTGACCTTATGCGTGGGGGTTACGCCACGATATCCTTCACGGGATCTGCGTGGTCCATTGTAGAACCTTACGGCGTGGGCGTTATGCGTGGGATTATTCTTACGCAGTAACATGACTACGTAGGGTAATCCTTATGCGTAGATAATCAAATGACCTTGATTACGAATTCTAAGCGTAGCAATCACGAAATAAATTTATCACATCATCAATATTAGCACATATATTCATTTTAACAACAAGACATGGCATGAATCATTCTTTAAAGGTTCGGCGTAGAAAGTCATACGCGTGGGTCAAAACTCTAAGGGTTGAGATTTACGCGTATCACTTTTAGCCATGGGATATCACCATTTTAATTACGGTAGTTCAAGAGTGTTGGTAGAGTACATAGACCAAGTTATAACATCAAACTCATGGTGAATCAAAAATACCCAAACTTATGAACCTTAAACCCTAATTTCAAATTACGAATAAATCGGTGTTTACGGGTAGTTTTAGAGCAAGGATATAATCAATTCAACATCATATAAGCATAACCCAACAATCTTTTAGACCAAAACACTTCACATTTGGAAAAACCCAAATCGACTCATAAACCCTAGTTTTCAAAACTCATCAATTTTTGTTTATGGGTGGATTTTGATGGTTAAATGTTATCCTTGATGTTTAAGCGTTTTGAGACAAACCATTTTACCCCAAACATACACACAATGATTGTGTGTTCATACGCTTATCGTAGAACACATAATCACGCAATAAAACTGTTTTAGCAGTAGGTTTGAATGAAATTAAAGACCTATGCTTAGAAACATGTTTTACTTGAGAAACAACTTACAAATTGATGATCAAAAGCACGGTTTTGTTGAGTGATTATTAGGCGTAGGATCTTTTTGAGGTTAAGAATGCAAATGAGAAGTGAACGATTTAGGTGGAGAGGATTTTTATTAAAATAGACTTTATCATTTTGACAGTTTTGGTCCCTCCACCTTTTCCATTTTCACACAAAGCCTTTTAACTTCCATTTTTTGATACCAAATGAAGATTTTAGGAAAGAAACTTGACGACACTCCCCTCGACTTGAGAAAATAATGAAGGTTGTTAATTAAAGTCCGAGGAGTGTCTTTGACTCGAAAGTGTACCACCATTTGTAAAAGAATCAACAGAGATGTGATAACATGCAAGTACACGATGTTTTGAAGCAAATGGATTATTTTCTCCCCTCAACACTTGATCGGAAAAAATCTTTGAATTTTGAAAGATTAAAGTGTTGACGGAAGAAATGTACTTGCCATGTTGAAAGAAAGATAGATTGGAGAATATTTTTGTTGTTTTATGGATTTTATATTTTTGTATTTTGTTTTTGAAAATTTATGTACAAAAGATGTTTTGGTGTTTGACGAGTTTTTAAGACTATTTTAAGAGGTCATCCAATTCCTCTTGAGTCAAACACCTCATACCAATTGGTGGACCAACTCATTAAACCTAGCGGGAGGCAAGGCTTTGGTGAGCAATCGCCAATTGGTATTCAAGACCCATAAAGTATAATTCAACGGTACTGCATTCACGTGGTCCTTGATGAAATGATAGCGTAGATCGATGTGCTTTGATTTCGAGTCTTGAAATCGAGTTGCGAGATTGCAGTAACACTCCGATTGTCGCAAAGACATCGATTCATCAAATACGTAACCATAATCTTTGAGTTGTGTTCTCATCCAAATGACTTGAGCACAACACGCGGACATGGCTACATATTCCATCGCTCCGATTGATGACGATGATATACGATCCTGTTTCTTTGATTGCCAAGACACCGTTTATCACCGAGAAATTGTAGAGCTCTCAAGTACTTTTCCTCGAGTCTAAGCATCCTGCGTGGTCATTCTGAAAAAGCGATTAGTTGAAAACGAATCCTTCTGGACACGATACGATCCCCAAATTAATGGTTCCCTTGATGTATCGGAGGATTCTTTTAGCCTCGAGAGGTGGGTTTCGGTTGGTCGCGATCGATAACGGGAGCATAGATAAATGGCAAAGACAATATCGTGTCTGCTAGTCGTTAGATACATGAGGACCCAATAATACTTGGTATTTGGTGGGGTCAACTAATTTCCCATGTAAATCGCCGTCTAACTAACTTGGTATGAGTCATTGGTGTGGCATAAGTATCACAGTTTTCATTCAAATTTGTTTAACAATTCAAGGGCATATTTGGTGACTCAAGAAAATACCACGGGTGATTGATGAACTTGCAATCTAGAAAGAATGTAAGTTCACCCATCATGGACATTTCAAAATTTTTCTTCATTAGTTTTGCAAAAGCGATTGAAAACTTTTATGTGTTGACCCAAAAATGATGTCATCCACGTAAATTTGAACAATTAAGATGTGTGCCCGTGATATTTTATAAGAAGAGTTGGGTCAGCCGAGCCTTTGGTGAAATTATTGGCAATGAGGAAGGATGATAGCTTATCGTACCATGCCCGGGGCTTGTTTGAGACCATAAAGAGCTTTGTTCGGGTTTGTAGACATGGTTCGGGAACTCGGGATCAACGAATCCATACGGTTGGTGACATAAACCGTTTCTTTAAGTTGCCCATTGAGAAACACCGCTTTGACATCCATCGATAGGCCGTCATGTTCATATGAGCCGCGAACGCGAGAAATATCGAAACGACCTCAAGACGAGCAAACCGAGCAAAAGATTCTTCAAAGTCTATTCCTTAACTACGGCGATAACCCTTAGCAACTAAGCCGTGACTTGTTTGGATAACATTCCTTTGACATCAATTTGTTTTCCAAATCCATTTTAAACCAATGGCGTAGACCCACATTGGTCTTTCAACCGATTCCCATACTTCAAGACGTTTGAATTGGTTGAGTTCTTCCTGCATGGATTCAATCCATTGTCTTTGTCATTGCATCTTTAATGTTTTAGGTTCGATTGGCGGACGGTGAGTGCATAAATGCAATGTTCACCGTCTGAGTGAAGACGTTGTCTCGTAACGATTGGTTGATTCGGGTTGCCAATAATGTTAGCGGAGGATGGTCTTTTGTCCATCTATGTGTGGAGGGTTGATGTTGGTATACATTGTGCGATTCGAGGATTCAAATGGTTTGTTGAAGATTCGCGACATACAGTGCAGCTAGATCTCATTGGCAAACGGGTTGAAGAACGCATTTGGATCAAAATCTGCGGTGGGGTACTTCATTCGAGAATATCATCGGTGGTTCATCATTGTTGGATGCGGTATGTTCAACTGTTGTGTTGAGTCAATTGGTGTAGGTGCATCTTCAGCGTAGTTGTTGTAGCGGTGTATCGGTATATGAATATTATCGGGTTGTGCGGTGGAAACGGCGGATACACAGTGAGCACGTTCATCAATATCGTCCACGTAATGGAGGAGCAAATAACCTTTCCATTTGTTGACCAGTTAGTCGAGGGCTTTCTTGGTGATGATGAGGGTTGAGGAAGTTTAAGCGGTTGTGACCGGGTTCTAAGTCATTATACTCGGAAGCCATTTTCGTGAGTTCATCGAAATGAGCATGAATCGTTTCCATTACCTCCTTGGTTCGACGATTCAGTTGGAAACCTTTAGAATTGTCATGATATCCAATAAAGACTCCAATATCGCTTTGGCTTTGAGCTTTCCAAAATCATCACGATCATTATTCGGATAGCAAAGGGATCCAAATACATGAAAGTGTTTGAGGTTCGGTTTATGGTTTTGGACAAGCTCGAAAAGGTGTTTTGTTGTGGCGTTTAGTGATCATAGAACAGTTTGAGTATAGCATCACGATGAATCGACTTACGCCATAAGTAACTGAAGTTTAGCATTGATTAACATTGTTCTTGCGGCCCACTAACGTTCGGTTTAGTCTTTCAACAACTCCGTTTTGTTCGGTGTCCGTGCAATAGATGTTTGATCTTTGAATTCCCACTTTCTCATAAAATTCACGAAGGTTTTGTTAACAAATTCGGTTCCTTTGTCCTGTCCGAATAATCCCGACGGTGTTGCGGAGCTGAACTGTATCTTTGTGAGAAAGGTGATGATCATTTGTGGAGCTTGGTCTTTGCTACGAAGAAAGTAGACCCAAGTCCATCGTGAGAAGTCATCAATAATTACTAAGATGTAGCGTTTGCCGTTGATCGTTTGCACTCGCCTCGGGCCACACAAATCCATGTGAAGAAGATGAAGCACATCTTTGAGAGCTGTTCCACCTTTGAAGGAAAATGAGCACGAGTGCTTTTCCCTTGTTCACGGTGAGCAAGGTGATCTTTGAATCTAGGAATCGTGGGAGTCCTTGAACTAGTTTGTGTCGAGCAAGGTTGGTGATGGTTTGAAAGTTTAGATGTGAGAGCACGGTGCCATAGCCAGATTTTGTAGATGTTGCCTTTGAAAGTAAGCAAATGGGAGAGGAAGCAACCATGTCTTGCATAGAGATGGTGTAGAGACTAGAATTACGCGAGCCGACATAAGGTCATTTCCATGTAGATCACGAATGAAACAAGTTTTCTCCACGAAAGCAACCTCCAAATCTTCATCACAAAATTGACCCATCACGAAAGCAGTTGTGACCGGGCCTTCCACATGGTAAACCTGGCGATTTCGATGTTCCCATTTACATAATCTTCAGTAGCCCATGATGGTCGCTGAGTGATCGTTCCAAGAATCGGCGATTGCCAATGAACTTTGCAATAAAGTTTGATAACAGCTTCGTGGTTGCTGTCATGTGTCGGGAACATCCGCTATCAACAATCAGAGAATGATCTCAGATCACCGCATTACACATGCGACACATATGGAATAGTAGATGTGGAACCCGAAATGTTAGAGGGTTCGAGCGGTATATTGAACATACACACATTGAGAATTTTAGGCATCCACAAATCCTAGTGTGTTATATATCCATTTCGCCACCTGTAACTACTCTTTGCTTTAGTCTTAGTGAAATCACTAGGTGGTACTACATTCTTAGGAGGTGAAGCGGTAGCATCTTGTGATAGCAATGGTTGCCTTAGAATCTAAAGAAGGTGGTTTACAAGCACGGACTTAGAATTTTTAGTGGGCACAGAGGTAATCCGATTCTTAGGATTCCGTAATCTAGAATTATAGCTTTAGCAACACATTTGTCATGACATTCGAATTCATACTCTTTCGACAAATATCACAAGGTGCATCGGTGAATATCAAAGGTACTTAACGGTTTAGCATTAGTTACATCACTATTTCTATTACATTTTCGAACATAACATCTATAGTGGAAGTAACATGAGTTTTATTGAGTCCTAGGGTGTTCTTCTACTTTAGCATTCCTTATTGATCTTTTCTTGGAGTCATGACTTCTATTCTTCGTTTGAGTGCTCTGGTGAAGTGCACGTTTGGAAAAAAGATGCAACTATTCTGTTTCAGATGAGGAAACACATTAGCAACTTGTGATTTGGCGGTGGGAATTCTAGGTTCATGATTACTAAGTGTGGCTGGTGCTAATCTAATCTTAATCCACGATGGCGGGAGTAGTTCATACTTTCCTAACATTTCCGTAACTTAGAGATGGTGTGAATCGGATCTTGATTTTCGAACAAATATTACCGACAAAATTCATAACTTCTCTAGTGTGAGCAAGATGGTGATCAAGTTCGTTTGATGCTTCATCTCGAGTCTTTTGAGTAAATCAAATATGACACCATATTCTGTTTAACTTTTAAAATTTCTTGTTCATATTTTGAGATTTGACTTTTCAAAGACACGTTTGATCATCCGGTTGCTCAATTTTAGGATCGGAAGATTTTGCACTCAATTGAGCGATTTTCTTTTGAAAACTAAGTTGATGGTTGTGAATGTCTTTTCACACCATTGAAGACGGCGTTTTGCATTGTAAATTTCCGTGTGTAATCGTTTATTTTACGCTTTTAAAGACTCGATCTGAAGCACATTATCGGTGTTCTCAGCGGTATCAGCAGTTTCAACAATATCGGAGAGATATAATCGGATGCAAATGGCAAGGCATGAAGTAACACAACATTATGGATATCGACGGATAACATCTTCCAAGTCGATCAACATCTTTTCTCAATAGTTTCTTTTGCGTTTTGTGTTGAAATAGATGTTTACATTTTCTCAGCGTTTTCATTACCCCAAGTTCCTTATGAAAATCCTTTTCGAGGCAATTGCACAACTTTTCAAGTTTTAACATTAGGTAAAAGATTTTTACGAAAGATGTCTCTTTGTTCTCGCGCCGAGGCGATTGAAAATGTTCAACTTTGATTTGGATCGATATTCTATCTCATGTTGTAAAATTTTGAGGTCGACCATGAAAATGTCAAAATATCGAGAAGGATTTTTCGATTTTCGAGGTTTGAGTTTACTTCACCGATGGAAGGTAAAGGACCATAAGTTTGTGCAAATTACATTTTGGGATTAACATTAGAGGACTCGGGTGTTTTGATGATAACCACTTGGTGTGTTAGAAGAATCCGTTGGTGTGTGAAAGTGACCGCGTTTTATAATTAAAAGGTTTGTTGTAAACAACATTTTTAATTTTGATCGACTCTAAATCTTACGCATCTAATTCCTCTTGATGATGATATTCAACAACACTCATATCGGGTATTATCAATTTTGTATTACGTGACTTTGGAAACTTCAGGAGTTGGTTTAAATGTTTTAGTGAAAGCTTTGGTTTTATGTCCCGGCTAGATTTTTCCATATCCATTTGGATTGGGTTTTAAGGTAAACTTTTCAATAGTCATTCTTGATTCACCATGTTTGTAAACAACTTAGTTTTAAACTCTTTAAGTTTGTTTTGCAAGCGAGAATTTCTCGCAAGAAGGTCATCTACCGATTCGTTGAATGCTTTTGTATGCGAGAACTGCTTTTGACAATTTAACAACTCAAACTTAGCTTTTGATTTTCCAAGGTGAGAGCGTTAATTTGCTTTTATGTTCATGTTTGATTGTTCTAATTCGGACAATAAAGCATTCTTGATGACTGAATCCTTGCATGATCTCTCTAAATATTTTTCGTTTGATGAGATTTTGCAAAAGCGGCTTCAAAACCTTTTCACGGTTTTTCTTGAGTTTTGAAAAAGTTGAGTTGCATTTGTAAACATTCAAAATCCTTGGTTAACAGTGCATTTTACTTTTAAGGATTGATTTAATGCATAACATTCCTCCATTTTGATTTGATGGTCTTGAATTAACCGAGCAAAATCGGATGAGGCAACAGATCATCTTGTTCAACATGAGTCTCAACATGATCATTCTTTAGATCCTCGAAATGCGACCACGAGTCAATTTGATTATCAAAGGAAACCATAAGGTCATCTTGATCGTCAAATGTAACTACGGGGTTAACGAAAATCATCGAAGAAGATGTAGGAGACCGATTTGAGCGATCGATCCCGTCTTGGATTCGAGATATTGGCGAGATATTAGTTCGAGATATGATGATGGTTTGTTGGTGCACGAGACAAGCCATCGATTGTCATACATTTGGCTGTATCACTCATGTGCGCTCATGCATATTAGCCATCAACATAACTGTTGCATTAGCACGCAAGTCCTCCGTATCATCATCCGAGTGCGCATCGCCATAAAGCTCTGTTCTTTGTGCGTGAGAGATCCACCACTTCATCCTTAAGAGCCAAAAGTAAGGCCTCTTTGAAATAAGCACTTCCTTAGTCCTTGGCTTTGGGCATGCATTAGCCAGTGTCCCTTCATCATTGGGCTTGTAGCATCTAAGACCATTTAACCGATTACGAGCATTTCCTGTTCCACCACTTGAGCTCATTGTTATTCCTACCAGCGAAGATTAAACCACTTGACCACCGCCCATCGGACGCACCATAATCACGATTCGAACTTCAACGTCCATTGTTCGCGGCTTGAGTCAGTGTGTTAGATGAGGAACGAATACGATTGTTGGATTTGTTGGTAGCGGCCAAAAGCATTAGCAATCATCACAAATCCTTGTTGCAATGCTCGAATCGGATCTGTTTCGTTCGCTTCACCGACATATGCTTGAGCATTGTTCTTTGTATGGAACCAATTGATTTTGTTGAGGTTGTGATTGTGAAGGTGTGTTTGATGCGAGTTGGTTGAGTTCTTCGGTTGAGAGGGATAATTACGTTGAGCATACAAGGCAAGTTGTTGATTGTCCGGTTGTGATTGTTTAGCAATTTGAGCACGGAGAATCCTTTCGATCAACTTCCTTTTCATGAGGCTTGAAGTAATCGTACAACAATCCATAAGTAGAATGATGCATATTCTTCGCTTGGCGGAGAAAATGACATACTTCTCCCATTCGGACCAAGACTACTCAAGAACTTAGTATTCACGCAATTCTTGGCATGATGATGTTTTGTTTATCCAAATCATTGATGATGTCGAAAATCGATGATGATATGACTCGAGTGTCTCTCCAGGGTTCAATCATGAAGTGTTCATAAGCCAAGTAAATTTTGGATTCCAAATCCTCGATTGATACGAGATCCTTCCATAAGAAGGCGAATATGATCCCATCTTTTGTGCGATCTTTTGAGCATCAACACTACGAAGAATTGGGTTTGGTAATCTAAGAGGATGTATTCCATTGCAAGTTCATCGACTTCATAGTGTAAAGTTACGTAGGATTTAAATCGCTGCATTAGCAATGTTGGTTTGTTCATCTCTTGGTGGAGCAGTTAGTTGGATCTCCGGGTACAATGAGCGGTAGAGGCATCTCGAATGGACCTTCAAGATAACCTTCTTTAAGAACTTTCCATGTGGCTTCGGATCACGGAACCTAAAGAACCTTATCACCCATTGATCGTAGTTTCTGGAGTGAGCATTGGAGGTCTATCAGTGATCCGGACTTCATGAATTGATTGTTGGTTGCTTCAAGCTTCACACACCTTAGCAAACCAAGTGGGTTCCTTCATAGGTGGTAGTGATGGATGTTGATTGAAATCGGTGTGTAGGGTTGAACTTGAAGGCTTGGTTGTGGTTGAACCATTTGTGGTTGTGGAATTGCACCAAGTTGTGGGTATGTTCTTTGATTAAATTGTTGTTGATAAATAGCTTGTTGTTGATTCCATTGTTGATGTTGTGGAGTTAATTGTTGTTGTTGTTGATGATTATAAGTGTGAGGGAAATAGTTAGAGTATGGTGGTTGAGACATGATGATAAACTTGTGTGGTAAAGATGGATCTTTGTAGTCGAATGAACCTTTGTTGATGAAGTATCCTTAGGCGTAGAAAGACAAGAACCAAGTAGCACTTATGCGTAAAACACCAAAAGTTCTACGTAACTTAGCGAGGAGTTCACTGCATAGGTTTTAGGCGACGCGTAAGTAGGGAAAACACTAAAGTTAAGCGTAGACAAAAGTTAGGCGTAGAAACTTAGGCGTGGGATTACCTTATGCGTGAACCGTAGTTTACACGTAAAGTGAATCTTATCGTAGGAATTCTAAGCGTAGCTTATGCTTATCGTAATTTAGGGTTTTGCCCAAATGATCTTTACACTTCACGGTGCAAAAGATATCCAAAGTCGACGTATTTTGGGACTTATCCAAGTAAGAAAACACGGAATAAACCGTAAATTGAAGATCAAACCAAGGAAAATCTTACACAGCGTAATTTTAGGGTTTTGATACGCGTGGGATTACTCGTAACTTTGATTACGCCCAAATGTGTTTCTAAACCAGTTTTTTGTTATGGAATAGCTTCAATAGTACCAAAAGAGCACAAAAGTGTGAATTTTGATGTACCAAAATCGCTAAAAGCAGGGTTCTGTAGATCGACACCCACGAACAAAACTAGCTTAAAGCGTAAATCCCGCGTAAAGTTTGAAACTTTTGCCAAAAACAAGTATTTTAACACCTCAAAACATTGAAAGTACAAGAATCTTGGATTAAAAGTGTAAAAAGCGAGTTTTTAAGATAACCAAAGAATGCGTTATCTCTGCGCGTAAGATCCAAAACAAAACTTCAAAAACAAGCGAGTACACCCAACTATTTGGCGATTGATACCTTTGTTAGGTCACTAGTTTTACAACACAAGCTTATAGAGAAAGAGATAAATGGATGAACAAGCTCTAACACATACACACGATATAAAGTGTACGGTTATGAGAAGATATATGTGAAAGAAAAGAAAACTTGAACAACCAACCTCGAATGAGGGTTTACAAGAGTTTATATAGGCGAGGAGCTAGGCGACCTCCCTCCTTCCCTATTCCTTATTGAGCTTGGATCTGAGCTTATGGGCCTACTACATAAGCTTGACCCTAAACAAACATAAAGGCCATAATAAAGCTACCTATTACATATGAAATATAAATACTTGAAATCTTGTTTAGGAGTGATTCCAGCAGTGTTCTTTGATCACGAAGTGTCAAAACCGACTGAGGGGAAGGAGGCACACATCTAAACGCGAGTAAACTTGATGAACTTAATACTTCTAAGTGATTGAAGATATCCGGGAAGACAAATGTCATTACATGCGAGAAACTCAAGTTTGACTCATGATGTTTAGTGTTCTTTTCCAACTATGTGGGGAAGATATGGAAGAGTTAGTTTACGGTGATAAAGAAGTACACAAGTGTGTGATGATTTTGATGATATCGCAATCATCGGGAGAGATATTGTGTGTACATTAGGAAACTCCATTGTTTCCTTGAGAGCTTAATCGGTGATTCAGAATAATCACTTATTAGGAGTTGATATCCATGAGAAATAATCGGTGATTGAAAGATACTACTTTAATGTTATCGGTTATTCTCTATTGAAATGACATTTGGGTACTTGGGTTCTTGAGCTTCATACACTATCATCGGGAGAGAAATGTACTTCAATGATGGTTAGTGATTCGTGATGAGACTTAATGATTTATTCCGGAGTTGACTTTTGCGAGATGATCGTTGATTCAATCGCTATTTCAAGATTACTCGGCTATTCTCTCTTGGTATATGTGTACTGGGTTCGTGAGCTTCATTCAAAGAGGCCGATCGCATCAATTCAACTACGTGGGAAGTTGTCTCGTGACACCTTTTGGTATGGATCGCCCGTAATCGGTGGAAACCAAAGAATCACGTGTGAAACCAATTCGATGACACCTTTTGGTATGGATCTATTCAAGTGTGGGATGAGCGTTGTTGTTCTTCTATTGGATGATATAACCTCGAACGAAGAATCACGATGATTATTCTTAAAAAGCGACAAGTTCAATGATAATGGTGTGCTTCTTTGTGCACAGCAAAGGAAAGCTTGAAGCGAGCTTGAATCACTCAACAAAAGGATTTTTGGTTTGGGGAAGCTACCAAAGTCTCACTTTCAAAAGGCTCAATTTCTCTTGATTTAAGAGCCTTGGAAGCTTTGGTGGTGAAAGTTTAAGAGATGACGATTTCTATCTTCTACAGCAGGGATGTTCGATATCCTTATCTCGGTACTCTGTATGATCATCTTCTTAAACTATATCATCACACTCTATCCGTAAATATTTATCAAAAGAAAATACAAAATATAAAACCGTAAAAACAAAATAGAAAATATAAAATCAACAAAATCCATAAAATGTGAAAATTAGAAAATACCAAAATATTGTTTTCTGAAGACATGTCTTACAGTATCGATAACATCTACGGTCTTAGAAATGTCATTCAATAATGGCGCGGGACCATAGATGAAGTTCGGCAAGAGTGTAAATATTCTTTTTCAAAACATGTATGCGAAACTATGGCATGCGATATTTGTTGTAACCCATGCTTAAACCATGGTTTGCTATTATTTGAGATAGCAACCGTTTTCAAAGAAGGAAAGTGCTACGCTTAAGCGATTTTCACAACATCCGGTGCACTTATCCTAAAACAAAGCGAGGAAAGTATGTCAAGGACTCATGCTGTTCCTACTCAAATATTTTCCTTCTAAATTCTTGAAAAATATTTGTTTTAACAAAATGGTGGTAAATGAGTTGCTTGAAGATCAATCGAATCAAGTTTTCATAAATTTTCAAAACCCAATCAATGACTTCATCTTATTTAAAACTTTTGATAGGATGAGTCATTGATTGAGGAAAATATGTTTTCAAATTTATTTCATCTATCGGACTTATCTAATTATCCCACGTTACTTATGCGAAAAGGATTTTTGCCTATGTCGAAGGACTATGAATCTAGGATATGATTATTAGGACTAGATGATTAAAGTTTGATAAACACATTATTCCCATGCCTTTATATGATCGATTGTTATGTTAAAATTGACTTTTATTAGTCGATTGTTGTTTAAGTGTTATCGACCACCATATATCTCATTTGTGTTGACTAACGATGCGAGATAAGATGGTTTATAAGAATGTTCCGATTCGGATCCCACAATTGAAAATGATTGGATGCCGAGAAAGGAAAGAACAACTATTTCTTGGGTCGACAAAAGAAGAAACGAATTTAATTAGACCTCTATAGAGTTGGCATGACAAATGAAATGTCGAGGTTTCCTTGCATCGTGAGACGGTTTTTCTTCGACCTTTCGGCAACAATAGAAGCGACTTATTATTCTAACCACCTAACCTATCTTTGTGTGGGAGAAGAAGTGAATAATACGATTTTTTAACAAATTTGATAAAAAAATGGTTTGAAAATGGAAAGATATTGTTTTGAAAATAAAGCGAACTCAAATTTTGGAAATCAACGGACTTCATTTTAAACATAAGTCAACTCAATCAACGACTACGGTCATTGATTGAGGAGAAATGATTCAAACTTAAGTATTTTCAAATGATATTTCTTCATAAAGAGTCCGTTTGTCACGAAATAAAGTGGTGATCTAAAGATTTAATGTTATGTCATGGTATGAATTTCTTTAAAACTCAAAGATATTTCAAAATGAAATTTTTCTATTCTTGTTAGATTGTGAAATTGTTTTATTTACTTAAAGATCTCTTATAAACTATCATACTTTGACACTAACAATCTTTAATGTCGAAAAGCATTCACTTATTGATACCTTTACGCAACGCGATTTAGGGTCAAAGGAACTTCCTTTCGTCGAGCAAGTTTTTCAACACCCTAGGCAAAGGAACCTAATCGTTGTAGTGTAGTATTAGGGTAAGCCACGGTATTGATATCGTTCTCTAGGGAATAGGAATGCTAGTGAGAAGTTACTACGCTAAGGTTGGGGTTGAGGAAGATTATTTTTATCTTTTTATATTTTTAGAAAATGGAAAGGTACGAATCTCGGGGTTTTGATTTGGGGTTGGTATTTCTACCGATTACTCTACCTATCTAATTATCTAATTAACTGCTGAGGGGTAGTCTATGTCTATTGTTGTGTGCTCGTATGATGATTAAGAATGTAGTTTACTTAGGTTTTATTACTCCTAGTTATCTCCTATTGATGGTTGAATTGTCACGCCCTCTTAACGCGTTTGTTTCTAAGGTCGTAGGGTATGCGCTAACCCTAACTCTTGAAGCTACCAAAGGTTAATGACTACAAAATCTCTAGGATTCATAAACTTAACACTAAGGTATTCTTTGGATGTTTAGCCTACAATGACTCTAGGTGATTATAAACTAAGGTTCAACAAAGATTAATCAAGCATTAATAACACAACGAATGACCTATCACAATACTAGGCCAATCACAATTAAGATAAGAGACAACCAATCAATATTCAATAACTAGGTTTCATATTACCTAAGCAAACACACAAATAAATTAGTAATGACATGGAGAACATGCAAGCATACACACAATCAATTGAAGACATAATTGAATTAATGAAGTAAAACACTTATCTTGATGTAAGATAGGGTATGGAACCCTAAAATATTGTACAAGATGACCTTGGTTCGGTTTAGGTTTTTACTCCACAAACTACCTCTCTAAACCGAAAAATTCGGATTCTATATATAGTGTTACAAACTGCAACGCGTCACTCTTTAATTGTGACGCCGTGGTCGCCGCCATTAAGTTTTCGCCTTGGCACGTTATCATTGTGACGGGCGTCACCTTATGCATGTGACGCTGCCGCTTTCAGTCTCGACACGTCTCGATCAAATCTAGGCCGTCGAGTCATTGCGACGCCTACTCTTTTAAAACCCGATGCCGTCACTTGTAAATAAGCAATTTGGCTCTCGAGTCATCACAAAACTTGTTCCGACGGCCACATGCTAGAACGTCGACGCCCCCTTCCGGCCTCCAAAGGCTTGAGTGTCTCGATTCTTGACTTTGGCCATTTTCTTCATATATTCGCGCCTTTTCGTCCGAATAAGTGTCATTCCTGCAATTTACCTTCAAGAGACCTAAAAAGTGAAAATGAACAAAATTAAGTAGTAACGGATACAAAAGTGATCAATTTAGGGCTTAAATGACCCCTCAAAAAGGTACCTTTTAAATCCTTATCAAATATCCCTACACTTGGTATTTGCTTGACCTCAAGCAAATGTGCTTTTAGCGAATTAATTTATAAATTAGGGGTCATGAAGCATTAGTTTAGAACGATCCATAACACATATAAGCCCCAAGAAAGTCATAACAAGCACGGAAATTACGACTAGCACCTCACATGGGGTGTTTGGATACTCACATCTCTCGTGTATATGAAATATAACAAGTTGGAAATGGAAGATAAACACTCATTAACCGGTCCCAAGACATAGATTACCATAGGCTTGAGACTAGATCAAACCTCCATCACTTTGGCGTAAGCACCTAGGAAAGACTATCCAAGAGGTCTTTTAAAGGGTTGTAACATTAGGCTTACGATAGGGAAACAAAGGGTTTGGTGGGATAGGCGATTTAGTGGTGGAAAGTCAAAAATCTTTATGTTACAAGCATGCGAAGAATGGCGATGCTAAGCCAAGACTCGACACTCTAAACTCTAGATAAATTGAAACAAACAAACATAAATTTAAAGATAGATGTAGGATGGTAGCCCATTTTTTTTCATTTTTTCACATACATACACTTTTACTCTACCATCCTCTACGATAACATCAAAATAATAGGATTTATAGGCACATCCCTACACTTGAGTTTTTATTACTCTAACACTAATTTGACCCGAATTGAAAAGATCAAAACACTTGAAGTACATTATTAGGCAAATAAAGGGAATTTGAATTTAACGTTCCCTTCCGTCATTTCATAAAATTTAACTTTTCCCATGAGTCCCAATCGTCCCAAAGCGTGTACAAAGGATATGACTCGACTTAGCAACTTATGCAAGCAACTAGATAATTGAACTAAGGGTTTAGTATGATAACAATAATGCACTAAAAGTGAGTGCATACAAGGTAGGCTAAGGCGATTTAGGTGTACATTTGGGGTGGATTGTAAACAATGCTCTTCATTGATATTCCGAAAACCGAAACATCACGAGAAGCTGCGAAAAGCATAGGCTCGAGGGTTAACTAGGGTATCGTGTACTAAAGATGAGTACAACGCAAAGGGTGTGGGAGAATTACTCAACCGATGTGGAAGAAGTAATTATATTACGGTATCAAACAAGGGTTATCCTAATGCCTCTTATCATTTAGTTATTCCTAACTACACAAGTGCGCCTTACTAGAGATCTCTAATGCATCACAAAACAAGTTCTAGAATCTATTATACTACCGGTTCACACTCTAAGCATCAAAGATGAATGCTTTAATTCCTACAAATCTAAGGCGATCCTCACATTTTGGGTGGAATTTAGGTGGTAAAGAGTTTTTGTGCTAGTCATATAACTTTCTATCCATGAGGCGCTTTATTAATACTCTTGGCCCACCCTATATGTCATGAAAAAATTTAAATTTGGTGCCAAAATTACCCTAACCTATATTTCTCATGGTTTATTACACAAATGAAATTGGACAAAGCAAATAGTCAAGGATAAGCATAGTTTTAAAGTTCCGCTTTTATTTTCCTCCTACACTTAAATTGAACATTGTCCCAATGTTCCCGAAAGTATCAAAGTTATGATAATGGAAGGTAATTAAAACGAAAGAAACTAGTACTCCCCGATTAGCTCGGTAGGATCCATGTGACGTGGTGGTTAAATCTTTCTTCAAGAAGAATGTTTGCGTGAAAAGCTCCTTCTCATCTTATGTATCTTCTTCTTGATAAATTAAACCACACTTGAAGAAAACAAGCACTTGAAGAAAACAAACTCTAAACATTCTTGTGGAATGGAAAAAAAATTAAGACCGGAAAATTCCAAAATTTATAAGTAGCTCGAAAATGAGAAAAAGTAATAAAATGTTTACGCTCCTCTCGACGCCGTTAGGTTGCGATCTGACGCCGTCGGTTATCCCGACAAAACGGTCTGCGATTTTGGAAAAATTCGGAAAATTTTTATCTTTAAAACTGGAAAAATTTCACGCAAAACATCCATTATGACTCGATACAAGCATTTGACTTGAACAAAACACATGTATATCTTTTAAATAATTGTAATTCTCATGTTCACGTTTCTTTTGAAACGCGTCGTAATCCTCCCTACACTTATCCCTTATGTAAAATACCTTTATATGTAATTAAGACGAGGTTAAAGACAAAATAAAGCATTTTACCATATTTAAACATGAGAATAAACAATTAATAAAAGATACATGACACAAAACAAGCAAACAATTAAGCATGGGTTGCCTCCCACGGCGCTTTTCTTTATTTATGAGTCTTGTAGCTAGACTTGAAGTCGTGCCCTACGTTGTCTCGTTTTCATTCTCAATGAGAATTCTATCATATTGACAAAATTTTCATCGACTCTATACCTAGGCCCTAGGTTAAGCAATCCTTATAATAAAGTCTCCTTTTCTCCCACATGAAATTCAAACCTTTTCAACATCATCTTCGCTTTTTCCTCAAAAGCTCTAATGTTGTCTCGTTCAAAAAGGGATAAAGGGCCATATCCGTTCGTCTTCCAAGGCATCCTATAAGTGATCTCCTCGTTCCCTTCCTTAAACCTAATCGTTCCTTCAAACTTGTTATGGCTCATTTTAGACTTTTCAACAAACGGTTTTCCTAGCACTACTTGGGATAAGCTATAGTCAATGACACATCCGATGTCTTCTAGGACCACAAAATCAACTAGGTAGGTGAAGTTCCCTATAAAGACGTGTACATCCTTGAAATTCCCACAAAGCAAACCCCACTAAATACTTGATACGCTTACATAGCGCGTTCGAGGTCAAAGGAACTTCCTTTTCGTCGAGCAAGTTTTTCAACACCCTAGGCGTGAACCTAATCGTTGTAGTGTAGTATTAGGGTAAGCCACGGAATTGATATCGTTCTCTAGGGGAATAAGAATGCTAGTGAGAAGTTACTACGCTAAGGTTGGGGTTGAGGAAGATTATTTTTATCTTTTTATGTTTTTAGGAAATGGAAAGGTACGAATCTCGGGGTTTGATTTGGGGTTGGTATTTCTACCGATTACTTCTACTTATCTAATTATCTAATTAACTAAGGTGAGGGTAGTCTATGTCTATTGTTGTGTGCTCGTATGATGATTAAAATGTATTTGCTTAGGCTTTATTACTCCTAGTTATCTCCTATTGATGGTTGAATTGTCACGTCCTTATTCTTAATCGAGTTGTGTTTCTAAGGTCGTAGGGTATGCCTTTATCCCTAACTCTTTGAAGCTACCAAGGGTAATGACTACAAAATCTCTAGGATTTATAAACTTTAACTCTAAGGTATTCTTTGGATGTATAGCCTACAATGACTCTAGGTGATTATAAACTAAGGTTCAACAAAGATTAATCAAGCATTAATAACACAACGAATGACCTATCACAATACTAGGTCAATCACAATTAAGATAAGAGACAACCAATCAATATTCAATAACTAGGTTTCATATTACCTAAGCAAACACACAAGTAAATTAGCGGACATGGGGAACATGCAAGCATACACACAATGAAGGAAGACATAATTAAATTAATGAAGTAAAACACTTATCTTGATGTAAGATAGGGTATGGAACCCTAAAATAATGTACAAGACATTTGTTCGTTTAGGTTTTACTCCAAAAGACTACCTCCTTAAACCGAAAATTCGGATTCTATATATAAGATTACAAATGCGACGGGCCACCTTTAATTTGACGCCTATTAAGTTTTCGTCTTGGCAAGCATTGCTACACACCTTATGCTTGTGACGCCTCTTCGCCTCTCGGCGTCGTCTGGATCAAATCTAGGCCGTCCGAGTCGCGACGCCCTACTATTTAAAACCCAAGCCGCACTTGTAAATGAGCAATTTTGCTAGTCGTCACAAAATTTGTCCGACGGCGTCTCAATAGAACTCGACGCCGTCCCTTTAGTTCCAAAGAGATGAGTGTCTCGATTCTTGACTTTGGCCATTTTCTTCAGATATTTATGCCTTTTCGTTCGAATAAGTGTCATTCCATCAATATTGCCTTCAAGATACCTAAAAAGTGAAAAGGAACGATATTAAGTAATAACGGATACAAAAGTGATCAAATAAGGGCTTAAATGACCCTCAAAAGGTACATTTAAAACCTTATCAAATATCCTACACTTGGTATTTGCTTGTCCTCAAGCAAATGTGCTTTAGCCAATTAATTTATAAGCCGAGGGTCATGAAGCATTAGTTTAGAACGATTCACAACACATATAAGCCCCGCAAAAGTCATAACAAGCACGGAAATTACATACTAGCACCTCACATGGGGTGTTTAGATACTCACATCTCTCGGGTGTATACGAAATATAACAAGTTGGAAATGGAAGATAAACACTCATTAACCGGTCCTAGTACATAGATTACCATAGGCTTGAGACTAGATCAAACCTCCATCTCTTTGGCGTAAGCACCTAGGAAAGACTATCCAAGAGGTCTTTTAAAGGGTTGTAATATTAGGCTTACGGTAGAGAAACAAAGGGTTTGGTGGGATAGGCGATTTAGTGGTGGCAAGTAAAAAATCTTTATGTTACAAGTATGCGAAGAATGGCGTTGCTAAGCCAAGACTCGACACTCTAAACTCTAGATAACTTAAACAAACAAACATAAATTAAAAGATAGATGTAGGATGGTAGCCCGTATGTTTTTTTTTTTTTTTTTTTTCAACACTCTATTTTTTTCTTTTTCTCTTTTCTTTTTTTCGATTTTTTTTTCATACACTTTTACTCTACCATCCTCTACGATAACATCAAAATAATAGGGATTTATAGGCACATCCCTACACTTGAGTTTTTATTACTCTAACACTAATTTGACCCGAATTGAAAAGATCAAAACACTTGGAGTACATTATTATGCAAATAAAGGAATTTGAATTTAACGTTCCCTTCCCGTCATTTCATAAAATTTAACTTTTCCCATGAGTCCCAATCGTCCCAAAATTGTGTACAAAGGATATGACTCGACTTAGCAACTTATGCAAGCAACTAGATAATTGAACTAAGGGTTTAGTGTGATAACAATAATGCACTAAAAGTGAGTGCATACAAGGTAGGCTAAGGCGATTTGGGTGTACATTTGGGGTGGATTGTAAACAATGCTCTTCATTGATATTCGAAAACCAAAACATCACGAGAACCGCGAAAAGGATAGGCTCGAGGGGTTAACTAGGGTATCGTGTACTAAAGATGAGTACAACGCAAATGTGTGGGGAATTACTCAACCGATGTGGAAGAAGTAATTATATTACGGTATCAAACAAGGGTTATCCTAATGCCTCTTATCATTTAGTTATTCCTAACTACACAAGTGTAGTCTTACTAGCGATCTCGGGATGCATCACAAAACAAGTTCTAGAATCTATTATACTACGGTTCATACTCTAAGCATTAAAGATGAATGCTTTAATTCCTACAAATCTAAGGGCGATCCTCACATTTTTGGTGGAATTTAAGTGGTAAAGGGTTTTGTGCTAGTCATATAATTTCATATCCATGAGACGCTTTATTAAGACTAATGGCCCACTCCTATATGTCATGAAATTTTTAAATTTGGTGCCAAAATTACCCTAACCGATATTTCTCATGGTTTATTACACAAATGCAATTGGACAAAGCAAATAGTCAAGGATAAGCATAGTTTCAAAGTTCCCGTTTATTTTCCTCCCTACACTTAAACCGAACATTGTCCCCAATGTTCTCCGAAAGTATCAAAGTTATGATAATGGAAGGTAATAAAAGACGAAAGAAACTAATACTCCCCGATTAGCTCGGTAGGATCCGTGTGAAGTAGTGGTTACATCTTTTCTTCAAGAAGAATGTTTGCGTGAAAAGCTCCTTCTCATCTTATGTATCTTCTTCTTGGTAAATTAAACCCGCACTTGAAGAAAACAAACGAAACCTTCGCGTAAAATCGGCGGTAACAATATATATAGGACTCTACTAAACTAGGATATAATGCTTGTGGAATGGATGTTTCTGATTTTCTTAAAATTAAGACCGAAAATTCCAAAAATTTATAAGTAGCTCGAAAAAAAGAAAAAGTAATAAGTTGTTTGCTCCTTCCTGCGTCGTGCGATCTGAAGTTATCCTAACAACATCGGTCTGCTATTTTCGGAAAAAATTCGGAAATTTTTATCTTTAGAATCGGAAAAAATTTCTGCAAAACATCCATTATGACTCGATACAAGCATTTGACTCGAATAAACACATGTATATCTTTTAATTAATTGTAATTCTCATGTTTACGTTTCTTTTGAAAACGTGTGTATCCTCCTTACATTTATCCCTTATGTAAAATACCTTTATATGTAATTAAGACGAGGTTAAAGACAAAATAAAGCATTTTTACAAATTTAAACATGAGAATAAACAATCAATAAAAGATACACGACACAAACAAGCAAACAATTAAGCATGGGTTGCCTCTACACGAAGCGCTTTTCTTTATTTATGAGTTTTGTAGCTAGACTCAAGTCGTGCCCTACGTGGTCTCGTTTTGCATTCTCAATGAGAATTCTATCATGTTGACAAAATTTTCATCGACTCTATACCTAGGCCCTAGTGTCAAGAAATCGTTATAATAAAGTCTCCTTCTATTCCCACATGAATTTAAAACCTTTTTCAACATCGTCCTTGCTTTTTCCTCAAAAGCTCTAATGTTGTCTCGTCCTCAAAAGGATAGTGGCCATATTCGTTCTTTTCCAAGGCATCCTATAAGTGATCTCATCGCTTTCTTCCTTAAACTTAACCGGCTCCATCATACTTGTTATGGCTCATTTTAGATGTTTCAACAAACGGTTTTCATAGTGATGAGTGTCTAAATACTCATCATTTTGTACCATTTAAACCGCAAAACATCCGAAAACACTCGAAATGCATCAAAATGATAAAATATCACAAATAAGTGTTTTATCTGTTTTAAATGCAAAAATATCAAAATCGGTGAAAAGCGTATCAAGTTTGCATAATTGGCGCTTTAGTCCCCAAGTTTCAAAAGTTGTCAAAAGGTCCTTGGTAAATCAAAATAAAGAAAAATATCATTTAAGTCCCTAGAGTTCTTAAGTTGTCAAAATTGGTCCTTGAGATTTAAAATTGCAAAATTACAATTTAGGTCCTTAAACTTTGAAAATTGTCACAAATGGTCCTTTGAAAAATTGAAATGGTCAAAAATAGTCCTTGCACTATTGAAACTTGTCAAAAGTGACCCTTTTGTGAACTTTGAGAATATGGCGAGTTTGGTCCTCAATTTGGCGAAATTGCAAAACAAGTCCTTATTATTAAAACTAAGACCACTTTGACCTTTGATCCCGCCACAAACCATTATGACCCCGCCATTATACACTTTTGACCCTTCCTATTTTTGGACCCCGGTCAACACCCTGTCAAACAATTGCTTTCCTCCCTTCGCTTATCCCTTCCCAACTTGCTTGACTCTCGAGCAATCACTTCCACCCCTCACCCATCGCCTCACCTTATCCCTCCTCATCATCATATCTACCCACTTTATACACGAATTAATGCCACCCCCTAGTTGCAAATTCGAAGCCACGTGTCAAAACCATCTATCCCGCCAATTTTGATCCAATGGCCAAATGAGCTCAAGTCATCCAATGGTCGAAAAGAATAGTGGGAATTGATCGAGAGGAGAGAAAGCATTTGGTGTATAAAATAGGAAGAAGAAGCGAGAACAAGGGCGACTTAGTTTTTAAATTTATGTATGTCGTTTTTATAAAAATTGTCTTAGCTAGTCTCTAATTTTGTAATCTTTTGTTCCTATGTATTAAACTCAACTGTTTTATCAATATAAACTGCATTCAAGTATTAATTCAAAGGTTTTATTATAGTCTCATGTTTTGTATCCCCGTTTATAAGATCAAGATAAATGTCTAAAAACCAAACTTCAATAAGCTTCATTTAAGTTCAAACAAGCTTATTTAAGCTCATTATAGCTTTTGGTGAGCTTAAGAAGCAGTTCAATCAATAGTGCTAAAAGTCAACAAAAGTCAACCGAGGAAGCAAAATGGGTATGAGTTTGGAAATGGGGTTGATGCGACTGATTTGGGGTTGGATTAGCTTAGGATAGTGTAGTTTTGGGTTTGGTATAAGCTACATCATAATTTGGACACTTGTAAGTGTTATTCTCATTTTCATTTTTATTCGGTTTTGCATCTTGTGCTTGTATTTGTATCTGTGGTCATTAAACATCTTGTTCTATTAGTTATAATTAGGATAACTAGATTAAATTTCGTGTTAGCATTAGCTTATTCAAGAGTTAGACCGGTTAAAGATTGCAAGATGTTGATTAAATGGTGTTTGGATTGGGTTTATGCATTACCCGAGTTAAAGGCCTGCACGTGGTTAAAACCATTGCTTAAGTCTTCTTTAGTTGTAATATAACCATTTTAGTCATCAAACATCATTTGTGCACCTTAAAAGTCAAAATCACCATCATCTGTCTTCATTTCATATCTGTCAAAAATTGTGAAATCAAAAGTTTGATTTGTGCTTAGAAATCAATGGAGTAGCCTTATGTAACCTTACTTTAACATATTACATCATATTCGGTTCATAAATTGGAATCAAAGTTCACAAAAGTCAAAATCTCATAATCACAAAAAGTCAAAACTTGAAAATCTCGTTTTTCACCGTCGAGATGATTTTTCATTGATTCAATTTTGGTCCAAATCAAGTAAAACTTTGGGTTCAAAAACTTCAACCGGTCTAGTTTCTTATTATGATTTTGTAGATTTTAGTAATTTTTATAAGCCCCAAAACAGCTTGTCAAAAGGGCTTATCTGCCTGATCACAAACTCGGTGAATCTTGAGTTTTCTCGACTTTTACTTTAGAGCTTGTCACAAGCTCATAAGAGCTTGTCCAGTCTCCGGTCTTTGGTTTACAAGTAGCTAACCAGGTCTAGTTTAGGTTCCAACTTCTGCTTTTGAGTTCCAAATTATTTAAGTGCTTATTTTCTAGTTAAAAGTAGTGCAAAAGCGATTTTGGCACTTAAGTCAAAACATCAAACTGTAGCTGGTAATTTAGAGGTTAAGGATAGTTGTATCTAGTTGCTTTTGAGTAGTCTTAACATATTATAGCTTCGTGTTCGGTTGGTGCTCATTTGTAGCCATTTGCTTATTTCAAGTGCTTATTTATAAGCACTTGTAACTCTGATTCCATATTCCTACACATAATCCACTGTTTTCATATTTTCTTAGATTCATAATATTAATTTAGACTTTTCCTGAATTTTTCATAATTTTTCATCCTTGTTTGCTATTTTCTTCATTTAAAAGCGCTTTTAGGCATTTTAAATAGCTTTTAATACAATTAAATCGGAAAAACTTTAAAAAATAAGTTTTCATTTTTCTTAGGTTAAGATAAATATAAAAGTCAAAAAATATTTTTCCAGATTTTCATAGTTTAATTTATAATTTATAGCAATTTAATTAGTTAAAATAGTTTTAATTCATAGAAAATAGAAAATAATCGAAAAATATAAAATTAGTTTTGAAAATTCTCTTTAGTTATTTTAGATTTTTCCAAGTCATAATTTCATTTTTCTAGCTTTATTTCATATTTTCTTGTATTTTAGGGTATTATTAAATAAGTAAAAATAGTTTTAATTTATAATAATTAAATAAATAGTAATAAAATAATTTTCTTTTTCTAAAATTTTCTCTTATCATTAGGTTTGTAAAATATCATTTTCATATTTTTAGGATTAATATTGTTTCAGTTTCACATTTTCTTTTATGCGTCGTAGTTCTTAATTTAAGTTTTATAAAAGAAAAATAAAAACATCGAGCTTAAAAATAGTGATAGCGTTTATTTAATATAATTTAGTTTTAATTTTCTTTAATTTGCATTTAAGCCCTGTAATTTATAAACTTTCCTTTAGGTATAATTGTTCATAATCACAATCCTTTTCCATTCAAATTCTCTCGATCACTATTCGTTTGATTATTCTCGCACTGCGTTGGGACTTAACGACACTGGGAAACACTATACTCTCACGATCTTCATTGCATTGGTGTCTCGAACTGTTTTAAGTTTCTTACGGTTAGCCATTCACAAGTGGCTAGCTTGTGAGAAAACTTGACTGTTCGGGACCAATCAAATTTTGGCACCGGGAGCTGTCTAATTATCTCACGTTTAGCGATTAGTGATTTGAATATTCACCCTTGTTCATACCATCTATATATATCTATATATTTTCTTATAAAAATCCAAAACCCAAAACGACTTAAAACGTATAAAACACAAAATATTTTCCTTTTGTTTCTATATATGTATCAAAGATAAAATACAAAAGATTTGTCGTTTTCTTTTAATAATAACAACATAAAAGATTACCACCGCAAACCAAGGCAAGATACTACCTAACTGGGGTACGACCTTAATAAGTTCCCGAACCAAAGATTAAAACTTGCCTTTGTGTCCTTGTGGTGGTGTACCTTTTTCAAAGAAGCCATTCATCTTGTGATTATTGGTTTAAGTTCACCGTTGTTTTGCCTCGATATTGTTTTAATTGGATTTGTTGTTATATCTACTTGTCAAAACCCTAAAACCCAAAAGATTCTTCTTACCCCATTTTCATAATTCATTTCCTTAACTCGAGATCTCTTAGAGTTAACTCTAGTGTATGCGCCCGCTCTTCTAGATCCGTAAGCCCATTTCGTGAGCTTATCGAGATTCCAAGAAGCGTGTCAGTGAACTTTCGCCCATCGGTCGGATCGAGATCCGGATCGCCACACTACTTCCGCCATTATGGCGGAAGAACGTCTATATGTGAGCTTCTCGTGCACCCATCGACGGGTATGGAGATGCTATTGTTATCCCGACCATTGTGGTGAAAATTTTGAACTCAAAACCGGGTTACCGAATCTTGTAACCTCAAGTCAATTCTATGGTTTTGAGCGGATGATCCTCATGCTCATATTCGATGGTTTAACAAGATCGCATCTACCATCAAATACAAGAATGTCCCTACGAGATGTCAGTTGCTTTCTTCTTCCCATTTTCCTCGAGGGCAAGCCCGGATTGGCTTGAAAAACAACCCCTAAATCAATCGAAACATGGGAAGACACGGTGAAGAAATTTGTAACGAGTTTTATCCACCTTCTAAAACCACGAGTCTTAAAATGAAATCATCAAGTTTACACAAAGTTTGATGAACCATTCGGTGAATCGTGGGATCGTTTTAAGGAATTGCTCATAAATGTCCTCACCACGGTTTCTCCGAGTTGATGCAACTCGATACTTTCTATAATGGAGTGAGTCAATCGATCAAGATTCTCTCAATTCCTCACCGGAGGAAATTTCTTGAGCAAACCGTAAAAGAAGCTTTAACGATAATTGAAAACAAGTCTAAAGTCGCGACTTCTGTGAAGCAAACCGGTTGTTTCCCATGTCAAGATTGGTCCTTCTACTTCATCACCCGTGAGTCAATCTAGCACCGATGCTAAGATTGACAAACTCACTAAGCAATTCAAGCTTTGGTTCTCTCCAACCAAAAGAAAGTTTTTTTCCACAAACTTCACCTCTTGCTGAAGTTAAGAAAGTGGAAGTCTCAGTGTTACTGCGGTGGCCCCATGCCTATTACGATCAGATGGCCACCGAGGGTAACCCTTTGAAGCAAACGCGTGGGGGGATTTCCAATTCGAGAGGCAACCAATATCGTGCTCCTATGGACCCGAACCACCGTCCTAACCACTATCTCGGACCTCCGGTTTCAACCAAAACCAAAACCGTAATAAAAATCAGAATAGACCAAACTAAGGTTTTCAAAACCAAGGTAATTTTAGTCAAAATAACGGTTTTCAAAATCAAAGTCAAAATTTTCAACACCAAGGAAATTTCAATAGAAACCAAAGTCAGGAAATTTCAACCACAGGTACTTTCATGGCAATAATCAAGGAAATTTTCAAAATCAAGGCCCTAATCCTAACAATAGAGGCGAATTTTCTGTGCAAAATCAAGCCATTGCTCAACCGGACCATTGATTGTTCAAAACCGTCAAGTTTTATCACGCAAGCCGACCACTCAAATGAACGGTCAATCGTAACAAACTTAAAACAGCTTTAGCACAAATGCAATGAAGATCGGAGAGTATAGTGTTTCCTGAGTCGTTATGTCCCAACGAGCCGTGCGAGAATAGTCAAACGCGTTAGTGATCGGTAAGATTTTCGAAGAGATGGAAATATGATTTATTATAACTATGTAAAGAGTGTGATAAATTACAACGGCTTAAATGCAAATTAAAGGAAATTAAAAAGATAACTATATTAAATAAACGCTATCACTATTTGCAAAATGATGTTTTTGATTTTATGTTTTTATAGAACTTAATTTAAAAACTACGCGACGTATATAAAAGAAAATGTGTAATCAAGCAATATTAATCCTAAAAATATGAAAATGATATTTTTACAAACCTAATGATAAAATAAAATTTATAGAAAAAGAAAATTATTTTTATAACTATTTAATTAATTATTATTAATTAAAAACTAATTTTAACTATTTAATATTAACCTAAAATACAAGAAAATAGGAAATAAAGCTAGAAAAATAAAATTATGACTTGGAAAAATCTAAAATATCAAAAGAGAATTTTAAAAACTATTTTTATATTTTTCTGATTATTTATGTATTTTCTATGAATTTTAAACTATTTCAAACTAATTAAATTACTTAAAAATACAAACTTAACTAAGAAAATTTGGAAAAATATTTTTTGACTTTTATATTTATCTAAACTTAAGAAAATGAAAAATTATTTTTTGAACCTTTTCTTAATTAATTGTATTAAATGCTAATTAAAATGTTTAAAACTAATTAAAATCAAGAAAATAGCAAACTGACTTGAAAATCAAAATTTTAAGAAAAGCTTAAAATAATATGAGGAATCTAAGAAAAATATAAAAACAAGTGCTCATGTGAAGGAAATTGAGGTCAGAGTAGTAATGTGCTTATGAAATAAGCACCGAATAAGCCAAAGGGACCAAACAAGCACCAACCTGATCATGAGGCTTAAATAAGCTAAAAGAACTCAAAAGCAACTATAAACAACTACTCTAAACCACTGCATTGCAATCTACAAAGATTTGATTATTTTGATTTCAATGTGCAAACAGAGATTGACGCCCTACTTTAAGCTAGAGCACAAGCCACCCAATAAGCGTAAAACCAAAATGTGTGTGGAACCTCAAGATGACCGCTAGCTATGTCTAAGCCAAAGATGAGCTCTCGCCGAGCTCGATGATGCTTGGTGCTAGGATCGCAGAATCAGGCAAAACTCGGTGTTCACCGAGTCAGGCATGAGGCGTATTGTGATTTGTTAGATGCCTAAATTGGAGCATGTAAAACTTGAGAACATTCAACAAAATTCATTTACCCTAACTAGACCAACTGAAATTGTGATCCCCGTAATTGCATTGAATTGAACCAAAGATGAACCCATAAGACTGAATAAAGTTTTGTAAAAATCAGTTTACGCACTTTTGACTTTATGAAGTCATGAATAATGACTTTTCCAACTTTTGATCCTATGAAATGATATGAAACTAATGATTTATAAGCGATTAATGTTAATGTTATCTAGATTTCACGAATCTAAACCTATGTGTCAAATGCATTTACTAATCCACACAGAAATGGAAGCTAGGATGATACAACATGATTTTGACTTTGAGCTTTTGCAAGTGCAATATGAAGACAGATTTGAGTATATATGAGTTTAACAAGCATAAGACAAATGAGTTAAGCAATCGAACTAATTTTAAAGACGGTTTGATAGCAAATCCAAACACACCTTAAAACATTGATTTTCCAATAAAATCGAGCTAAACTCTAAACTAGCTAATCTCGATGATCAAACTGAGTTTAGATGTCCTAAATACAACTAAATAAACAAATTTAAACTAATGGTGACTACAAATACACACATACAAGTACAATATACCAAATGGCTTGAAATGAAACCGAGATAGTCACCACATGTGTCCACTGTTATCGCAGCTAAAACCGAGCTAATCCTACTCTAACCTAATCTATTTCACCCCATCCATTTGCTCTGCATCACCCAAATACCATTTCCATACCCATCTTGCTTGTACAGTTGACTTTTGTTGACCATAACCCAAATTTGCTTGAAACTTAATTGCAAGCTTACAAAAGCTATAATAAGCTTATATAAAGCTTGTTTGAGGGAAAATAAGCTATTGGAAGCTTTAGTGTAAGACATGAGTTTGCAATTTCAACGAGAAACATCAAAATGTGAAATATAAATGAGACCTTGAATTGAGACTTGAAATATGATTATAATGATGAAATACCTTAAGTTGAGTACAAAGGAACAGAGAATTAAAGCTTTTAAACTAAACTAAAACATTAAAATTGAAAACGACATACATATGAAAAAATAAAACTAACTACTACTTGAGTTCTCCTTCTTCTTTTCTCTTTTATACCCAAAAGGACTTGCAAGTGGTTTCTGAGCACATCCTACCTCTCTTTTGAGCCAATGGATGAACAGAGGTCATTTTGGCCATTTATCCAATTTTAGCGGAAAGGGTATTTTGACCTCTGGAGACTCGTCGGCAACTAGGGGGTGGAATAGGTGTGATGATGAGGGGTTGGGATAAGGGATAAGGTGTGAGGGGTGATGGAGAGGAGTTGCAAGAGCGCGAAGTGGGGAAGATGATAAGGAGGAGGTGGCGGGATAAGGCCGTGGTTTGACTTGGGTTTGACCAAAGGTTCAAAATTGATAATGTGAGGTCAATTGGTGAAATGGCGGGGACCATAATAGATTTGATATGGGGTCAAGGTTGGTTTAATATTTCAAGGACCTATTTTGCAACTTCGATTGAAGGACCAATCACGCCAATTTCGATTTTCCAGGCCAAACATGCATATTCGAATTTATAACCCAAGGGCCAAACTTGACAATCTTTGAAAGTTTAGGGACTAACTTGTCATTTTGAAAGTTAAGGGACCTAAGTTGTAATTTGTAAATTTAAATCTCAAGGACCAATTTTGACAACTTAGGAACCTAGGGACTTGAAATGATATTTTTATTTATTTGGTTTTACCAGTGGACTTTTTTGACAATTTTGAAACTTGGGGACTAAAGCGCCAATTATGCAAACTTGATACGTTTTCACAGATTTTGATATTTTGCATTTAAAACACATAAAACACTTATTTGTGATATTTTTATCATTTGATGCATTTAAAGTGTTTTCGATGTTTTGCAGTTCAAATGGTACAAAATGATGAGTATTTAGCACTCATCAATCCCCCACACTAAGATATTGTCTTGTCCCTAGCAATGTTTTGAGAAAAATTAATGGATTTCATCTCTTTACCAAAAGCCATTACTTCGGAGTAGCCAAATGTTTGAGCTTCAAGTAAGAACCTTGGTATTAATCGATAACCAGTGATTTTGAGCAAACCACCAAATTTTCAACGGTTTGATTTGTCTTTACTAGAAGCGCTTGCTACGGACTAGCCAACTCTTAGATAAATTATCAATATTATCTTTGGTGGTGATTACCAATTATGTTTTTCCCTTTGCCTTTACCACAAGCCATAAACTTGCGGGCTAGCCAACTCTTCACTTTTAAGGATATGGTGAGTTGAATACCATACAATTTTGGGCAATTGTGCAAGCGATCAACGGATTTGAGATATCTTTACCAAGAGCCGTTTGCTCTGGATTAGCCAATCCTTATGTGGGTTAGACATGGTGGACTGATTACCATTTGTTGTGTTTAGTACATAGTACTTCCACTAAATAAATTTTTTAAATTTGGCCATTTTGGGGAAAAAGGGACTAAAGGGTACATTTTATGATCAAATTTGCGAATTTCCCACACATAGAAATGAATATTGTCCTCAATATTCAAAGTACCTATTATTATGCCGAAACTTAGAACGAAAAAGATAACATTACTAGCTAAGTGTAGAAACAAACAATTATTCTCTTTTTAATATTTACAATTTTCATTCATTTTAAGATCTATATACAACATGTAAAGCATCTCCCCACACTTGTGGTTAGTACACACGGTGAAAACCCATGTTTAACTCATTTTTTTGATTACCGAGTCGCTAGCTTGACTCGACCCCAATTAATTTGTTCATGGGGAAGTAAGTGGAAGAGACAATCTCCATCTGGACTTTCATTCAAGATGTTTGGATAAACATTGAAGCACGTGAAAGTTCCACACCGATGAGATATGAGAGATGCACCCGGCTCACAAATGGTACATGGCAAATGCAGGTCAAAGATAATGTCTTCATTCGAAGGAGTGAAGAACAGGAGAAGCTACGGGATAGGTGAAAGAAGAGATAGAAAATCGGGATAAACATCATGACTAACTCATCTTCATCCATAGGAGCATCCATAATTTCGGGATTATGAATCTCATCATTTAAACTACGTGATCAAGACAAATCTCGGTGTGTCATGATCAAATTGGGATCATCATACTCGTGGAGATATGATATGAGTGAGTTCACCGCCGAACTCCTCGTGAAGAGAATCAATCACCGGATGTAAACTGTGAAATCTTGTTCCACTATAGACTCATCACTATCCTCAATCGAGTATCAAAGAGTGGATTCTCGGAAATTAAGGTGAATTCAGGGTTGAATTCAAATAGAGGATTGTGAAAGTAGTTTTGAATGTTTCAGGAACAAAGTGATTAATATTCTCTATTGGACTTGTTGGGATAAGAAGTGAGTGAGCGATCATTATCAAGGAGACTTTCGCTCTCCCGGATCGACTTTGAAATCAAAAGAACATCGCATTTCGATGAAAGTGGATTGATGTGAGTGAGTTCATTGGTGAACTCCTCAAGAAGATGATCGACATCGGGGCGCGGGAGTGATGCCTCAACATACTCGATGTTTCCATGAGAAGTACAATCGTCGCTAACATCGGAGAAAGTTTCAAAATGATCTTTTGAACACTCAAGAGGGAAATAGAATCACACATATGATCGAAGTTCCTGCGTGACTCTCTCGGGATTGGGACAAGGTTCTCAACACTAGACTTTATGAATTCGTCCGATTCCTTTTCGTGAACAAGGTCAAGATGCTCGTCCCCCGTATTCGCAGAGTGAGTGGGAGCTTCGGTGTGATAGCGCTTGTTTGAGAATGAATCTCAACCGCCGGATATCATTGATGAACTTGATGAATCAAGTGTATCCTCATCACCGCATCATCGAGAATAAAATGAACCCGAGAGCTAGATCTCACGCTTTTGCAATTGATTCATTAATAGATTTTTCAAAGGCAATTTGGGAATTTATTTTAGCGACTGCTTTCTTGACTAGCAATTCTTCCATGGATTTCATGTGAATTTTGAATGACAGGACATTGTAGGAGTGGAGATTTGTCAAAACCGGAAGGTTGACATTGATAATCATTATGAGGACCCCACAATATACACAAGAAAACTAGGAGCATTTTGAAATGTTTTACACAACTCCTCGTTCTTTCACCGACTCGGAGCTCTAGATAAGTGTCTTGTTGGGTTTGTTGAGGAGTTTGATTCATTTGGCACCGTGGAGGTTGGTCGTGACATGGATAGTCGTAATTGTTACGAGGAATGGATTCCAGCTTGACAATCGGTGAGAGATGGGGACCTCCACGATGCCTACAACAATGAAGAATCTTAGTGCGATGGTGAATTATATGGATATTGGTCATAACCAAAGTTACGAGCATCACTGAAAACTGTTCATAGACAAGCGTGTTTCGGTTGACACTCAAATCCTTGGTGAGGACCTCCACAAAATTCACATCTATTATGTTGGTTATATGAAGATAGGTCGGGCTGTTGTGGGTAATTGGAAAAATTTGAGGGTTCGTTAAATGAGTTACGATTAGGATCATAATCAAATGAATTCTCTCGAACCACAAAACAAACAACTCCGCTACTGAATATCATTACCACATTGTACACACGTACACTAACGACTGTGGTGAACCAAAAGAGGCTCACCACAACCGACACAAGGAATAAGCGATTCTATTTGAGAATTATGAGAAGGAATCGGTTTATTCAAAGAATCAACAAAACCAACATGGTGATCTCGAATGACTATCAAGTCTCGAAGAACATTTTGAAAATCCGGAGGTGGGATGTGGTGTGCTCGAGAGCTAGCAATTTCCACCACTTCTTATGGTCTCCAGGTTACGGTTCTTGAGAAGCGTGAAGATTAGGCAAGTCATTCTTGCTAGTCACCGGTCTAAATTGCATGTTTGCTTTTAACCGTAAATCGTGAAAGTTTAGGATCAATTCTAGGCGGCTTAGGAGCAATTGAGGATTAGATCTTTGGATAACCGTAGGTTGGACGTATTTAGCACTTCCATTATCGAGGGAAGTACGGTCCTTTGTCACCCGGTTTCTCGTTCCATTTCCTTACGTTAATTAATGGATCATCACGAACAACACGAATTCTTGACATTTGTGATAAAGCATCACGTTTTTCAACCGTCCCGAGTCGTCAGAGTCGAGAGATTCCATGAGAATAGAAGAAGTTAGAATCAAATGGATAGAGGTAAAGGGATAAAGAATCAAAAAGGGTAAGAGGTTAAGGTGAATATTTTTGGTATTTTTGAAAAATATGATGTAAAACAAAGAATGAAAATCTTTTTGGGTTTTGATTTTTAAGATGTTTTTGATTTTTGGATTTTATAAGAAAATATAAATATATAGATGGTATAAACAAGGAGTGAATATTCAAATCACTAACTGCAAAACGTAAGACTATTAGCATCGCTCCCGCAATGGCTTAAAATTTGATTGCAAACCGCTGTTTTATCATGCAAGCCACCACTGAATGGTCGACCGTAACAAACTTAAAGCAGTTTAAGCACAAATGCAATGAAGATCAAGAGAGTATAGTGTTTCCCAGTCGTTATGTCCCAACGGTAGTGCGAGAATAGTCAAACGTTTAGTGATCGAGAAGATTTGAATGATAAGGAGATATGATTTATTATAACTACGGAAAAGTGTATAAATTACAACGGCTTAAATGCAAATTAAAGGAAATTAAAAGATAACTATATTAAATAAACGCTATCACTATTTGCAAAATGATGTTTTGATTTTATGTTTTATAGAACTTAATTTAAAAACTACGCGACGATACAAGAAAATGTGAATGAAGCAATATTAATCCTAAAATATGAAAATGATATTTTACAAACCTAATGATAAAAGAAAATTTATAGAAAAGAAAATTATTTTATAACTATTTAATTAATTATTATTAATTAAAAACTAATTTAACTATTTAATATTAACCTAAAATACAAGAAAATAGGAAATAAAGCTAGAAAAATAAAATTATGACTTGGAAAAATCTAAAATATCAAAGAGAATTTTCAAAACTATTTTATATTTTACGATTATTTATGTATTTTCTATGAATTTTAAACTATTTAAAACTAATTAAATTACTTAAAAATACAAACTTAACTAAGAAAATTTGGAAAAATACTTTTTGACTTTTATATTTATATAAACTTAAGAAAAATGAAAATTATTTTTGAACCTTTTCTTAATTAATTGTATTAAATGCTAATTAAAATGCTTAAAAACTAATTAAAATCAAGAAAAATAAACCGACTTGAAAATCTGAAAATTTTAAGAAAAGCTTAAAATAATATGAGGAATCTAAGAAAATATAAAACAAGTGCTTGTGTGAAGGAAATTGAGGTTGTAGTACAATGTGCTTATGAAATAAGCACTTGAATAAGCCAAAGGGACCAAACAAGCACCAACCGATCTGAGAAGCTTAAATAAGCTAAAAGAACTCAAAAGCAACTATAAACAACTACTCTAAACCACTGCATTGCAATCTACAAAGATTTGATTATTTTGATTTCAATGTGCAAAAAGCAGTTGATGGCTACTTTAAGCTGGAGCACAAGCCACCCAATAAGCGTAAACCGAAAAAGCAGTGGGAACCTCAAGATGACACAGGCTAGCTATGTCTAAGCCAAAGATGAGTACTGGTGAGCTCGATGAGCTTGGTGCTAGGGCTGAAGAATCTCTGCAAAACTCGGTGTTCATTTGAGTCATGTGCATGAAGCGATTGTGATTTTTGGACAACTAAATTGGAGCATGTAAAAACTTGAGAACATTCAACAAAATTCATTTACCCTAACTAGACCAAGCGAAATTGTGATCCCAGAATTGCTGGAATTGAACCAAAGATGAACCCACAACACAATAAAGTTTTGTAAAAATCATACATGCACTTTTGACTTTATGAAGTCGGTTATGAATATTGACTTTTCCAACTTTTGATCCTATGAAATGATATGAAACTAATGATTTATAAGCGATTAATGTTAATTTTATCTAGATTTTATCGAATCTAAACCTATGTGTCAAATGCGGTTTACTAATCCACACAGAAATGGAAGCTAGGATGTATACAACATGATTTTGACTTTGAGCTTTTGCAAGTGCAATATGAAGATGATTTGAGTATATATGAGTTTAACAAGCATAAGACAACAGAGTTAAGCAGAACTAACCTTAAAGACGGGTTTGATAGCAAATCCAAACACACCTTAAAACATTGATTTTGCAATAAAAGCGAGCTAAACTACAAACTAGCTAATCTCGATGATCAAACCGAGTTTAGATGTCCTAAATACAACTAAATAAACAAATTTAAACTAATGGTGACTACAAATACACATACAAGTACAATATACCAAATGGCTTGAAAATGAACCGAGATAGTCACTCACATGTGTCCAATTTGTTATGCGAGGCTAAAACCGAGCTAATCTACTCTAACCTAATCTATTTCACCCCATCCAATTGCTCTTGCATCACCCAAATACCATTTCCATACCCATCTTGCTTGTACGATTGACTTTTGTTGACCATAACCCAAATTTGCTTGAAACTTAATTGCAAGCTTACAAAAAGCTATAATAAACATATAAGCTTGTTTGAGTGGGAAAATAAGCTATTGGAAGCTTTAGTATAAGACATGAGTTTGCAATTTTCAACGATAAACATCAAAATGTGAAATATAAATGAGACCTTGAATTGAGACTTGAAATATGATTATAATGATGAAATACCTTAAGTTGAGTACAAAGGAACAGAGAATTAAAGCTTTTAAACTAAACTAAAACATTAAAATTGAAAGCGACATACATATGTGATGAGTGTGTAAATACTCATCATTTTGTACAAAATAAAGCTGCAAAATCATCTCGAAAACACTCGAAACACATCAAAATGATCAAAATATCACAAATCGTTGTTTTATGTGTTTCAAATTCAAAAATATCAAAATCGGATGAAAAACATATCAAATTTGCAAAAATTGCGAGTTTGAGTCCCCAAGTATCAAAAGTTGTCAAAAATAGTCCCTGAGCCATAATTTCAAAAGCAAAAGTCACCAAAGGTCCTTTTAAAATCATAAATTGTCATGTTTAGTCCTTTGGTGGAAAATCCAAAAATATTTGAGGAATTGCAGTTTTGGTCCCTGAACTTTTAAAATGGTCAAAAATTAATCCTTGGAATTTTAAAGTGGCAATTATGATCCTTGGATTATGTAAAATGGCAAGTTAGGCCCTTGGATAATAATTTCAAAAGTGCACATTTGGTCCTGGAATTTCAAAAGTTACAAGATTGGTCCTTGTGTGTTACTTAGCCAACCTGGACCCTAATTAATACCTTGGCCCAAACAAATTACCCAATCAACTCCCATTGCCCACTACCGCTTTACCCGTGTTTAACCCAAACCAACCCACTTATTATTATACCCCGGTCAAATGGGGTTTGACCCATCTCCTTCCCCTCACGTGAACACTCCCATCATCACCATTTCTAAACCTTCCTGTCACACTCCACCATCATCACAATTCCTCCCTCCAAATGAAGAAGCCAGGTACATTTAATGCACTCAAAACCTCACTCCATCTCACAAGTCGTTAAACAACTTTTGGCGCCAAAATGGTTTAAGCGGCCAGGATCAATTTCGGTGATCCTAGGGTCATTATTGTTGCTTTGGATTTGTCCAGAGAGAGAGAAAAGAGGATTAAGCATATAAAAAGCCAAGAGGTGCAAGAAGGAAGTGTGAGCTTTTTATTTTTAGCAATGTATGTCGAATTGTAGTTCCATTTGTCTTAAATAAATTTTATTTGTAATTCTAAGCTTGTTTTGTATCAAATAACAGTTCTCAAGTGTTTACAACTCATTTCAAACTTGAATTCCAAATTATGATCAGTTTCCATATGAATTGTCCACTGTTTACATTTTAAGTTCTAAACTCAGTTTGTAAAGCCTTTAGCAGCACATTCTTAATTTCAAATAAGCTCATGAAAGCTCATCATAGCTTTACGTAAACGATATTCAATTTCATTCAACTTTGAACCTTGGTCAACAAAAGGTCAAAATGGGTCAAAATGATGCGACGAGGATTGGGTGGATGCAGCTTGGAATTGGTGTAATAGTAGCTATTTGGATGGGTTTGATAGGTTAGTGGTCATGGTTTCACATTTGGCATGCCATTGTGGCTTGGACTATTTGTAAGTCAAATTTAAGGTTCCTTGTATTATCTGTATTTGTAGGTATAAATCATTAAAACATGGTTGTCAATGAGTAAATCGGTTATGGTAAGTTAGTTTGATCAACTTAAATAAGTTGTTTCATTGTTTAATTACTTTTTTAAACTTAAATCAAGAACTAAAAGGAGTGTTTGGATTGATGTGGTTAAGCGTCATTAGGACTTGTTCATGATTGCCTTTTGTTGTCTCATGTTTATTAAGATCACTTGAACTCTTTTCCATCAACACTTTGGGTCTGCTAAGCCAAAAGTCAAAATCACTCTCAAATCTATCTCACCTGTCCACTGTTGGAGTTTTGTGGATTGCAACTCATTGCATTGTGTTTGGATATCATGAACATTGCTTGAAATATACTTGTTACATCATTTAACTTCATAATCAGTCAGTTAATTTGGATCAAATCTCAGATTAGTCAAAGTTCATTTCTGTTTCAAAAGTCAAAAAAATATGTCAAACTCAGTTTTATGCAGAACTAGTACCATCTGCACAGGTCTCAATAAGGGTTGTTATGATCTGAGTTTTTGGTTACAAGTAGGGTTCTAGGTGGTTTATAAGACCTAATAACTGTTTTTGCTTTAAGCTTTCTGGATAAGCTGGGGAATAAGCTCAAAACAAGCTCTAAATCCCCTGCACCACTGAGTCAGTGAATACTGACTTTTTCTCAGTTTTTGTAACTTGTGTACAGAGCTTATCAGAGTTCACCTTGGTCTAATTTTTGGTCTAAATAATCTCAACCAGGTCTTCTTTGGATCCCAATTGGTAGTTTTCCATTTGAGCTTGTTTTCAAGCTTGTGCATGTGCTCACAGTTGCTACTCAGATTCTGATTTGGATTTCATTTCATAAACATAAGATCCTTGTAGCTTGTTGTTTCTGTGGTTGTAGTTTGTTGAAATTAGTTGCAATTGATCACTTTTAGTAGTATAGAACTTCGTAGTCGGTGGGTGGCTTGTTGTCCTTTGTTAGCTTATTTTAGTGCTTATTCGATAAGCACTTGAAAAGCAACTTCATATTTCCCAAACAAGTGCCTGTTTTATAATTTTCTCATATTCCTAGCATCATTTTAGACTTTTCACTGAAATTTCAGATTTTTCCAAGTAGTTTTGCTATTTTCTCAATTTAAATTAGATTTTAATCATTTTAAATAGCTTTTAATATAAAAATTAGAAAAGGTTCAAAAAGTAACTTTTCAATTTTCTTAGGTTTAGATAAATATAAAAGTAGAAAAGTAATTTTCCAGATTTTTCATAATTTATTTGGTAATTTTAGTAATTTAATTAGTTTTAAATAGTTTAAAATTCATAAAAATAGAAAATAATCGGAAAAATACAAAAATAGTTTTGAAAATTCTAGTTTGATATTTTAGACTTTTCATTTCATAATTTTATTTTTCTAGCTTTGTTTCCTCATTTCTTGTATTTTAGTTAATTATTAAATAGTTAAAAATAGTTTTAATTAATATTAATTAGATAATTAGTGATAAAATAGTTTTCTTTTCTAAAAGTTTCTTTTATCATTAGGGTTGTAAAAATATAATTTTCATATTTTAGGTTAATATTGCTTTAGTTTCACGTTTTTAATTCGTACGTCGCGTAGATTTTAATTTTAGTTTTATAAAAACATAAAAACAAAAACATCATTTTAATTATAGTGATAGCGTTTATTTAATAGATTTTATCTTTTTAACTTTCCTTTAATTTGCATTTAAGCCGTTGTTATTTGTTGGCTTATTCCGTAGTTTTAATCATAATCGATCCTTTTCCGCTCAAACTCTCGATCACTAAACGTTTGATAAATCCATTGCACATTTTTGGGACATAACGACCTGGGAAACATTGTACTCCCGGATCTTCATTGATTCCGTGCTTGAGCTGTTTTAGGTTTTCTTACGCTTATGAGAGAACTTAGACGGTTTCGGCGCATCAATATGAAAAAATAAAACTAACTACTACTTGAGTTCTCCTTCTTCTCTTTTATACCCAAAAGGACTTGCAAGTGGTTTCGAGCATCCCACTCTCTTTTGAGCCAATGGATGAACAGAGGTCATTTTGGCCATTTATCCAATTTTGGCGGGAAAGGGTATTTTGACCTCTGGAGACTCTGAAGCTGGCAACTAGGGGGGGTGGAATAGGTGTGATGATGAGGGGGGTTGGGGATAAGGGATAAGGTGTGAGGGGTGATGGGAGAGGAGTTGCAGGCAAGCAGCAAGTGGGGAAGATGATAAGGAGGAGGTGGCGGGATAAGGCTGTGGTTTGACTTGGGTTTGACCAAAGGTTCAAAATTGATAATGACAGGGGGTCAATTGGTGAAATGGCAGGGGACCATAATAGATTTGACAAGGGGGTCATGGGTAGTTTTAATATTTCAAGGACCTATTTTGCAACTTCTGATTTTTGAAGGACCAATCCTGCCAATTTCTGATTTTCGAGGGCCAAACATGCATATTCTCGAATTTATAACCCAAGGGCCAAACTTGACAATCTTTGAAAGTTTAGGGACCTAACTTGTCATTTTGAAAGTTATGGGACCTAAGTTGTAATTTTGTAAATTTAAATCTCAAGGACCAATTTTGACAACTTAGGAATCCTTAGGGACTTGAAATGATATTTTTATTTATTTGGTTTACCAGGAGCTTTTTGACAATTTTTGAAACTTGGGGACTAAAGCGCTAATTATGCAAACTTGATACGCTTTTCACCGTTTTGATATTTTTGCATTTAAAACACATAAAACACTTATTTGTGATATTTTATCATTTTGATGCATTTAAAGTGTTTTCGATGTTTTTGCGATTCAAATGGTACAAAATGATGAGTATTTAGACACTCATCAACCATCATCGATGAGTTGTTGAAGCAATTCATGAAATCCCAAGAGGAAATGAATATGTTGTTGGTCGGCCAGATTCGACATTAAGAAGTCTTTAAATGATCGACCCTGGGCTCGTGTACTTTACCTGCAACACGATCGCTAATCCGAGGGGCGATGCAAAGGCGATCACAACCGTGGTGCTCAGATGATGGACCCGCTATTCCTACTACCTCTTTTCTTCTCTCCCGAAGGTAGTGGAAAGTGAACTCGGGCGACAAAGGACAAGGAACTTCCTACTAATAACGGAGGTACCAAGACCGCCCATCCTCAGTTGTCCGAAACCCAATACCAAACACAGAGTTGTTTTGAACCTCCAACAGCCCCAATCCAAAACTTCTATTCCTTACCCTCACGCTTAAATGAGCAAAAGCTCCGCGAAAAAGCAGGTCATCAAATGGAAAATTCTTTCAAATTTTCCAAGAACTTCATTTGACATAAGCTTATGGATGCTATCATCTTGATGCCCAAGTTTGCATCAACTCTCAAACACATGTTAAGCAATAAGGAAAAACTGCTTGAAATGGCTAAAACTTTTTGAGCGAACCGCTCGTGATTCATAAAGAAGCTTCCCGAAGCTAGGAGATCCCTGAAAATTTCTTCTTCCTTGTGTTTTCCGGGGATGATTGAATGCCTTTGCCCTTGCCGATCTTGGTGCAAGCATCAATCCGATGCCTTATTCGATGTGGAAGAAACTTTCTCTTCGAACTTATTCCTACCGCATGACTCTTGAGCTTGCGATCGTTCTCTATCAAGTCCTCTTGGCATCGCCGAGGATGTATTGTGAAAGTAGGAAAGTTACATTTTCCGATTGACTTTGTGGTTGTTGATTTCGATGCCGATCCTCGGGTTCCCCTCATTGTTGGATGAGGATTCTTGAGAACGGGCGTGCTCTTATTGATGTATTTGAGCAAGAAATCACGTTACGTGTGGGTAATGAAGTCATTACCTTTAACCTTGATCAAACTTGAGGTACTCCTCAAATTATGATAATTGAATCAATTAATCGAGTCGATTTAATTGATATTGCTTCGAGAGGAGTACTCTCGAGAGTTTCTTGGTTATCTTCATAATTACGTGGTGGGGATTCCACCACATCTTCTCAACAATCATTGCCGACTCTTCCCTCTCTCACTCCATTTGAGGGAGGTGACTTCTCACGGAAGAGATCGATGAATTTCTTGTTATCGATGAATCAATTCACCGGAATTGATGGTGTTTCGATTCGGAGGAGATATCCTTTATCTTGAGCAATTGCTAAATGAAGATCCATTCTTGATGAGTGTGTAAATACTCATCATTTTGGGTCTATCTGAATCTAAAACGTTTAAAAATGCTCGAAATGCATCAAAATACTGAAAATATTCCAAAATTGCATTTTATATGTTTCGGATGCAAAATGTTCAAAATCGATGAAAATGAGCAAAGTTTGCATAATTGGCGCTTCGGTCCCCAAGTTTCTAAAATTGTCAAAAATAGTCCACAGAGTCAAAATTTCAAAGAAAAATCACCAAGGTCCTTTTAATATCATAACTTGTCAAATTTAGTCCTTTGGTGAAAATATCAAAGTTTGAGAAAATTACAAAATTAGTCCTTCAAGTTTGAAATTTGGCAAAATTGGCCCCTGAAAATTGGAAAATGTCAAGTTTGGTCCTTGTAGTATGGAAACTTGTCATTAATGGTCCCTTGAAACAACTTGGTGAATATGGCGATTAGGTCCCTCAATTTGAAATTTACACAAAGGTCCCTAAGTTATTAATCCTTTTAAACCAATTTGGACCTTACCACCCTTGGACCCTCACAAATAAGCATTTTGGACCCCTTTTTTAATATCTTGCCCAAGTCAAATGTGGTTTGACTAACCCCCTCGCGCCTTTTTCTCGCTTTCTTCAACACCTAGCCCCGCAACCCGCATAACACCATCCCCAATTTCACACCTTTTCCACTTTTCTCCTCCATGTCCCCTCCAAACACCACAATCCAAAAGGCATTAATTAACTCCTCCCCAAACACTCAACCTCACCTAAAGCGCCATATATCCATTTCCGCTAAAGCGAATCAAAGGCCAAGATTGCCTAAACCGATCCAATGGTCATGGAGAGTGATGGGAAACAATCAGAGAAGAGAGAGAAGATGTCTTGAGTATAAAAGACTGCATGGGAAGGAAGAGAGAGAGTAGTTAGTTATTTTTATTTTCCTTAATGTCGTTTTTAAATTGAATGTTTTAGTTTTAGTTAAAATGATGTAATTTCAGTTTCCATGTATCCATTTAAGTAAAACTTTCAGTGTAACTTGTTTTGAATAAGTAATTCCAAGTTCTGTTATAAGTTTCAAGTTTCCAGTTACTGTTGAATATCTCAGTTTCCAAATCTTATTCATAAGCACTTAGAAGCTTATTGTTAAACTCAAATCAGCTTATTTAAGCTTCTCAAAGCTTTTTGTAAGCTTAAGCATCCATTTCAAGCAATTTTGGATCAAGGTCAACAAAAGTCAACTTAGGTGAAATTGGTTTGGTTTTGGAATTTTGGGTGATGCAGGGTTTGGATTTGGGTCAGAAATGGTTTAGTATAGTGGTCTTTGGGTTTGGTTTCTGCCTGCAACAATTTGGACACATGTGAGTGAGTTTCTCAGTTTCAATTTTTTAGTCCATTTTGCATTTTATGCTTGTATGAATATCTGTGATTACCATTAGTCTAAGTTAGTATATTTAGTTGCATTTAAGATAGTTACACTTAGTTTGATCCTTAATTCATGTTGGTTCAACAGTTTGTTCAGTTTTCTAGTTCATAGCAGTTAGTATAAGTGTGTTTGGATTAAACTGCAGATTGTGTTTGAGGTGTGTTAAGTATTTGAAGTTTGTTGCTTCATGCTTGTTAAGCTTAGTTAGACTCGATCAGGTCATCTTATTGTGCCTGCAACTCTCCCAAGTCAATCTCATCATTTCTTGTCCTAACTAGCTTCTCGTTGGATTTTCAACAATTCTAAAGTTTGTTTTGTGTTCCAATTCCATTAGGATAGCTTGTTCTAGTTTTATTTTATCATAATATATCATCATCAGTCCTTAAATCTAGATCAAATTTCATTTAAGTCAACTTTCCATGTTTTTATCAAAAGTCAATTGTGCAAACTCGGTTTTGAGCTCAACTAGGGTGATTTTATTGTACTCATTTCTTGGTCAAATCAAGTGAATCTTGTGGCTTTTAAAACCTCTCTTGGTCTAGTTTATGGTTGTGATTTTTCATAATTTTGCAAATTTTCTTTAAGCTCTTAACTAGCTTGTCAATGTGGTGTCAATCGCCTGCAGGGGCATTAAGCACGCATGTGGATTCAGGTTTTGCAGACCTTTGCACCGCTCATAAGAGCTTCTCTAGGTCTGCATCATTTGGTTTACTAGGTCTCAACCAGGTCTAGTTTAGATCCCAAGTTCGGTTTTAGGTTTTAGCTTATTGGTTAGCTTATTCCTTAGCTCAAAGTAAGCCCTAAATTGCTTTTTAGCTTAAAGCTCATATCATCAAATCTGTGTTTTGTGCATCTCAGAGGATTAGGATAGTTAAAACTTGTTCCATTTATGTTCTTTTAGCTTATTAGAGCTTCTGTTAACAGTTGATGCTTGTTGGTCTCCATTTAGCTTATTCAAGTGCTTATTTATAAGCACTTGGCACATCAGTTTCATATTCTTGCACATAAGCACTTGTTTTTCTAATTTTCCTAGATTCCTAATATAATTTTAGACTTTTCCTGAAATTTTCAGATTTTTCCAAGTTGGTTTGCTATTTTTCTTGATTTAAATTAGTCTTTAAGCATTTTTAATTAGCTTTAAATACAAAAAATTAAGAAAAGGTTCAAAAAAAATAATTTTTCAATTTTCTTAGGTTTAGATAAATATAAAAAGACAAAAAAATATTTTTCTAGATTTTTCTTAGTTAAATTTGTATTTTTAATAATTTAAGTAGTTTTAAATAGTTTTTAATTCCTAGAAAATAGAATAATAATCAGAAAATTACAAAAATAGTTTTGAAAATTCTCTTTTGATATTTTAGATTTTCTAAGTCTTAATTTTATTTTTCTAGCTTTATTTCCTAATTTCTTGTATTTTAGGCTAATATTTAATAGTTAAAAATAGTTTTAATTAATAATAATTAGATAAATAGTTATAAAAATAATTTTCTTTTCTATAAATTTTCTTTTATCATTAGGTTTGTAAAATGTTATTTTCATATTTTTAGGATTTATATTGTGTAAGTTTCACTTTTTCATTTATGCTATTACGTAGTTTTAATTAAGTTTTATAAAAACATAAAACAAAACAACATTTTAAAAATAGTGATAGCGTTTATTTAATAGTTTTATCTTTTAAATTTCCTTTAATTTGCATTTAAGCCGTTGTAATTTGTTGGCTTTTCCCTTAGTTATAATCATAATTCAAATCTCCTTTTCGTTCAAATCTCTCGATCACTATTCGTTGGGTGATCCATTGCCTGACTATTTGGGACATAACGACTGGGAAACACTATACTCCCAGGATCTTCATTGCATTCGTGCTGAAAGCGCTTTAAGTCGATTACGATGCGCCATTCACAAGTGGCAGCTTGAGTGATTTAGCAGACCTGTTTGCGCATCAATTACCTTCACTCCTCCGAAAGAGATCACGATTGAGGAAATCAAATCGATACAAACATCTACCGATGAATTTCCCGAGGTTGAACTTAAGGACCTACCTCCTCATCTCGAGTATGCATTCTTGGAGGTGATGATAAATTACCCGTCATAATTGCTAAAGATTTAACCGAGGAGGAAAAGATTGCTCTCATAAAGGTCTTGAAGTCACAAAGCAAGCAATTGCTTGAAACTCTCCGACATTAAGGGTATCAACCCCGAGTTTTGTACTCACAAAATCTTAATGGAGGATGACTTCAAACCAGATCCAACATCGAGAAGGGTGAATCCTAAGATTCACGAGGTTATCAAACAAGAGGTTCTCAAACTTCTTGATGCGGTTTGATTTACCGATCTCGATAGTCCTTGGGTTAGCCCAATCCATCGTGTTCCAAAAAGGGTGGCATTATCGTTGTCACAATGAAGAAAACGAGTTAATTCCAACTCGATTGGTTACGGGATGGCGTGTGCGTATTGACTATCGCAAGTTAAACGAAGCCACCCGTAAAGACCATTTTCCTCACCCTTCATGGACCGGATGCTTGAGAGATTAGCGAGGAACGAATACTATTGTTTCCTTGATGGTTTCTCGGGATATTTTCAGATCCCCATTGATCCGCTGGATCAAGAAAGACCACATTCACCGCCCATACGGAACTTTTGCCTACTGGACGTATGCCTTTTGGCCTATGTAATGCTCCCGCACGTTCCAACGATGTATGATGGCAATTTTCCACGACATGATCGGGAAACAATGGAGTGTTTATGGATGACATCTCGGTCATTGGGGACTCGTTTCAAACATGCCTCCCATTTAGACAAAATGCTCAAAAGGTGTGAAGACACCAATCTTTGTCTAAACGGGAGAAGAGCCACTATGGTCAAAGAAGGCATAGTCCTTGGCCATAAGATTTCCAAAATGGGATTGAGGTAGATAGAGCAAAAGTTGATGTTATTGCTAACCGCCTCATCCTACTACCGTCAAAGGTATTAGGAGTTTTCTAGGTCATGCCGGTTTTATCGCAGATTCATACAAGATTTTCTAAAATCGCTCGACTATGACCCATCTTCTTGAAAAGATGCTCCTTTTATCTTCTCACCGAGTGCATCGAAGCTTTTGAAACACTAAAGAAAAGCTTACGGAAGCACCATTCTAGTTGCCCCGATGGGATTTACCCTTTGAGCTCATGTGCGATGCAAGTGATTTTGCTATCGGTGCGGTCTTGGGGCAACGAAACCAAGCATTTTCACCTATCCACTACGTGAGCAAGACTATGATGAAGCTCCAACCCATTACACCACTACTGAAAAAGAATTATTAGTCAGTGTATGCGTTGAGAAATTTAGGCCATACCTCATCTTGACCAAATGCGTGGTGTATACGGATCACTCGGCTCTCAAATATCTCTTTGCAAAACAAGATGCAAAGCCGAGATTGCTCCGTTGGGTTCTCCTCCGCAAGAATTTGATATCATTATACGTGATAAAAAGGAGCCGAGAACACAGTCACGATCATCTATCCGTTTAGAAAACCCTCACCGGGATGTGTTCGAGAAAAGGAAATAAATGAAACATTTCCTCTCGAAACACTCAATGTGGTTTCTTTTCGGAGACTCTTCTACCCCATGGTTTGTGACTTTGCAAATTACCATGCGGGTAACTTTATGGTGAAAGGGATGTCGTCCCAATAGAAAACAAATTCTTTAAAGATGTGAAACATTATTTCGGACGACCCTACTTGTTTAAAATTTGCGCGGATCAAGTCATCAGCGATGTGTGTATGGTCGAAGCTATTGACATTCTCAAGGCTTGCCATTACGGACCTCTTGGGGACATCATAGCCCCAACTACACCGCCAAGAAAGTGTTTGATTCGGATTCTATTGGCCCACGATTTACAAGGATGCCCACGAATTTGTCAAAACACGCGACGCTTGTCAACGTCACGGGAATATCTCATAAAGAAATGAAATGCCGCAAACGCCATTCAAGTGTGTGAGATTTTTGACATCCAGGGCATTGACTTTATGGGGCCATTTCCTTCATCTCGCGGTAATAAATACATACTGGCCGTTGACTATTTGTCAAAATGGGTTGAAGCTAAGGCTTTGCCTACCAACGATGCCCGAGTTGTTGTGAAATTCTTGAAATCTCTTTTTGCTAGGTTTGGAACTCCACGAGCTATAATCGATGATCGTGGTACGCATTTCTGCAATGACCGGTTTGATAGAGTCATGCAAAGTATGGTGTAACTCACCGTCTCTCTGCGTACCACCCCAAACAAGTGGGCAAGTGGAAGTTTCCAACCGAGGATTAAAAGAATTCGGAGAGGACGAGAGGCGAAAACCGTGCCTCTTGGTGGGATAAGCTAGATGACACCTCTGGCCTTCCGTAGACTTATAAAACACCCATCGGGTGTACTCCATACAAGCTTGTGTGGAAAGGCTTGTCATCTACCGTTGAGCTTGAGCACAAGGCATCTTGGGCCTTGAAACATGCCAACCGATATTCAGACGGTGGTGATCACCGGAAAGTTCAAATGAATGAATTAAATGAACTCGTGATCAAGCATACGAGAACTCTTTGATCTACAAAGAAAAGACAAAGAAGATTCATGACTCGAAAATCAAAACCGCGTTTTCAACGTCGGTGATCGAGTCCTTCTTTTCAACTCAAGATTAAAGATTTTCTCGGAAAACTAAAATCACCGGGTCGGACCATTCACCATCACTAAAGTATTTCCATATGGAACCATTGAGTTATCTCAACCCAATGGTCCAAACTTTAAAGTGAATGGTCATCGATTGAAGCACTATTTTGGAGAGGACATTCCTCTTGTGATTGTCCCGGATCTACAAACTTTCCCATGAACCAATGAATGCGGGATCGAGTCAAGCTAGCGACTCGAATAAAAAGCAGTAGCATGCTACATGGGTTTTCACCCGTGTGTACCACCTAGTGTGGGGAGATGCCCCATTGTTGTATATAAGAGTTTCATGAAAAAAAAAAAAAAAAAAAAAAAAAATCTTGCTAAATAATGGCCGTAGTATTTCCTTTATACGTTCTATGTTTCGACATAACCATAGGTATTTTGAATATTGAGGCAATATTCATTTCTAGTGTGGGGGAATTCTCACGAATTTTATCATGTAATTATACCACCCAATTCCCCGTTTTGGCCAAAATTTTTTTGGAGTAAGTGTTTTGCACTTACTCAACTTATAGTTATCGATCCGCCATGTCTAATAAACAAAAGGATTGGATAATCCAGAGCAAACGGCTCTTGGTAAAGATATCTCAAATCCGTTGACTGACTTGCAATTTGCCTAAAATTGTATGGTATTCATTTCACCATATCCTTAAAAGTGAAGAGTTGGCTAGCCCAAGTTTATGGCTTGTGGTAAAGGCAATGGAAAACCATAATTGGTAATCACTCACCAAAGATAGTATATATTATCTAAGAGTTGGCTAGTCCGACAAACGGCTTCGTAAAGACAAATCAAATCCGTTGGAAGTCGGTGATTTGCTCAAAATCATTTGGTTATCGGTGTACCAAGGTTCTTACTTGAACCGAAATATTTGGCTACTCGTAAGTAATGGCTTTTGGTAAAGAGATGAAATCCATAAATTTTCTCAAAACATTGCTAGGGACTAGCAATATCTTAGTGTGGGGATTGATGAGTGTCTAAATACTCATCATTTTCATCTTGCTTAGAAAGCCAAAACATCCGAAACACTGAAATGCATCAAAATGATAAAATATCACAAATAAGTGTTTTATGTGTTTTAAATGCAAAATATCAAAATCGGTGAAAACGTATCAAGTTTGCATAATTGGCGCTTTAGTCCCCAAGTTTCAAAAGTTGTCAAAAAGCAGGTCCACGTAAACCTAAATAAAGAAAATATCATTTCAAGTCCCTAGGGATTCATAAGTTGTCAAAATTAGTCCTTGAGATTTAAAATTGCAAATTTACAACTTAGGTCCCTAAACTTTCAAAATGTCAAGTTTGGTCCTTGGAAATTTGAAAATGTCAAAATAGTCCTTGCACTATTAAAACTTGTCAAAAGTGACCCTTGTGAGAACTTTGGAATATTGGCGAAATGGTCCTCAAGAACACGAAATTGCAAAGTTAGTCCTTGTTATTTAAATACTAACCATGACCCTTTGTCTCATTTGATCCCTCGCCAAAACCATTGTGACCCCGCCATAAACCAGTGACCTCCTGTTTTGGACCCTTGGTCAAACCCGGTCAAACAATACCCTTTCCTTCCCACCGTCCACCTTTCTTCCCAAGTTGCCTGCAACTCTCGTGCCTCTCTCCCATCACCTCATCCTCACCTTATCTCCTCAAACCTCCCCTCATCATCACAACCCACCACAATTAATGCCACCCCTACTTGCAAATTCAAGAGCCTACAGTCAAAACAACTTTCCGCCAAAATGATCCAATGGCCAAAATGAGCTCAAGACATCCAATGGCTTAGATTTTTAGTGGGATTCAATCAGAGGACACGTGGAAAGCAGTTTGCATATAAAAAGAGGAAGAAGAAGGAGAGAAGAACCAGTACTTAGTTTTTTAAATTTATGAATGTCATTTTTTCTTAAAATGTCTTAATTAGCTTTTAAATTTGTAATTTAAAGCTTTATGGTATTGAAACTAAGTTGTTTAGTCATTGTAATTCATTTTGAGCCTTAATTCCAAGTTTCATTTAAGTTTCAAGTTTCATGGTTTACTGTTTAAAATTTCAATTTCAAACTCTTAAATTCAAGCTGCTACTAGCTTATATTTAAGTTCAAATAAGCTTACTTAAGCTTATTATAGCTTTAGTAAGCTTATAAGCGAGTTCAATCAATATTGGTCCTTGGTCAACGAAAGTCAAATGTTGAAGCATTTTGGTTCAAACAGTTTGGAAATGGAATGAGGGCGATGCAGAGTGGATTGGGTTGGATTTGGTTAGATTAGCATAGTTTGGGTTTGGTTTAAGTTTTACAAATAAAATTTGGGCTCTTGTAAGTTTTATCTCATTTTCATTTTTATACTGATGTGCATCTTGTGCTTGGATTGGAATCTGTGGTCATCAAGTAATTTAAACACGTCTACTTAGTTATAATTAGGATAATTATAATCGGTGTAAGTGATAATATATACTAGATCGTTGGTTAGCGAAGTTAAAGATCAAATCGATCCACTAAAATAGTGTTTGGATCAGTGGGGTTATCTGATATTGACCCTTAGTTTGCACTTGAAAATAGCATTATCAGTCTTAATATAGGTAGTTAGACTCATTTGAGTCAGTTATTTGTGCACTAGAACTTCAAAAGTCAAGATTATAACATGTCTTAATTTCTTAACTGTTGGATTTTTATAAAAGCAAAAACTAGTTTTGTGTTTAGAAATCATAGGTATAGCTTTCATTAGCTTTATTTTGTCTTACAACATCAAGATCAGTCCTCAAATTGAGCTCAAAGTTCATCAAAGTCAAAACTTCAAAACTGTTTTAAAAGTCAAAAGTTGAAAATCCAGTTTTGAGCCTATCTAGGATGATTTTCATTGATTCATCTTTGAGCCAAACTAAGTGAAATTGTGGGTTTTAAACTTGATTGGTCTATTTTCTTATTACCATTTTGTAGATTTTGTGAATTTTTATAAGCTCTAAAGCGCTTGTCAAAATGGGTAAAAGTGCCATACACACTCGATGTATAACGAGTGTGCATGTGTTTTGTGCTAGGCTTGTACCAAGCTCATCGAGCTCATCCAGGGCTCATCTTTGGTTTAGACATAGCTAGCTGGGTCCTCTTGAGGTTCCCACTGCTTTTCAATTTTAGCTTATTGAGTAGCTTATTTGCAATCTCCAAAGTAGTGGTAAAACCGATTTTGGCACTTGAGTTCTAATAACCAAATGTGTAATTTGCAATTCAGAGGTTTAAGATAGTTATGATTAGTTGCATTTGGGTATTTTGAGCATATTATAGCTTACATTTTAGTTTGGTAGCTTATTGTGTCCTTTTGGCTTATTTCAGTGCTTATTTATAAGCACTTGCATTCGCTTCAATTTCCTACACACAACCCTCTGTTTTATATTTTTCTTAGATTCATAATATTATTTTAGACTTTTCTTGACTTTTTCGATTTTTCTAAGTCGGTTTGCTACTTTTCGCATTTAAATCAATTTTAGTACTTTTTAATTAGCATTTAATACAATTAATTCGAAAAAGTTTCAAAAAATGATTTTCATTTTCTTAGGTTAAGATAAATATAAAAGTCAAAAAATATTTTTCCAGATTTTCATAGTTTAATTTGTAATTTTAGCAATTTAATTAGTTAAAATAGTTTTAATTCATAGAAAATAGAAAATAATCGAAAAATACAAAATTAGTTTTGAAAATTCTTTTAGTTAATTTAGATTTTCTAAGTCATAAGTTCATTTTTCTAGCTTTATTTCATAATTTCTTGTATTTTAGGTTATTATTAAATAGTTAAAAATAGTTTTTAATTAATAATAATTAAATAAATAGTAATAAAAATAATTTTCTTTTTCTAAAAATTTTCTCATATCATTAGGTTTGTAAAAATGTCATTTTCATATTTTTAGGATTAATATTGCTTCAGTTTCACATTTTCTTTTGTACTTCACGTAGTTTTTAATTTAAGTTTTATAAAAGAAAAATCAAAAACATCAGTTTAAAAATAGTGATAGCGTTTATTTAATATAGTTTATCTTTTTAATTTCCTTTAATTTTTATTTAAGTCCACATAGTTTATATACTTTCTCTTTAGTATAATCAATCAAAATCCTTTTCCGCTCAAATCCTCCGATCACTAAACGTTTCGACTATTCTCGCATTCGTTGGGACATAACGACACGGGAAACACTATACCTCCTGGACTTCATTGCATTTGTTTCTAGACTGCTTTAAGTTTCTTACGGTTAGCCATTCACAAGTGGCTAGTTTGGTGAGAAAACTTGACCGTTTGAGCACGAATCAACGGATCATAAGTCATCCGGTGTTTTCTATGAAAGGCTTTCCTAGAATAACGTGGGACAAGCTAGGATCTATGGCCGTACTAATGTCATCCACTATTATGAAATCAGAGGAAACATGAAACTACCTACATACACGGCAATCCCTTAACTCTACCAAGAAAATTGCAACTAACCCTAGGATTATCGGGATCTTGCCTAGTTGGGATAGGCTTCTTCATTACCCAATTATATTAGGTACTAGTCATTATGTTTATTGGGGACTTGCGGTCAATTTAGGCCTTTGCCACGAAAAGGTGTCCTATACAACATGGTATGTTAAGATTCCAAGGGTTCCCAAAGTTGATCCTAGGGCTTCTCCTAACATACATGTGACGGAGGTCACTTACTAAGTGTGGGTGGTGAGAGAGTTCTTCTTCCGTAGGAAACTTATTGAAATAGTCATGGTCTACTTCATCTACTTCCTCGGTTGTTTCATTCCTAGGTGTCTCACTAACCTCAAGTATCGTTTCATGGTTCGCTTCGTCATTTGTTCTATTAGGTTTCACTAAGGTGATGGTATTGACGAATTGAACGTGCTTAGCTAACTTACTTGGGTCCTTAATCTCTACACGAGGCTTCGGAGTTGAGATAGCATTAACCTTCATATCACTATTGGTCATGGCTTTCAAGAGGTTATCTATCTTCCTATCCATCTCGGCATTTGTTGGTTAAAACGGTCCGAGAGCTTAGCTATTGAGCTTCTTGGGATGCGACTAGGTGTTGCAACATCCCTTCTAATTGCGCGTGTTATGAGGACCATTACACACTCACACGAGGAAGAAACTTTGTTCACTTGGCGTGAAGACTTAGGATTGTCGTAGGAGCTCATTAGGAATTTAACTTGATCTTGAAGCTCGAGCATCCTACGATCGGAAGGTTGTGAGTCAAGGGAGGCAAGAGATTGCCTTCACGCTTTGGGCAACTCACGGGGTCATTCCAACTTTCGTTGTCATAAAGAGCAAGGTCCTCTATTATACCTATGATTCTTCCGCGGTGAGATCACTAAGTTTTCCACCGGACGCTTGGTCAATGGATCGCTTAGTGGGGAAGTTGACATGATCGTAGAAGAGTTGGACTTGAAGCCAAAGATCAATGTTGTGATGAGGGACTCTATGGAGTAAGTCCTTGAATCGAGTCCATTCTTCGTAGAGAGATTCACCTTGACGTTGTTGGAACATTAAGATTTCATTCCTAAGCTTGGTAGTTCTCCCCGGTGGGAAAAATTGAGCAAGGAAACGAGAGTGAGATCATCCCACTTGATATGGAGCCGGTGAAGTCGCTCGAGCCAATTACTAGCTTGGTCTCAGAGAATTTGAAGAGATGCAGACGCGTGGTCTCCCGAGTAGTAACATCGAGGTTGATGGAATTGACAATTTAAGGAAATCCTTAAGATGTCGATTAGGATCTTCGAATGAAGTCCATGGAATGCACATCCATTTTGCACCAACCGGATGGTGTCGATTGCGGGGCCGTAGTTTGGGCTTGGTCGGGAAGCTCAATGGTGTTTCTATAGCCTAGGTGGCTTGGTCTCGAAAATTCACCAAGAGTACGGCCTCTTGGCGGATCATTTGGTGGGTTGATGAGTGGTGGTGGTTATCACCTTCCATGAGGAAAAGTGATGGGATTACTAACAAAGGTCACGAAGAAGGGGATAGACTACGAGGAAGCTAAAATGGGAAAAAGCTTGTTGGGAATAATCCGTTACCACGGATAGTGTGTGGTTTACACTTGCCGGATTAACACTAGCGGAGGAAACGTATTCCCACCGCCAGTTCATTATTACCATCGCTATTAGTTTATGTGAAGTTTAACGCGTCTAGATAAGTATAGAATAGATCTTGTGTATATTCTATTATGTTAGCTTTATACTTATCTTGTAAAGGACTCCTTGTTGTATAAAAGGAGATCCTAGGTCATTGTCTTAGGTACTTGTAATTACCTCACGACACTCACAAGAGCTTCAAGGTGTAACCCTAGTGATAAGCTAAGATCACTCGTATTATTCCTTAATAATATTGGAGCTTAAGTTTTGTGTTTAATCTGTGTTTATATACAATACATCATACAATCCATCTTCTAAGTATTACTAAGTAAATTCCAGCGTGCTTAATAATATTATACAAAATATCATTGACACAAGGTGTGTCTAGATCCATCAAGTGGTATCGAGGCGAAGGTTACGATATTTTGTTTTAGAAGATCCAAGGAATAAGCTTAACCTACTCACTCAATTCAATGGAGATGGAAAACAACCAATCAAACTCTTCTTCTACTCCAAGACTTCCTAAGCTCAAACTTAATGAGTTTGAGATGTGGAGGATACTTATTGAGCAATACTTCCTCATACAGGGACTATGCTCTTTGGGAGATCATTCAAACCGTGATTCTTTCAAATGCAGACTACTACTTGAAAATTGGTGAAACAGATGTTGTGAAAGTTTCGTGCTGAATCAAATCTTTGAAAAGGCACAAAGGAAGAATGATCTTAAAGCTAGAAGTTTGTTCTTGATGACTCTACCTAGAGATTAGATCATTGCATTTAGCAAGTACACAACCGCAAAGGAACTGCTTGAAGAGATCTCGGTGTTTGGTGGTAATGATGCTACAAAGAAGACACAAAGACATTATTGAAGCAAAGTTATGAAAACTTCTCCGCTTCAAGTAATGACTCACTTGATAGCATCTTCACCAAACTTGGAAGATTGTAACACGGTGACCGTGTTTGGCATTGAGGTAGAAAAGGAAGACCTCAATTTGAAGTTTCTAAGAAGTTTGCCTTGAGTTTCAAACCAATGTTACCGTCTGGGAAAACAAATCGGACATAGAAACAATGAAGCTCAATGACCTCTACAACAACTTCAAACTTATTGAGCAAAGGTTAAAGAAGGCGAGGAAGCTTGCTACAAGCTCTAGTAGCTTGGCATTGTTGTCAACTCGCTGACAAAGGATAATTCAAGATGAAAGTGATAATGATATTGCCACTGCAGTTCTAAAGTTTCCACGGTAATGTTAATGTTACCACCGCAGTTCAAGAAGAAGGTTGCTAGTATTGGAGATCCTACCTTTTATGCTTTCATATCCACATAAGTTGATGGCTCTGTCTTAACTCATGAAGACATAGAGCAAATTGATGAAGATGACTTGGAGGAGATGGATATAAAATGGCAGATAGCTCTTCTTAGCATGAGGGCTAAGAAATTTTACAAGAAGACGGCAAACCTATCCACATTAATGGTGATGATCTGCGGGTTTTGATAAGAAGAAAGTAGAGTGCTTTAAGCGCCACAAGTTTGGACATTTTGCTAGAGAATGTAGAAGACCAAAGACCAAGGACAACAGGTCTACTTGGTACAAGCAAAAGAAGGGACCAAGCGTGGAAGAACCAAAGGCAATGTTGGCTATTGATGGTGTGAGCTATGATTGGAGTTTCATGGTCGATGAACAAGAAGAAGAACAATCGATCTTTGCTCTTGTTGCTACCGAATTTGCTCTCATGGCTTTCTCGATTCGAGGTACAAAACTTTGATAGTTGTTCTAAAACATGTAGGGTCGCTAAAGAAGTTGAAAGACTTAATAATTTGTACTCTAATGAAAGGCAAGAATTATATACGCTAATTATACGTGGCTAATCTTAGGAGAGCTATGGCAGTATTAGAAAAGCAAATAGAGCACTATCAAGAAAATGAGTCAAAATATAATGATGATATGATTCATCTTAGGAGAAAGGTAGAACATACAACTGCTGTGAATGAAGCATACCAAAAAGAGCTTGAAAAACTTCAAAAGAAAGTTGAAAATGTCAATTTAACTTTAGACACATGTTATCATCAGTCTAAGTCAATTGATAAAATTTGGAATGCTCAAATTTATAATAAAGCTAAGTCTGGTATGGGTTATAATTCTGTGCCTCCACCACTAAGGGGTGTTCATGCACCTCCAGGTATAGATTTAGCTCATACTGGCATAGAGGATTTTAAGGATCTTGAAAGAGAATATGGTCCTTTAAAAGACACAGTTGTGAAGAGTGAGGAAGAGAGTAAGCTTGATAATGATGTTTTTGAGAGTGCTAGTGACTCATATGTTGTAGATGAGAGTGTTAAAAGAATGTAGAGACTTCTATCCCAAAGGTTGTTAATCTTATTACAGAGGAACCTAGGAAACCAGTTAATAAACCTAGATCAAGCAGAAGGTATCTTTGAGATGTATAGAAACAAGCCTCAGACTCCTAGGGGTAACCAGAGGAGTTCGAATCATGTTAAATCTCAACAACTAGGTAGTGATTTTGTGATGTACAATAAGGCATGCTATATCGTGGTAGTTTTGATCATTTACATGCTTATTGTGACTATCAAGTTGGGAGAAGGAAGTCCATGGGAATAAAAGGGTGGAGACTAACGGTTTCAATATAATGTACACCCTAACACACATTGCAAAATGGTCCCCAAGAGCGCTTCAACTTAGAAGTGGCCTCAAAACTTTGCCACTTGCTAAAGCTGTAACACTACTCATCCTAAGTCACTGTTAAAGTGCAAACCCAAAAACTTTTGCAAAATCTGCACAAGCAGGAAAGGAACTTTTCAAGCTAAAATTTTAATTATAACCAACAAGGGTGCCTAAAGAAACCAAAGATTACTACTGCTCATTCAAAAGTTACCACCGCAAGGGTTGTAAACAAGAAAAGGGGGGACATGGGCAATCTTGTGAAGGCCTCAAGACGTTGGGAATGGAAACCTAAAAGAAATACCTCTACAACCAATCCCAATGGTGTATCAATGACCTTTGATAGATTTAACTATATTGATACACGAGGCGGATCCAAGTCAATCATGGCTTGGGTCCCCAAAAAACTAACTCTTTACTCTTATGTGCGGTACATCCAAGGACAAAAGATCGATCAAGGATATACAGATAGTGGGTGTTCAAGGCACATGACTGGCAACAAGTCCTATCTTTCTGATTTTGAGCATTATAATGGACAGTATGTCAGTTTTGATAATGAAGTTAGTGGAACATAATGTGTGATGCAGGAATATCAAAGATAAAGGAAAACATGGATTATTATTATTATTACACAAGACTGCACTCTAAGTGCATCAGTTACATCCATGAAGTACAGATTACAAGCATCACAACAAAAACGGAAAACTACTACCAACAACCTATCCCAAACACAACCTTCCTAACCCATCCCCTTCCTTCCCATCATCTAACATCTATGGCTTCTTGGGAAAGCCCCAGCTTGGCATCACCTTAGGAGCTCCTCGCATGTCAATCCACTCATACACTCTAGGACATGCTAACCCTCTTACCACTTCTTTGACTGGTGGTGAGGATGATGAAGGACCTGCTGATGGAGGTGCTTGATAGCAATGGAGTGAAGGTGATGCTTGGAGCTCTTCGAGGAGCTATTGCTGCAAGAGGGGAACACTCGGGACTCTTCCGGAGGTCTCATCATCAGATCCACATATGGTGATACATAGGAGCCGATCTCGAGCTATCTTCCTTGTTTAATGCATCCCGAGGCTCGGGTTGTAGTGATGAAGGACCAGCAGGAAAAGGATTTGAAAGAACAATTGAATGTTTTCTCTTCATGGATACAACCTTCTCATACTCTTCTCTTTCAACTCTCCCAGGGTTTTTCAACACAAAGTCATCCCATGAACTATCAGATGAACTGCTAGAAGAAAGATTGATTGGACTTGATTGACTCATGGTGTTGTTGGAAAAATGATCTTTGAAAGTTTTGGAGTATTTGATTTGAGTGGTTTGTGTTAAATGGTTTGTTAAATAAGTTGGATTCAAGAAGTTAATGAGGGGAAGGTGTAAGTAGTTGTGAAGTAAATTGGAGTCCTGTGGCCTTGGAAAGTGTATCAGTGTTTATGAGTTGACTTTATTGAGTATAGCCACTGCTATGTTCATTCAAGTATATACACTAACCATTGCCAAAACTCAACAGTGATTCCAGTGTTTGATTTATGATTGTTAGTTGCAGATTTGAAGGATTTCTTTGTTTACATTGAATAGGTTACTCTTTGGTGATTGACTTTCTAGTTGTCCACTGATGTAACAGTGGGAACTATTTTGCAACTAGTGGTAACAAGTTTGCTTTTACAGTGGAAAAGGGAAAACAGAGGAACTTCATTAATAGAACATGATTCAATACAACCATAAGTTAAAGTACTACTTATCATCAAAACACAAAAGACTGCAACCTAGCACATTCTACATCTAATTTCAGCTACTCCATTGGTTTCTTTCCTTTGCCCACATAATCATGCTTGTTTTTCTGTGCCCTCTTCCTTTTGTTCTCAAAGGTGGACTGCATTCTTGGACATGGAAGACCAAGAATTTGTGGAGGAGGCTTTGGTAGCATTGCAGACTTAGTTGGAATGGATATCTGCTTCATATTGGAGATAGCTGTTTCCAGTGCTATTGAAAGAGCTTTTGGCAAATCTTTAGCCATGGAATAAGTTTCATCATTCTTCTTATCATCATCTGATGAGATCGAATAGAACTCAAGAGATTTCGCAGGCTTAGCTGCAGGCATACGCTTAGCAGTTTCTTTGGTATACCTTTTGGATGAAGAGCCAGCCCCTGGTGGAAAGTATACACACCATCCTGAGGCTTCAGAGGAGGACTCTGACTCGATTACATATTCTTCTTCTGAGTCTGAAGAGATGTTGATGATATTGGAGGGATTACTCATGATTGTTTTAGGGTTCTTGGATGTTTTAAAGTTATTTGATGAAGATTTCAACAAGTCAAGCCTCCTTATATAGACAAGGTCGGTTGAAAGAGTTATTTAATGAGAATATTTACTTTTTCCTATTTTGGTAGGTTAAGGAGTAAATATAGATATTATCAAGTTGACTTTGGAAGATATTTTACTTGGGATGGTTAAAGATAACTTTGGTTAATATCAAGTTGGTTATTTCTATGTCTTACAAAACATAACCAAGCTTTGGTAGGAATTGATGTTAAAAGGTGTATATCTGAGATATACAACAAATGGTTATTGATTCACCATGTCTTATACACATAAGAATCAACTAGTCCAGAGCAAACGGCTACTGGTAAAGACTTAACAAATCCGTTTATGGTTGATAGTTTACCAAAAACTATATGGTTATCAACTCAACATATTCTTTATGATTAAGAGTTGGCTAGTCCATAGCAAACGGCTCATGGTAAAGACATATCAAATCCGTTGATAGCTGGTAGTTTGCTAAAAACTATGATAAGAGTAGTCTAGTTTTGTATGATTTTATTTACCACTGCTTTTTGAAATTTTTGTGAAAATTACCACCGCTAGTTCACAGTTTCCACCGACAAGGTGTTATTTTACCATCGTTGTTCTAGCCGTTATAACCGATTATGTCAAGAACTTATTTTTACTAGCCGTTGAAAGTAACCACCGATTGCAATATATATAAGGTTAAAATTTTAAGAGAATTATCTTCTTCCATATAATAACCTCGTTAGGTCACTAGTTTTACAAACACAAGTTATAAGAGAAGAGATGAAGGCGATTGAACAAGTAAATCACACACACACACGTATAGTAAGACCGGTTATGCAAAGAGTATGAATGAGAGAAAACTTGAACAACCAACCCTCAAATGAGGGATTACAAGAGTTTATATAGGCAAGGAGCTAGGCAACACTCCTCTCCTTCCCTATTCCTTATTGAGCTTGGATCAAGCTTATGGGCCTTCTACATAAGCTTGACCTTAAACAAACATAAAGGCCATAATAAAGCTACCTATTACATATGAAATATAAATACATGAAATATTGTTTAGAGTGATTCCAACAATCTCCTCAAGTATATATGAATGTAAACGGTGAAGGCGTAGATGTAATAGTAGCCGTGACGCCTTCCGACATTCTTCTTTCTTGTGAGGAATTGCCTTGATTCGAACAATCTCCCGGTGTAGAGAGATAGTTATCTTTAAACAGTTATGCTTTGACGTCATCTTTAACTTTGTTCTTTGATCATTGTTCTTTGTGGTGAAAGTGATAGTATGTTGTTGTTCCGCATCATCCGCTTTCAGTGCGCTTTCATTGCTCCAAAGTCTCCACGTCATTCTTCAACATGCTCACACGCCTATGACGTTGGAATTCAATATCGATGAAGTTCTCTAAGTCTTTAACTTTGTAGATTCTTTGGTTTGACGAAGAATCATTCTCGACGGTTGTGTTGCTTTTGAATAGAACTTTCATTAGTGATGATGTTGGCATGAGCATGAGAAGAATCAAGACGATCATCCCGCCTCGAGCTTCCATAAGAAAACATTTCAAACGGTTAGTAATAAGCGGTTTCCGACTTACAAGTTTGAACTTCGAGAGTGTTAACAAGATAGTGTGAAAACACAACTCTAATTCTTACAAAGGCCGCCTCGAACCTGAGTCCCACAAGTGAGATAACGCGATGTACGGTACATCTATAGCTTCGATGAGTCGCCGAGGTACACCAAGCATCACCTCACGATCAGACCGATGAGACACACTCCGTAATCCACGGGGAGTTACCGTGACTACCGCCGTCGGCTGTTTGATGTTGACCGGCAGGAGTTTCCATTCAATCACCGAGGATCATGATGTGAACCTCTCATAAATGTTCTCGACAGATTGCTAAGATCCATGAAGGACTCGATATGAACCACCGATGATCTTATTTGTTGATCATCAAGTGATTAAATGTCAAGTGTTCCTAAGAGATCTTTGATGAGTCTCGTGGCTCTAGACTCAATAGTGCGTTTTGGTTTTCCGAGCGGAGACTAGGAGAGGGTCTCCTTTTTCAATACCAGCCGATCTCTAAGAGAAAGCCAATAGTTTATGTAGGGTTCCTGTGAGAATGAAACAAGCTTCCGTTGAGAGAAACTTGAGTGGCTAAGAAGGTTTAGTGCATGCGTCACCGGGTCCATGACGACTTTTAATCTTCAATACCGGTGTCACTAAGTGACAACCAAGAGTATATGAATTGATCCGGTGTACGCCCTAAGTTGAATAACTGAGGCTATTTCTTTTCACCCTTTACATTACATTTCTTTTGATTCTTCAACTCCTTCTTTCTCCGATTCTCATTTTCTCCTTTTACAATCATTCTAAGGACTTCTAACACTAACTAATGGTAGTGTCCTTGGGTAGATCCCTCCGGCTCTGGCGGATCATAGACGGTTATTCCTAACCTTAGTCACCTTATAACTCCATGACTAACCTATGTTTGCCATTAAAACATCAGATGTGAAAATATCTCTCAAAGGGTTTGTAGATGAAAACATGTTTGAACCATCGAGAGATAAGTTTTTGCATAAATACTCCCCTCCACATGTGCTTAAGAGTTTAAATGGTTTAAATGCACGTTGAGGAAAGAGCGCGCACTTTTGAATTGATTCACCAAGATAGACAATCCCCATGAGACACGGTTCGTTGCATAGTTAAAGAGTTACATTGTCGCCTTTAGGTGACAACTAGCTCTAATAACTACCTTGAAGGTGTAGACAAACCTCGAAAGGTTGTCATACCACGTCGAGTTCATGTCTATCAAGAGTTTCTCGAATGGTACTTTCTACTTGGACAAGTCCTTTGCATAGATACAAACGGTTTAGTATCGTCAATTCGCTGGTTAAGTCTCGAGGTACATGATTCATTTGCATTTTGCACAACATATTTCTTATCACACAATTTTTCCCCTCAAAATGGCATATAAAATGTTATTTTGAATGGTTGAGAATAAATATGACCATTTTGAGTGTTGGGGAAGAGTGACCACTTGTGAACAATTTGTGAACAAATTTTAAATCAAATACTCCCTCAACTAGTGATATAAACGGTTGAGGTTTTGAAATCATATGGGAAGTACTTGTCTTTTTGAGCAAAACCTTAAAAATGAAAGGTTTGATAGGTTTTACTCAAAAATAAGAAGCTTCGCTCCTTTTATAAGGATTGAGGCATCGAGGCGCACCACGGGTCCTTTCTTGACAATTACGGGTTGTACATCGTAATGTGTGCAAAGCCATAGACATATATAATCAATCATCCAAAATTATATGAAGGAAGCAATTCAAGGGGTACCAGAAGTGCGGTGATATTCCTGTGAGTGCGCATGCGTGCTGAAAGCCGATGATGTTTCTCCCGAGTCGACCACCAACATAGCTCTCCAATCGTCTCGAATCGATCCTTCCGAACAACCGCTCATCAATCATGGTGATGATACGTCTCACATCCTCTTTTCACGAGAATTCCAGCTAGCTATTCCCAACTTTCAGCGTATATCCTTCAATCAGACGCTAATCCATCCCTAACCGCCTTCAAGGTATGATCTCCAAATTTGTGGAGTTCACTACACGCCATTAAGCGCTTTCTTTGAAGTTCACTGCGGTAAACAACGCCGAAAGGTTTGTCGATGAGCGAGTTGTGTGTCGGTTGATGTCGGGAAGATCAAGTCGTGGTGGAGTGAAGTTTACACGTTTCGATATGATTCAACACCATCCGGATATCTTCGACACGCTCTTTGATCACGATCGCCTAATGAAGATGAGAACCGACTTGATAAATTCACGTTGAACTTGATCGAGAATTGTCTCATACGACCTCGTACTTTGGCAAGATACATGTCTTCGATGTCGTTGAGGGACAAGTTCTCAAAGTCGACTTCGAGAATCCATAGTCCTGCTCATCTTGTCGTTTGACTATGATATTCTTCAAGAATGTGTAGTCCCACTTAGACTTGAGATCAATATGTTTGATGGCCACGATGTCCTTGGAACTATACATCGCATGTTGAGACTTCAACCGTGCACACAGTAGTAGATTCTTTGGCGTTCGTGCCAATGATGAATCCATACAATGCATCTTGGTCGTATGCTTGCGCTTGTCGAAAACAAGTGATATGCACGCCTCGATAGCTATGCAGTTTGAGTAAATAGTCACTGGAATGGAAGAGTCAATGATGTAGCGATTTTCACGAACCATCGCTACTGTAAAATAAAATCCGGTCTCTGTTAAAAAGTATCTCAAGGAATCTTGGTCTGTGCTGCTGGCCAATGGTTGGTAGGGTTTGGTCCAATGGTGTAGTATGGAGGGTTGTCCTTTGTGTGAAGTCAATGTTTGCTTCCGGATTGAGCCAATCCATGTTGTTAGAGATAGCTCGAGCGATGTTCTCAAGATGATATTCGACCGAGGGCGCTTTCAGAGTCAGTTTTCCACAGTTGAAAAGCTTCATTCTTGATTTGCTTCAACTCGATTTTGTCATTTTCTTCACATGGAACTTTTCTTGCAATAGTTTTGCGTGCTCCAATGTAGAACCGACTACCAATTCTTGACCTTCATCGGGTAGGGAGTTTGATTGACAAGTGTGGAGAACCATTCAAACTCGCGGTTTTATCGTCATCTAGCTATGTTACGACTCCGTGTCGAGTCGTCTTCTTCTTCTTTTTGGAAGGCTTTGAGGATGATCTTGGTTTCGCACTTGTTCGGGTGAGGTGGTTGTTGTCGGGGCTCAAGGACCTCTTCATCGTCACCACCGTATACTCAAAGTAATCACCGGTTTATGAGTCGGGTGGTAACTCGAATCGTCCCAGGTTTATCGATGAAGACCGAGGTGGAGGAGACTTTGTTGAGAAGAAGTCCGTGGTGGAGGAGGTGGCATAGATGTAGATTGACCAGATCGCTCGACGTTTAGGTGCGAGTCCTTATCCTTATCATCGCCATCTCTTGGCCGTTTGGGTTGATCGGTGACTCCTTGCATGATGAACCGAGTTGAAAAGCAAGTAGACCTTCAAAAATTTAGCTTCATCCGGCAAACGCTCCGCATCGCTTTGACATTTGCATTACTAGTTTAGCGATTAACCGTCATTCGAGAGAGATCGACTTCTTTGGCCATTGTATGTTTAACCAATGCGACGATGTTAGGGGTGAGTTGTGCGGAGAATATTTCTCTAGTCACACCGGGACAAGTGTCGAGAAGAAACTTATGGGTTTGATCTCTTGTCGACTTCTCCAGGTTCCTTTTGGACTTTAGGAACGATATCCCAAGGTACTTTTGAGTGTAACCTTCAATCATTTCATTCGAGTTCCTCTTTCGATGACTCTTCATGAACTTCAACAAATTCCTTTTTTTCCATCTTGTCTTTCTCATCATGTAAGTCATCAATTTGGTCAAGAAACCAATTCATTTTTTCCGTAAAGTATGTCCTTCTTTTCCGACTTGTTGACGACTTTTACAATCTTTTATGAGATCAGAAATCCAAGATTCGTGGTTTCTTCACCGATTTGGATGATGATCCGTTAACTTCAGATGGTGGTGGTGATGAGTAAGATGAAGAGTCTCGATGATGAAGAGACATGAGGAGACTTCATGTCCTTAGAGTTTCCGAGGTTTTCCTTTGAGTGTGTTGGACTGCCTAGAAGAAACTTTGTATAATCATCCTCGCCATCTCTAGACTTTTCTTTCTCGGTTTCCTGCTTCTCAAAATCATATACAATAGTGTCTTCTATAGGCTTTTGTTGTTGCACAAGAGTGGTGGTACGGATCCCTTATCGGGTCGATTAACCGCATCGATCCGGAGAGGAGCAAGCAAGACCACTTGATCCTCCGGGCCACCCATTTGATCTTTAGCAAATTCTTCGGCCTTTGAAGGTGTCGGACGTTGTGAAACTTTTTCCGTATGATTTATTCAGGTTTCTTCTTCTTCTTCTTGAGCTCTCATCATAAGGTACAAGTGCGAGTCTTCCTTTAATAGTTCGAGGACTTGGAGGTTTTGCTACCGAGGATTAACATCCTTTGCGCTTTGCAGTATGTGATCTCTTCATCTCGTGTTAGTAGCATCGAGTCCTCGCCCCAGCTATCTTTGCGGTTCGGTGAAAGGATATGTAAACCCTAAAATTGTGAACGTGTATAATGACCATTGTACCCCTCAAAATTTATATTTATAAAATACGTAAACTATGTCAAGCTCATTAAACGTTTAAAGTAACTTACGTATTATCATCGAACTTTAATCCGCCTTATCCTCACATGTTTTACTTTTTGTATGGGCCGAAAGAAATGCATCACAATTTAACTTGAACCTAAAGCCCATTACATTGAAGTTGGAAAGTATATTATTTTCCTACTTTGTTTCTCCTATACTCGGCCAAACAAATGCTCCCCCATTTATCTCACTTATTCACATTTAAATCTCATTTAACTAACCTACATATTACGCACATAAAACCCTAAACCAAAAGTGGCGGCTACCATCTTTTCTTCCCCATTTTCATTCGACCACAAGAAGACGAGTAAAGAAGTTGATCGTGGGTTCCTGGTCCAAATGATTGGTTGCTGGTCGTGAGAGTTGCTAGGACGAAAAGGGTGTTAGCTTTGTTTCGTTTTGATCTTGTTCTTTTCCTCCTTTTCACGCCAAGGTAACAACACCATTTGGTCTCTTTTTGTTCTTGTTTCATGAATCTGGTCACTTATATCTCCTTCCATACGTATGATCATGTGCACATTATATGATAAAACAAGACTATATAAAATCAAGTAATAAGATTTGCATGTAATCATGATATGTATATGTATGACGAATAAAAGATGTACATGGATTTTTGAATCTGATGATATCACACGAAGTATACATGGTTGATTAATTCTTGTATCACACTAACACAAAGGGTCTCGTTAATATAGTTAGGGGTGGTTCGATGTGTTGTCCTTTGATTCGAGTGTGGGTTAAGTTTCGGTGGTGATTAGTTTCGAGGGTCGCGTTTGGTTCGGGTCCTATAGAGGTGTGTTCGTATGTGAGTAATTGTCTCGGGTTGGTTAGTATCGAGATGGGTGCGGTATGTCCGGGTTTGGTTTGGTTGTGTCTCCTTAAATCTTGTGTTTGCGTCCGTGTTTTGGTTTCCGTCAGCCATCATTTCCCGAAGGTAATTATTGAACTACAAATCACATACACTACATGTATATATGTTATGAAATCTTCTTATATCAGTACATATACTCAAGGTTATAGAAGGATCCGACGATGAAACGAATGCATGTTTAAATCATTTAACTTTCACTTATGAAGCGTAACAGATATGGTAGCAATGTAGAGTGCATGAATTTGTAAATGTGTTGTACATGTTATCTCTCACACGCATACTTTTATTTCAAAAATAAGAGATTGTTAGCTTGGTCTTAAAGGGTAAAAGGGACATACTCGAGGGTGATCGCGGGATTAATAGGTGAGTCTTTTCGTATTCTGAAAGCGTGTCGGGATAGATGAGCCGGGGGGTAATCACTACGTGTATTTTCCGAGTCGAGTTGGTTAGCCGTTTGAACCGCGAGCAAGGGCAAAGTTGGCATGTCGAATGAAAAAAAACTGAAATGTGAAAACAAAAAAAAACATTGTACGTATGGAATAAAAGGATGCATGTTTTAATATTTTGATATTTCATTTTAAACCCTCATTTTAAGATCGCGTCGCATGCAAACCTTGCACTATTAGAAAAGACACATTACACCTATAGTATCAAAATAATAGTATTGAGTTTTAATTTCAATATACTTGTCACTAATAACCCTATACTTTGAGATAATGACCATGTAAACCTTAAACTTTGAGATATTTACCATGCGAACCCTATACTTTGAAGTATAATCTAATAAAGCCTTAAAATTAGATATTTGTCATATTAAACATTTAATTTTGCCATTTATTATTTGTAACCCTTAAGTTTGGCTAATTAATGATTTTTACCCTAAGGTATTTTAATACCGTCCATTACTAAAAATGAGAATACACTTATAAATCTAAAAATATTAATACGATTAACTCGTTATGACTTAAATGAGCTAATAAACATTATACGAATCGTAATCCGTGTAGATTCGTTGGAGGAGACGTGATGTTGTGTCTTCGTGTTCATTCATTCGTTTGCTTTCCTTTCATTGGCGTTAAGGTACAGATATTCTATCCCTTTTCAGTAGGGGTTTCTCATAACTTTCTGATCCTTCAACTTTGTTTCACTTATGATATCTCATTGTTATGATTCATTTGCTATTGACCGTCTAATATTGAACCTTTGATATCGATCCCTTGCTATATGACCATTGCTATTGAATCTTTGCTTTGCTATTGACCCCTCTGTTATTGAACCACTTTTACTGAACTTTCGTTATTGAACCCTTTGCTACTAAACCTTGCTATTGAACTGTTGCTATTGAATCTGTGCTATTGAATCTTTGATATTGAACTATTGCTATGAACCTCTGAATTGTGAACCATTGATATTGAACCTTTAATTGTGAAGAGATATATATTGCTACACTTTGAACCTTTGTTTGACCCTTCAGATTGATACCCGAGCCATTAACTAGGCATGGGGGTTCCATGTCCGTGTCATTGATGCACCAATGGCATGACTTTAGTGTGGTTGAGTGATGTTCCACACCGTCCCCATTTTGTATTGATTATCGCTTTTATATATTGTATGGCCACTATTTGTTTTGCGGGGGCGATGGATGCATCCTAGATTTGTTTTGATTTGAATTTGATATGATATGATTTGTTTTGGTGATGCGGTGCGCAGTGCAATACACCCCTCACGCTTGGGAGCTAGCTACTCCATTGGATACCGAGGTCTCCTCATATTGGTTTGGTATTCCGAGGTCACCCTCCCAATACAATGGTTACTATTGGTTACTTGGTCGCTATTGCCACTATTGATATGGTTTGTTTTGTTGGCTCGGATAGATTTCGACAACCCTTACACTTTTGATATACCTAAATTGTACCTTCCGATTCCCACCGCACCATATTCTCAATTGATTGTCCTTACCCAATACCCTTATATGACTCACTCTACTACCAAGATATATATGTTCCATTGCTTTGATCTCGCTACACTCTCATTCTCATATTTCGGACTATCGCTCTATTCACGTGCGGGTTATTATATGTTTATTGGATTTGATTATGCTATCCATGTTTTATATGATTAATGATTTCCGCTGCGATATGATTACTATACTATTATCCGATTTACTCCGTCATCTGCTTATATGTGATCTCACCGTTATATGACCCTCCGATTGTCGTGATCATGCTATTGTGTAATCGATAGTTTTGTCTGCTTATTATGTGTACTACGCTCGCTTGACCTCGTGGATTATGACCATCCGTTGTATCCTTATTCGCTTGTTGTTGACCGCCATGTTTGCATTTCGGTTTATGCTACGGTTTGATTGGGTAAATGGTTCACTTGTGACGTCTCGGCTTGTTAATTTGTTTAGTTCCCTGCTATGTCTTTAATTCATTTAATTATATCTTTATATTGTATTCCTACTTATTACGTGTGACCGCCATGTGTTGACCGATGTTAGTACTCTATTGTTATGATCCCAAGTTATGTTTTCAACTAAGGGTTTTGACACTGTAAATTGCCATGCTCACTTATTAATTAATTGCTTCCGCTTCCTGTAGACATTTGTTTGGCTTGTATGTCTCCCGATTTCTGAATTGATTGTATGACATATATGTTGTGTGGATGCTACGCCCGCTATGTTTGCTTATGTTTCAGCTTCTTGTATGTCCGGTTTATGCGTGCTTGTTTATATGTCATTGATGCTTTGCTTTGCTTTGTTCTTCTTGTTATCTGCTCGCTTGGATATCAGATAATTGTGTTCTGCAGGATCCTCGGTGACTCATTGTTCTCATTTCACGTGACTTTATTATCCGCTTCCTTTGTTCATTTTGCATTTCGATTCTATTTAGCTTTCGTTTTGTTATATCTCATTCCTTTGGGCTTTTAAGCTCACCGCATTTCTTTTCCTGCGGCAGTTTTAGGTTGGAAGATGGACTTGATGGCCGAGAGTTAGAGTATCCGAGTGGACCAACCCTAGCACCTTATTACTTTGGGACTTATTTTGAAGAGCTTTTGTTTTTTTTATTTCCTTGTCACCAACCTGCTCATATGATTTGATGCTTCATTTTAAGGTTTTCGCTTGCAAAGATTTTAATTGTATGTTACGATATGACACCGAATGTGACACTTCTACCCTTGTCGGGTTGGGGTGTTACAATTATGGTATCGAGCCTCGTGTTCCGTCTTGTTGACCTTAGGATTGACCTGTGAGGACTTGGGTAGACACTAGGCTTCCGTCTCATTATGATCTACTCCGATTCCTTTTGATTGTCGCTCGCTTTGACTTGATAATCTTTTATCTTCACCGCTTTGGTCTTTTTCTTCACATTTGCTTTTATTATTTTGTCTTCGCACATCCGTTTGTCGATCGTTAGATGGAGACCACCCATGGAGCCAAGATGATGGTGCCGAACTGCTTGCTTTGCAATAGTCTCCGAGCTAGAGAGGTTCGTGAAGCGAAGCCATACCCGATCGCTGTCTTTTGGAGACATCAAGATGTCATGGAGGGAGCGGACGGATCGCCCAAAGGCGCAAAGACGAGACAAGATTCAATTGGTGGTGAAGGCTCATCTACTTCATATGATCGGGCGCGATTTGTGTTACTCGATTTGTTTGTCGCGCTTTGAGCGCTTGATATCTTGCTACGTGATTTTGATCGGCATTACTTTTCTTTGATTCGCTCGTAACTCGGTTTGAATCGTGAAGTTTTATCGCTTAGCATTCGTATATCTCAGCTTTTCTTTTTGGACCGACAGTAATGAGTCATGAGGAACCGTTTTATGCTAGTTGGTGACCTTATCTCCTTTGTGGTATGGTAAGTTGTTTGATGTGTTATATGCTGTATGTATGCGATTCTGGTCTGCTTTGGTATGTTACTTGATATCTGTATGTGATATGTTTGGTGTAATATTGGTTATTTGGTTTGTCATGACCCGAGACAAAATATGATGACAATAAGGACTTGTTATGTGATGCAAGTATTATGACGCCTGATCAACGTGATAATACCGAGATCATATAATTTGAACTTATTGAAATCATACGACATCTTGGGAAATGCCTGGGGTTGGTACGTGAATGGACTATGACTTATATCCTCATATTCGTTTGGAATTCTGTACCTCTTTGCGAGTCTCTCATCGACATCTGCTACGTGTAAATTTTGGTACGCTTTGGAACCGAAATCATTATGATGTGTGTGAGACAATGGATTGCTACGTCTGCCCTAAACTCGTACGTCTCCTTGTACCCCTGCGACTTCAATTTTCGAGGACGAAAATTTTCTTTTAGAGGGGAAGAGTTGTAAAACCCTAAAATTCGTAAACGTGTATAATGACCATTGTACCCCTCAAAATTTATATTTATAAAATACGTAAACTATGTCAAGCTCATTAAACGTTTAAAGTAACTTACGTATTATCATCGAACTTTAATCCGCCTTATCCTCACATGTTTTACTTTTTGTATGGGCCGAAAGAAATGCATCACAATTTAACTTGAACCTAAAGCCCATTACATTGAAGTTGGAAAGTATATTATTTTCCTACTTTGTTTCTCCTATACTCGGCCAAACAAATGCTCCCCCATTTATCTCACTTATTCACATTTAAATCTCATTTAACTAACCTACATATTACGCACATAAAACCCTAAACCAAAAGTGGCGGCTACCATCTTTTCTTCCCCATTTTCATTCGACCACAAGAAGACGAGTAAAGAAGTTGATCGGGGTTCCTGGTCCAAATGATTGGTTGCTGGTCGAGAGTTGCTAGGACGAAAAGGGTGTTAGCTTTGTTTCGTTTTGATCTTGTTCTTTTCCTCCTTTTCACGCCAAGGTAACAACACCATTTGGTCTCTTTTGTTCTTGTTTCATGAATCTGGTCACTTATATCTCCTTCCATACGTATGATCATGTGCACATTATATGATAAAACAAGACTATATAAAATCAAGTAATAAGATTTGCATGTAATCATGATATGTATATGTATGACGAATAAAAGATGTACATGGATTTTTGAATCTGATGATATCACACGAAGTATACATGGTTGATTAATTCTTGTATCACACTAACACAAAGGGTCTCGTTAATATAGTTAGGGGTGGTTCGATGTGTTGTCCTTTGATTCGAGTGTGGGTTAAGTTTCGGTGGTGATTAGTTTCGAGGGTCGCGTTTGGTTCGGGTCCTATAGAGGTGTGTTCGTATGTGAGTAATTGTCTCGGGTTGGTTAGTATCGAGATGGGTGCGGGTATGTCCGGGTTTGGTTTGGTTGTGTCTCCTTAAATCTTGTGTTTGCGTCCGTGTTTTTGGTTTCCGTCAGCCATCATTTCCCGAAGGTAATTATTGAACTACAAATCACATACACTACATGTATATATGTTATGAAATCTTCTTATATCAGTACATATACTCAAGGTTATAGAAGGATCCGACGATGAAACGAATGCATGTTTAAATCATTTAACTTTCACTTATGAAGCGTAACAGATATGGTAGCAATGTAGAGTGCATGAATTTGTAAATGTGTTGTACATGTTATCTCTCACACGCATACTTTTATTTCAAAAATAAGAGATTGTTAGCTTGGTCTTAAAGGGTAAAAGGGACATACTCGAGGGTGATCGCGGGATTAATAGGTGAGTCTTTTCGTATTCTGAAAGCGTGTCGGGATAGATGAGCCGGGGGGTAATCACTACGTGTATTTTCCGAGTCGAGTTGGTTAGCCGTTTGAACCGCGAGCAAGGGCAAAGTTGGCATGTCGAATGAAAAAAAAAACTGAAATGTGAAAACAAAAAAAAAACATTGTACGTATGGAATAAAAAGGATGCATGTTTTAATATTTTGATATTTCATTTTAAACCCTCATTTTAAGATCGCGTCGCATGCAAACCTTGCACTATTAGAAAAAGACACATTACACCCTATAGTATCAAAATAATAGTATTGAGTTTTAATTTCAATATACTTGTCACTAATAACCCTATACTTTGAGATAATGACCATGTAAACCTTAAACTTTGAGATATTTACCATGCGAACCCTATACTTTGAAGTATAATCTAATAAAGCCTTAAAATTAGATATTTGTCATATTAAACATTTAATTTTGCCATTTATTATTTGTAACCCTTAAGTTTGGCTAATTAATGATTTTTACCCTAAGGTATTTTAATACCGTCCATTACTAAAAATGAGAATACACTTATAAATCTAAAAATATTAATACGATTAACTCGTTATGACTTAAATGAGCTAATAAACATTATACGAATCGTAATCCGTGTAGATTCGCTGAGGAGACGTGATGTTGTGTCTTCGTGTTCATTCATTCGCTTGCTTTCCTTTCATTGGCGTTAAGTGCGTATATTCTATCCCTTTCGTGGGGTTTCTCATAACTTTCGATCCTTCAACTTTGTTTCACTTATGATATCTCATTGTTATGATTCATTTGCTATCGACCGCCTAATATTGAACCTTTGATATCGATCCTTGCTATATGACCATTGCTATTGAATCTTTGCTTTGCTATCAACCCTCCGTTATTGAACCACTTTTATCGAACTTTCGTTATTGAACCCTTTGCTACTAAACCTTGCTATTGAACTGCGCTATTGAATCATGCTATTGAATCTTTGATATTGAACTATTGCTATGAACCTCGAATTGTGAACCATTGATATTGAACCTTTAATTGTGAAGAGATATATATTGCTACACTTTGAACCTTTGTTTGACCTTCGATTGATACCCGAGCCATTAACTAGGCATGGGGTTCCATGTCCGTGTCATTGATGCACCAATGGCATGACTTTAGTGTGGTTGAGTGATGTTCCACACCGTCCCCATTTTGTATTGATTATGCGCCGGATATATTGTATGGCCACTATTTGTTTTGCGGTGGGGCGATGGATGCATCCTAGATTTGTTTTGATTTGAATTTGATATGATATGATTTGTTTTGGTGATGCGGTGCGTGCAATGCACCCCTCACGGTTGGGAGCTAGCTACTCCATTGATAACGAGGTCTCCCTCATATTGGTTTGGTATTCCAGGTCACCCCTCCGAATACAATGGTTACTATTGGTTACTTGGTCGCTATTGCCACTATTGATATGGTTTGTTTTGTTGGCTCGGGATAGATTTCGACAACCCTTACACTTTTGATATACCTAAATTGTACCTTCCGGATTCCCCACCGCACCATATTCAATTGATTGTCCTTACCCAATACCCTTATATGACTCACTCTACTACCAAGATATATATGTTCCATTGCTTTGATCTGTCACACTCTCATTCTGTTACTTCAGACTATCGTTCTATTCACGTACCGGGTTATTATATGTTTATTGGATTTGATTATGCTATCCATGTTTTATATGATTAATGATTTCCCTGCTGCGATATGATTACTATACGGTTATCTGATTTACCTGCTGTCATCTGTTTATATGTGATCTCACTGTTATATGACCCTCTGATTGTCTGGTGATCATGCTATTGTGTAATCGATAGTTTTGTCTGTTTATTATGTGTACTACGTTCAGTTGACCTCGTGGATTATGACCATCTGTTGTATCCTTATCTGCTTGTTGTTGACCTGCCATGTTTGCATTTCGGTTTATGCTACGGTTTGATTGGGTAAATGGTTCAGCTTGTGACGTCTGGCTTGTTAATTTGTTTAGTTCCCCTGCTATGTCTTTAATTCATTTAATTATATCTTTATATTGTATTCCTACTTATTACGTGGACCGCCATGTGTTGATCGATGTTAGTACTTCATTGTTATGATCCTCGGTTATGTTTTCAACTAAGGGTTTTGACTGTAAATTGCCATGCTCACTTATTAATTAATTGCTTCCGCTTCCTCAGACATTTGTTTGGCTTGTATGTCTCCCCGATTTCAATTGATTGTATGACATATATGTTGTGTGGATGCTACGCCCGCTATGTTTGCTTATGTTTCGCTTCTTGTATGTCCGGTTTACGTGCTTGTTTATATGTCATTGATGCTTTGCTTTGCTTTGTTCTTCTTGTTATCTCGCTCGCTTTGGATATCTGATAATTGTGTTCTGCAGATCCTCGGTGACTCATTGTTCTCATTTCATTGTGACTTTATTATCCGCTTCCTTTGTTCATTTTGCATTTCGATTCTATTTAGCTTTCTTTGTTATATCCGCTCACCTGGCTTTTTAAGCTCAACCGCATTTCTTTTCTCGGGCAGTTTTTAGGTTGGAAGATGGACTTGATGGGGTGAGAGTTGAGTATCCGAGTGGACCAACCCTAGCACCTTATTACTTTGGGACTTATTTTGAAGAGCTTTTGTTTTTTTTATTTCCTTGTCACCAACTGCTCATATGATTTGATGCTTCATTTTAAGGTTTTCGTTTAAAGATTTTAATTGTATGTTCGATATGACACCGTATGTGACACTTCTACCCTTGTCGGGTTGGGTGTTACAGATATGAGTGGCTTCAGAGACGGAACTTTCTTCTTAGGGGGGTTTCTTTTGGAATAGGTTTCTTCTTTGGAACATTCCTTTGACTATCTCGTACTTGTGACACTTCCAAGACTTCCTTTTCGGTTCTCCTTACGGTGTACCGTAAGATTTTTCGTCGAGATGACCAACTTTGCCTTGTCTCGATCGCTTCCGGATAACTTTGTACGATTCGAGCTTTCGACATCTTCGCTAGAAGGAAATCTGCAAAGACAAGACCTTGTTTCTTTGTAGACGCTTCCTTGATTCCGACAGAGAATAGGTTCCGTCAACATGTCGTGATTGTCGGGGTTATTGAGCCTCTTGGGAATGTCGGGATGAAGTCCAAGTGCTCTGGATCAACAATTTAGTATATCCGATGTAAGGAATCTTTGAGCCAAGTTTGTTGAGAAATGACATCATGTCATCCCAAATCGAGCTTCGATAGCGATGTGTTTCTTGTTGACCAATGCCGTAATATTTGCAGTTCCATGAGCTTAGGTGCTCATATCCATGTCACGACCGTAAATGACTTGGTGATGATCATGTAGAGAGTTCTCGTGGTTGAGGAATACTCTTAAGCTCTACGTGAGAATGCTTGTTGATTACTCCTGTAGCCTCGCCATAACCGATATCGATTAAGAATTGGAGAGTGAGCTCTTCAAAGAAAGGAGGCATATAGTTTGGTTGGATCGACTTGAGAATTGGGAGAACAACCCTTAAGTCTGCAGTGTAATGATGACTTGTTTGTGATTCGAGTCACCATCACGTGATCCGTCCTTTGACCCTTTCCATAGTGTTCCGTGAACTGTTGGATGTAGATCTCGTGAATAGTTTCGAGTGAGTAAGCATGTTCGATACGGATGAGTCCTCGAATATCAATAGCAATAAGACACGAAGATTCGTGAGCAAGTGAGGGTGTCAAAGTCAACACGAGATTGTTCTTTCCTATCTTCATTGGATAGCCATGAGGATAGATATCAAAGAATGGAGAGAAATTCGGTGCATCCACATTCATTTGTTCACCCATGTCGTGATCTCAAATAACATTAGCCAAAAGAACCAACATATCGAAGACATAATGTTAGTCAACGTAAGGTCTTATTGTCTAGTTATTGAATGTACAAAGTGTCAATGATTGTTACGAGTCCTAAGTCACTTGTATGTTCAATAGTTCAATGATGTCGTGAAATGTTTCATGAGTTAGTTAACTTTAAGTTTTAAAGTTTATTTTATCACTTATTGTTCACAACATATCGCATTTATTTAAGTTTATTAGTGACATTTTGGATTCGTGATGATATGATTAGTTTATTTACAAGTTTGTACAAGTAACAATTCATCATGAAGGTCAATCCGAGGTTAAGCGTAGTTTTGGCAAAGTTACGCGAGACGAGAATGATATATGCTTAGGCGTAAACTTACGCCAGAATCTCTAACTACGCGTAAGAAATGTTACGCGAGGAAAAGGAGACCTTATGCGTAAAGCTTGCGCGTGAGCCTATATTAATCTTACGGCGAAGGCTACCGTAAGAGTTGACCTTATGCGTGAGGTCATCACACGCATATCCTTCACAGGATACGCGTAGTCCATCAGAGAACCTTATGCGTAATAGTTATGCGTGGGATTTATTTTACGCGATAACTTGACTACGCCGTAGGGTAATCCTTATGCGTGAGAGTCTAATGACCTTGATTCCGAGTGTTGCCGTAGCAAAGCCTGAAATAAATCCATCAAATCATCAATATTAACACAAACCTTCATTTTATCAACAAAAAATGGCATGAATCATTCATAAACCAGTTACGCGTAGAAGGTCATACGCGTAGGTCAAAACCCTAGGGTTATGACTTACGCGTAAGTTTTCTAACCATGGGATTTGCATCAAACAGATTCTGGTAGTTCTAAGATGTTGTATGAGCTTATAGACCAAGTTATAACATCTAACTCATGGTGAATCAAAAATACCCAAACTTATGAACCTTAAACCCTAATTTCAAATTTTGAATAAATCAGTGTTTCTGGGTAGTTATAGAGCAAGGATATAATCAATTCAACATCATATAAACATAACCCAACAATCTTTTAGACCAAAACACTTCACATTTGGAAAAAACCCAAATCGACTCATAAACCTTAGTTTTCAAAATTCATCAATTTTAGTTTCTGGGTGGATTTTGTTGGTTAAAATGTTATCCTTGATGTGTAAGAAACGTTTTGAGACAATCCATTTTACCCCAAACATACACACAATGATTGTGTGTTCATACGCTTATGCGTAGAACACATAATCACGCCAGAAAAACGCTTTTAGCCGTAGGATTTGAATGAAATTAAAAACCTTTGCTTAGAAACATGTTTTACTCAAGAAACAACTTACAAAGTGATGATCAAAAGCACAGAATTCTTGAGTAATTATTAGGTGTAGGATCCTTAAAGGTTTAGAATACAAATGAGAAGTGAAAGAGTTAGATGGAGTGGATTTTTATTAAAATAGACTTTATCATTTTGACAGTTTTGCTCCTCCACCTTTTCCATTTTCATCCAAAGCTTTTTAACTTCCATTTTGGTTACTAAATGAAGATTTTAGGAAAGAAACTTGATTTACACTCCCCCGACTTGAGAAAATAATGAAAGGTTATTAATTTAAGTCCGAGGAGTGTCTTTGAACCGAAAATGTACCACCATTAGTAATGAATCAATGAGATGTGATAACATGCAAGTACGGATGTTTTGAACAGTTAATATATTATTTTCTCCCCTCAACACTTGATCGGAAAAATACTGAATTTTGAAAGATTAAAGTGTTGACGGAAGAAATGTACTTGCCATGTTCAAAGAAAGATAGATTGGGAGAATATTTTTGTTGTTTTATCGGATTTTATATTTTTGTATTTTGTTTTGAAAAATTTATTTACGTAAGATGTTTTGGTGTTTAATGTTTTTAAGATCGCTTTAAGAGGTCATCCAATTCCTCTTGAGTCAAACACCTCATACCAATTTGGTGGACCAACTCATTAAACCTAGCGGGAGGCAAGGCTTTGGTGAGCGATCCGCTAATTGGTATTCAAGACCACAAAGTATAGTTCAATCTGCACTGCTCCACGTGGTCCTTGATGAAATGATAGCGTAGATCGATGTGCTTTGATTTCGAGTGTCGAATCGAGTTGCACGAGATTGCAATGGCACTCCGATTGTCGCAAGACATCGATTCGTCAAATACGTAACCATAGTCTTTGAGTTGTGTTCTCATCCAAATGACTTGAGCACAACACGCGGACATGGCTACATATTCTGCTTGATTGATGACGATGTACAATCCCGCTTTTGATTGCGAAGACACCGCTTATCACCGAAATTGTAGAGCTCTCAAGTACTTTTCCTTGAGTCTAAGCATCCCGCGTGGTCGTCCAAAAGCGATTAGTTCAAAACTGAATCCTTCTGATACCATATCCCCAAGTTAATGGTTCCTTGATGTATCTGAGGATTCTTTTAGCCTCGAGAGGGTTTCAGCTGGTCGCGATCGATAACGGAGCATAGATAAACGGCAAAGACAATATCAGTCCGCTAGTCGTTAGATACATGAGGGACCCAATAATACTTGGTATTTGGTAGGGTCCACTAATTTCCCATGTAAATCATCGCCTAACTTCTTGGTATGAGTCATTGGTGTGGCATAAGTATCAAGGTGTTTTCATTCCAAATTTGTTTAACAATTCAAGGGCATATTTGGACCGACTCGTAAAAATACCATGGGTGATTGATGAACTTGCAGGTCCTAGAAAGAATGTAAGTTCACCCATCATGGACATTTCAAAATTTTCTTCATTAGTTTTGCAAAAGCGATTGAAAACTTTTTATGTGTAGACCCAAAATGATGTCATCCACGTAAATTTGAACAATTAAGATATGTGCCCGTGATATTGTATAAAAGAGTTGGGTCAACCGAGCCTTTGGTGAAATTATTGGCAATGAGGAAGGATGATAGCTTATCGTACCATGCCCGAGGGGCTTGTTTGAGACCATAAAGAGCTTTGTTCGCTTTGTAGACATGGTTCGGGAACTCGTGATCAACGAATCCATCCGGTTGGTCGACATAGACCGCTTTTTAAGTTGCCCATTGAGAAACGCCGCTTTGACATCCATCCGATAGACCGTCATGTTCATATGAGCGCGAACGCGAAATATCCGAAATGACCTAAAGACGAAGCAACCGGAGCAAAAGATTCTTCAAAGTCTATTCCTTCTTCCCCGACGATAACCCTTAGCAACTAGACGTGACTTGTTTCGATGACGCCCTTTCGCATCCAATTTGTTTTTCCAAATCCATTTTAGACCAATGACGAGACCCCTGCTGGTCTTTCAACCGCCTCCATACTTCAAGACGCTTTAATTGGTTGAGTTCTTCCGCATGGATTCAATCCATTGTCTTTAGTCATTGCGCCTTTAATGTTTTTAGGTTCGATTGGCGACAAGTGAGTGCATAATGCAATGTTCACCGTCTGAGTGAAGACGCCGTCTCGTAACGATCGGTTGATTCGGGTTGCCACAATGTTAGCCGAGGATGGTCTTTTGTCCATCTATGTGTAGGGTTGATGTTGGTATACATTGTGCAGATTCGAGGATTCAAATGGTTTGTTGAAGATTCCGCGACATCCGTGCGTGCAGCCTCATTAGCAAACGGATTGAAAACGACGGATCAAAACCGCAGTGGGGGTACTTCATTCGTAATATCATCACCGGTTCATCATTGTTGGAGGCGGTATGTTCAACTGCTGTGTTGGAGTCAATTGGTGTAGGTGCATCTTCAACATGAGTTGTTGTAGCAGTGTATCGTATATGAATATTATCGTTGTGCAATGAAACAAAGCAGACACACAGAGCACGCTCATCAATATCACCATGCAACGTAGGAGCAAATAACCTTCCATTTGTTGACGAGTTAATGAGAGCTTTCTTTAGGCGATGATGGGGTTGAGGAAGTTTAAACGGTTGTGACCGTTCTAAGTCATACTCGTGCCATTTCTCGTGAGTTCATCGAAATGAGCATGAATCGCTTCCATTACCTCCTTAGTTCGACGATTCCGATTCTAAACCTTTAGAATTGTCACAAAGATCCAATAAAGACTCCAATATCGCTTTGGCTTTGAGCTTTCCAAAATCATCACGATCATTATTCGGATAGCAAAGGGATCCAAATACATGAAAGTGTTTGAGGTTCTGGTTTATAGTTGTGGACAAGCTCGAAGGTGTTTTGTTGTATGCTTTGTGATCATAGAACGGTTTTGAGTATAGCATGCGATAGATACGCCCATAAGTAATCCGGAAGTTTAGCATTGATTAACATTGTTCTTGCAGCTTCCACTAACGCTCGGTTTCGTCTTTCAACAACTCCGCTTTGTTCGTGTACGCGCAATAGATGTTTGATGTTGAATTCCACTTTCTCATAAAATTCATGAAGGGTTTTGTTAACAAATTCGGCCTTTGTCTGCTCGATTATTCGGACGGTGTCATGGAGTCGAACTCAGATTTTGTGAGAAAGGTGATGATCATTTGTGGAGCTTGGTCTTTGCTACGAAGAAAGTAGACCCAAGTCCATCGTGAGTAGTCATCAACAATTACTAAGATGTAGCGCTTGTCGCTGATCGCTTGCACACGATCGGGCCACACAGCATCCATGTGAAGAAGATGAAGCACATGTCGAGAGTCAGGTTCCACCTTTGAAGGAAAATAAGCACGAGTGCTTTTCCTCTTCACAGTCGAGCAAAGGTGATCTTTTGAGTACCGAATCGCGGAGTCCTTCAACTAGTTTGTGTCGAGCAAGGTTGGTGATGGTTTGAAAGTTTAGATGAGAGAGACACGGTGCATAGCCAGGATTTTGTTGATGTTGCCTTAGAAAGTAAGCGGATGGGAGAGGAAGCAACCATGTCTTGCATAGAGATAGTGTAGAGACTAGAATTACGCGAGCCGGACATAAGGTCATTTCCTTGTAGATCACGAATGAAACAAGTTTTCTCCCCGAAAGCAACTTCCAAATCTCCATCACAAAATTGACCCATCGAAAACAGACAGACCGAGGCCTTCCACATAGTAAACCCCGATTTTCGATGTTCCCATTAACATAATCTCCGTAGCCCATGATGGTCGCTAGGTGATCGCTCCCGAACTGACACAATGAACTTTGCAATAAAGTTTGATAACAGCTTAAGGTTGCTGTCATGTGTCGGGAACATCCGCTATCAACAATCCGAGAATGATCAGATCACCGCATTACACACATGCATTTACACGTATGGAATAGAGTAGATGTGGAACCCAAATGTTAGAGGGTTCCAAGGTGTACGCTAGACATACACACATTGACAATTTTAGGCATCCATTTAAACCTAGTGTGTTATATATCCATTTCGCCATCTATAACTACTCTTTGCTTTAGTCTTAGTGAAAGCACTAGGTGGTACTACATTCTTAGGAGGTGAAGCGGTAGCTACCGTGATAGCAATGGTTGCCTTAGAATCTAAAGAAGGTGGTTTACTGCACGCACTTAGAATGATTAGTGGGCCTAGAGGTATTCCGATTCTTAGATTCCGTAATCTAGAGATTATAGCTTTAGCAACACATTTGTCATGACAATCGAAATTCATACTCTTTCGACAAATAACACAAGGTGCATCGATCAATATCAAAAGTACTTAACGGTTTAATGCTCGTTACATCACTATTTCTATTAAATTTGCCGACGTAACATCTATAGTGGAAGCAACATGAATTTTATTCGAGTCCTAGGGTGTTCTTCTACTTTAGCATTCCTTATTGATCTTTTCTTAGGTCGCAACTTCCTATTCTTCGATTGAGTGCTCCTAGGTCATGAAGTGCGGACGCTTGGAAAGATGCAACTATTCTGCTTTCAAGAGAGGAAACACATTAGCAACTTGTGATATGGCGTTGGGAATTCTAGGTTCACGATTACTAAGTGTGACCGGTGCTAGTCTCTTAATCACGAGGGCGGAAGTTGTTCATACTTTCCTAACATTTCCGTAACTTAGAGATGGTGTGAATCGATCTTGATTTTCGTAATGAATATTACCAAAGAAAATTCATGACTTCTCTAGTGTGAGCAAGATAGTGATCAAGTTCGCTTGATGCTTCATCTCGAGTCTTTTGAGTAAATCAAATATGACACCATATTCTCGCTTAACTTTTAAAAGTTCTTGTTCATATTTTGAGATTTGACTTTTCAAAGACACGCTTTGATCATCCAGTTGCTCAATTTTAGGATCGTAAGATTTTGCACTCAATTGAGCGATTTTCTTTTGAAAACTAAGTTGATGGTTGTGAATATCTTTTCACACCAATGAAGACGACGTTTTGCATTGTAAATTTCCGTGTGTAATTGTTTATTTTCGCTTTTAAAGACTCGATCCAAGCACATTATCGGTGTTCTCAACAAGCATAACAGCTTTCAACAATATCGCAGAGATATAATCGATGCAAATGGCAAGGCATGAAGTAACACAACATTATGGATATCATCACAGATAACATCTTCCAAGAGTCGATCAACATCTTTTCTCAACAGCTTTTTATGCTTTGTGTTAGAAATAGATGTTTCGCTTTTCAAAACGCTTTTCATTACCCTGTTCCTTATGAAAATCCTTTTCCAGTGCAATTGCACAACTTTTCAAGTTTTTAACATTAGGTAAAAGATTTTTCCGAAAAATGTCTCTTTGTTCTCGCGCACAGAGGCGATTGAAAATGTTCAACTTTGATTTCGGATCGATATTCTATCTCATGTTGTAAAATTTTGAGGTCACCATGAAAATGTCAAAATATCAAGAATTTTCGATTTTCAGTTGTGAGTTTACTTCACTAATGGAAGGTAAAGGACCATAAGTTTGTGCAAAGTCTGCTTGGGATTAACAATAGAAGACTGTGTGTTTTGATGATAACCCTGGTGTGTTAGAAGAATCCGCTGGTGTGACGAAAGTGACTGCTTTTATAATTAAAAGGTTTGTTGTAAACAACGCTTTTTAATTTTGATCGACTCGCCTTCTCGCATCTAATTCCTCTTGACGATGATATTCAACAACACTCATGACAAGATATCAATTTTGTATTCAAAGACCGGAAACTTCGTGAGTTGGTTTGAATGTTTTTAGAAAGCTTTGGTTTGTAATCGCCTAGATTTTTGCCATATCCATTTGGATTGGGTTTTAAGGTAAACTTTTCAATAGTCATTCTTCGATTCACCATGTTTGTAAACAACAGCTTTTAAACTCTTAAGTTTTTTTGCAAACCGAGAATTTCGCAAGAAGGTCATCTACCCGATTCGTTGAATGCTTTTGTATGCGGAGAACTGCTTTTGACAATTTAACAACTCAACCTTAGCTTTTTGATTTTAAAAGGTGAGAGCGTTAATTTGTTTTTATGTTCATGTTTCAGCTTGTTCTAATTCGACAACAAAGCATTCTTCGAGGCGGCTAGATCACGATCCGTCTCTAAATATTTTTCATTTTGATGAGATTTTGCAAAAGCGCTTCAAACCTTTTCACGGTTTTCTTGAGTTTTGAAAAATTGAGTTGCATTTGTAAACATTCAAAATCCTTGGTTAACAAAGCATTTTTACTTTTTAAGGATTGATTTAATGCATAACATTCCTCCATTTTGATTTTATGGTCTTGAATTAACCGAGCCAAATCCGGATGAGGCAACAGATCATCTTGTTCAACGTGAGTCTCAACATGATCATTCTTTAGATCCTCGGCACGACCACGGAGTCAATTTGATTATCAAAGGAAACCATAAGGTCATCTTGATCGTCAAATGTAACTACAGGGGTTAACTTGAAACTCATCGGGAAGATGTAGAAGACTATTTTGATCAACCGATCCGCGCTTGGATTCGATATTGGCGGAGATATTAGTTCGATATGATGATGGTTTGTTCGGGTACCGACAAGCCATCGCTGTCATACATCGGGCCTCAGATTACCATGTGCGGCTATGCATATTAGCTATCAACATAACAAATGATTAGCCTCGCAAGTCCTCCATATCATCATCCGAGTCCATATCCGCCATAAAGCTCGTTTTTTCCGTGAGAGATCCACCGCCTTCATCCTTAAGAGCCAAAGTAAGGCCTCTTTGAAATAAGCACCGCCCCTAGTCCTTGGCTTTGGGCATGCATTAGCTGTGTCCCTTCTCATTGCGGTTGTAGCATCTAAGACCATTTAACCGATTCTCGAGAATTACCTGCTCCACCACTTGAGCTCATTGTTATTCCTACCCACAAAGATGAAACCCTTGACCACCGCCCATCCGAGCAACCATAATCACGATTACGAACTTCAACATCCATTGTTCACAAACACTTGAGTCCGTGTGTTAGATGAGGAACGAATACGATTGTTGGATTTGTTGGTGTAACGCCAAAAGCATTAGCAATCATCAAAAACTTGTTGCAATGCTTCAACGGATCTGTTTCTCGGTCGCTTCATCGACATATGCTTGAGCATTGTTGTCAGATGGAACCAATTGATTTTGTTGAGGTTGTGACCGTGAAGGTGTGTTTGAAGCGCTTGGTCGAGTTCTTGGTCGAGAGGATAATTCGCTGAGCATACAAGGCAAGTTGTTGATTGTCCGGTTGTGACTGTTTAGCAATTTGAGCACGGAGAATCCTTTCCCGATCAACTTCCTTTTCATGAGGCTTCAAGTAATCGTACAACAATCCATAAGTAGAATGATGCATATTATTCGCTTGACGGAGAAAATGACATACTTCTCCCATTCGGACCAAGACTACTCAGAACTTAGTATTCACCGCAATTCTTGGCATGATGATGTTGTGTTTATCCAAATCATTGATGATATCTCGAAAATCGATGATGATAGGACTCTAGTGTCTCTCGTGTTCAATCATGAAGTGTTCATAAGCCAAGTAAATTTTGGATTCCAAATCCTCCTCGATTGAGTATGCATCCTTCCATAAGAAGACGAATATGATCCCACATTTTTGTGCGCTTTTGAGCATCAACACTACGAAGAATTGGGTTTGGTAATCCTAAGAGGATGTATTCCATTGCAAGTTCATCACCTTCATAGTGTAGAAGTTCAGAGGATTTAAATCACAACAGAGCAATGTTGGTTTGTTCATCTCTTGGTGGAATAGCGCTTGGATCTCCGGCACAATGACATGAGGCATCTCAAATGGACCTTCCAAGATAACCTCTTTAAGAACTTTCCATGTGGCTTCTTCGGATCACAAAATCTAAAGAACCTTATCACCCATTGATCGTAGTTTCGGAGTGAGCATTGAGGTCTATCAAGTGACCCAAATTCATGAATTGATTGTTGGTCGCTTAAAGCTTCACACATCTTTGCAAACCAAGTGGGTTCCTTCATAGTGCTTCGTGATGGATGTTGATTGAAATCGCTTGTGTAGGGTAGAGTTTGAAGACTGGTGGTGGTTGAACCATTTGAGGTTGTGGAATTGCACCAAGTTGTGGAGTATGTTCTTGATTAAATTGTTGTTGATAAATAGCTTGTTGTTGATTCCATTGTTGATGTTGTGGAGTTAATTGTTGTTGTTGTTGATGATTATAAGTGTGAGGAAATAGTTAGAGTATGGTGGTTGAGACATGATGATAAACTTGTGTGGTAAAATGGATCTTTGTAGTCGAATGAACCTTTGTTGATGAAGTGTCCTTAGGCGAGAAAAGACAAGAACCAAGTAGCACTTATGCGTAAAAACACCAAAAGTTACGCGTAACAATGAGGAGTTACTGTAGATTTTAGCTTACGGCGTAAGTAGGAAAAACACTAAATTTATGCGTAGACAAAAGTTAGGCGAGAAAGTTAGGCGTGGGATTACCTTATGCGAGACCTAAGTTTACGGCGTAGAAGTGAATCTTATCGTAGAATTTCTACGCGTAAGCTTATGCTTATCGCGTAATTTTAGGGTTTTGCCCAAATGATCTTTTACACTTCACGATTGCAAAAGATATCCAAAGTCGACGATTTTCGGACTTATCCAAGTAAGAAAACACGGAATAAACCGAAAATTGAAGATCAAACCAAGGAAAATCTTACGCGTAATATTAGGGTTTTGATACGCGTAGGATTACTCGTAACTTTGATTCTCGCCAAATGTGTTTCTAAACCGATTTTGTTATGGAATAGCTTCAATAGTACCAAAAGAACACAAAAGTGTGAATTTTGATGTACTAAATCGCTAAACGGGTTACGCTGTGAAACGACACCCTCGAACAAAACAAGCATAAAAGCGTAAATCCACGCGTAAGTTTGAAACTTTTGCCAAAACAAGTATTTTAACACCTCAAAACATTGAAAGTACAAGAATCTTGGATTAAAAAGTGTAAAACTAATTTTAAGATAACCAAAGATTGCGTTATCTTTACGCCAGAAGACCCAAAACCAAAACTTCAAAACAAAGTGTACACCCAACTATTTGGCGATTGATACCATTGTTAGGTCACTAGTTTTACAAACACAAGTTATAAGAGAAGAGATGAAGGCGATTGAACAAGTAAATCACACACACACACACACGTATAGTAAGACCGGTTATGCAAAGAGTATGAATGAGAGAAAACTTGAACAACCAACCCTCAAATGAGGGATTACAAGAGTTTATATAGGCAAGGAGCTAGGCAACACTCCTCTCCTTCCCTATTCCTTATTGGGCTTGGATCAAGCTTATGGGCCTTCTACATAAGCTTGACCTTAAACAAACATAAAGGCCATAATAAAGCTACCTATTACATATGAAATATAAATACTTGAAATATTGTTTAGGAGTGATTCCAACATAACCAATACTTTCCAAAGATAATTTTTCTTGCGCAATAATTCTAAACCTTAACCCTATATATATTTCTCTCTCAATTGGCTAGTTATTCTTTCAATTGTTACTGACATAATATCGTTTTTCATCAAAAGTTTCTATGGCACCTTTGAAATTTGCGGATGAGCACAACCTAGTGGCCTACCTACAAAAGTCTAATGAGAAGAGTGGCCTGCTTATCATCAAATTGTGGACTTTCTACATACCACACATATAAGGTATGCTTTGCTTTAAAACCCACAATTTATATCTCTCAAATCAAGCAGCTTTGGACTTACACTCGGTCCATAACACTTGAGAATGGAGATACACATGAAACGATGGATGTTCTAAGAGCCACTTGTGGATGGGGTAACTATTGATGTTATGAGGAATCCTTGAGGAGAGTACTCAATTGGATGATCTCAATGGTCTCATCGTATTACCTATGCAAAATTCATGATACTTTATCATCTATGGGTATGATACCACCGACAAAAGGCTACTTTCAAAAGAGTGGTTTTGTCCCCAATGGAGATTTTTGATTCATAATCTGCTACATTGTCTAAGTCCAAAGAAAACATCTTATGAGCAATTTAGTTCAACCATGGCTTATCCTTTTGTTTGTCTAGTCACTGATAAGATTTTTAACTGGTCAAACTATATTTTTACAAGTATGAAAGGCAATGTACAGAGTAAAACAAAATTTTTAATGTATCCAAGGTTTGTGCAAGCAGTGCTAAATGAGTTTCAACTACAACCTCACTCTAATGTTTATCAAATCAGTTGCCTCAAGCCTAAAGTTTTTCAAAATTTGAACAAAGATGGCAATATGATTTTTACACCTCTCCTACCCCAAATGCTTGCTAAAATCACAACCGAACAAAACACACCCATAATTAATGTTCCAAACATTGATTATACACTCAAGTTTCAAAACCTATGAGAGAAGGTCTAAATGTACCAACTCCTCTCATGACAACACAAAGAAGTTTCGAACCTTTTGGTCTAGGAACAAGCAAAGGGAGGTTCTAGACTTCAACCTAGTCCTACTAGGAGGAATCGCACCTTTGCCCCATGATTCACCTCTCCCAACGGTAACACAGTTGGAAGTGATGAGGCGATGGGAACCAATTGGAATTGATGGTTTGTGTACCCGCTAGCAAAGTAGGTTGAATCTCTATAGAAGGACTTGGCAAATGTCAAGAAGCAACATGTCGTGGATGTTCAACACTTAAAGACGAGATTCGGATCTTAAAGGAGGAGGTGCAGGGTTGAAACAAGACAAGAAGACAAAGTTGGTGATTTCATCTTCATCCTCACCCCTGATGGTGATTCAAATTGATCATGATTTGGGAAATTCTCCCAAACAGGGGAGGAAAACAGTGCAACACCGAGGGAGGAAAATTGATTTTGAAGATGAAGGAGATACAAGTAAAGGAGCAAAGGAAGCTGAAACTCATGAAGAGCAACTTGAAGATCAAGACATTTTCCAAACAGCAACTGATTTTTCCACTGATGTTATTTCCACTACAGAGCCAACTTTTGCCACTGCAAGTGAAGAATTTGATAATCTGAAGAAAGACAAGGGTAAAGCAGGTATGGAAGATGTAGAGCAAACTGGAAGAAAAATTTCAAAGAAAAGACAAACTCATATTGCTCTTGATAGAGATCTTGCAGAGAAGATAGCAGAAGAACAAGTTGCTGAGAAGAAAAGATTGAAAGAAATGGAAGTTGCAAGCTTTTTGGAGGCTAAAAGATTGGATAGAATGGAAGATACTGAAGATCCACTTTCCACTGTTCAACCTACAATTCTAAAAGAGAAGACTCGAGTTTAGCTATGTTCCACTCAAGAAGATATTCAATTCTTGATTGCAAATAATCCGAGATCAAGAAAAGGCAATTGACCTTAGTCGATGCATCCTTAAGCGAGGAACAAAGAACATTTCGGTTGAAGGATTTCATTATAATGAAGAACTATCAAGCACTTCAAAATGTAATTAGTTCAGTCAAAAAGGGCCAAAAGAACCAAAAGAAACCAAGACAACCTACCAAGGCACAAATTCTTTCATATATGAAGATTTATTGTTGTCATGTTGGTAATTGGAAGAAGCATCAATTTAGAGGAATGCCTGATGATCAAGTTGAAAAGGCTTACTACAGAGTTGTAAAACAAGATAAAGCTTTTACTCCAATGGGCTCTGAAGAAGAATCAAAAAGGTTTCCTAGATTGAAGAGAAAGGCCAAAGTAAGTGAATCTCAAACTGTTAAGAAGACTAAGGTTGATGAAGATCAAACAATGTCTACTGAGAAGGAAATTCCTACAGAGAAATTCACTGAAGAACAACTGACTGGAATGATTGTGATTATGGAAGAAGATTTTCATCCAGAACCACTGCAAGTTCGACATCCTATTATTGATTGGGAAGTTTTCACTACTAGCAATTTTGCTCCATCATGGAAGATCACAAGGCTTGGAGGTGCAACTTCATCATTCATGACGTTTGAAGATCTTATTAAAGCTTTTGACAGAGATGACCTTAATACACTATGGAGATTAGTTCAAGAAAGGTTTAATGCTCAAGATCTCAAAGATACTAAGGAGATGCAGTTATGGGTGAATCTTAGAAGGCTCTATGAACCAAATGTTGATGATGACTTCTGGAAAACCTTATTCACAAGTTTTGGTACTAAATGGTTTTACTATGATTCATGTGAAGTTCATCATGTCTCTCGACTAATGGAGAAGACTTTTCATGCTTCTTGAGAAAGAATATCCACTTAGAGTGGAGCTCTTCTGAAGATGTTAACTTTACCAATAAGAGTTAATGAAGACACGAAAAGGTCGAGCATTGTTACATAGGCTTCAAGATCAATGCTCAAGAGCCATACGAAGTTAAGAAAGAAGTGAAGTGTTTGATTGAATTCCCAAATCCTTGAAGATAATGCATATTGAAGAAACTTATTGATTTGCAGAGAAATCATAAGTTTAGGGAGGATTGTTGGGAATAATCCGTTACAACGGATAGTATGTGGTTTACCTTTGCTCGGATTAACACTAGCGAGGAAATGTATTCCCAACCGCCACCATTATTACCAATTGCTATTAGTTTATGTGAAGTTTAACGCGTCTAGATAAGTATAGAATAGATCTTGTGTATATTCTATTATGTTAGCTATACTTATCTTGTAAAGGACTCCTTGTTATATAAAGGAGATCCTAGGTCATTGTCTTAGGTACTTGTAATTACCTACATATTACTCACAAGAGCTTCAGGTGTAACCCTAGTGATAAGCTAAGATCACTCGTATTATTCATTAATAATATTGGAGCTTAAGTTTTGTGTTTAATCTGTGTTTATATACAATACATCATACAATCCATCTTCTAAGTATTACTAAGTAAATTCCACGTGCTTAATAATATTATACAAAATATCATTGACACAAGGAGTGTATCTAGATCCATCAAAGCTTACTTGATAGGAATCAAGCAAGGAAACCTAACGAGGTGGACTCTAACTAGCTATTATATTCCCGAAGCGGTGCCAAAACTTGATACGCTTACACAGCGCGTTCGGGGTCAAAGGAACTTCCTTTTCGTCAAGCAAGTTTTTCAAAACCCTAGGTAGTGAACCTAATCGTTGTAGTGTAGTATTTGGGTAAGCCACGAGAATTGATATCGTTCTCTAGGGGAATAGGAATGCTAGTGAGAAGTTACTATGCTAAGGTTGGGGTTGAGGAAGATTATTTTTTATCTTTTTATGTTTTTTAGGAAATGGAAAGGTACGAATCTCGAGGTTTGAATTTGGGGAGGGGGGGTTGGTATTTCTACCGATTACTTCTACTATCTAATTATCTAATTAACTAAGGTGAGGGTAGTCTATGTCTATTGTTGTGTGCTCGTATGATGATTAAAAATGTATTTGCTTAGGCTTTATTACTCCCTAGTTATCTCTTATTGATGGTTGAATTGTCACGTCCTTATTCTTAATCGTGTTGTGTCTCTAAGGTTGTAGGGTATGCGTTTATCCCTAACTCTTTGAAGCTACCAAAGGTTAATGACTACAAAATCTCTAGGATTTATAAACTTTAACTCTAAGGTATTCTTTGGATGTATAGCGTACAATTAATCTAGGTGATTATAAACTAAGGTTCAACAAAGATTAATCAAGCATTAACAACACAACGAATGACCTATCGCAATACTAGGTCAATCACAATTAAGATAAGAGACAACCAATCAATATTCAATAACTAAGTTTCATATTACCTAAGCAAACACACAAGTAAATTAGCCGGACATGGAGAACATGCAAGCATACACACAATCAATTGAAGACATAATAAAATTAATGAAGTAAAACACTTATATTGATGTAAGATAGGGTATGGAACCCTAAAATACCTGTACAAGACAGCCTTGGTTCGGTTTAGGTTTTACTCCACAAAACTACACATCGAAAACTAAAAATTCGGTTTCTATATATAAGGTTACAAGCTGACGGGCGTCACCTTTAGTTTGTGACGCCGGTCGCCGTTATTAGGTTTTCGTCTTGGCCACATTAGCATTGCGACGGCGTCACCTTATGCATGTGACGTTGTCTCCTTCGCCTCTAACATCGTCGGATCAAATCTAGGCCGTGCAGTGCGACACCCCTACTCTTTTAACACGTGATGCCGTCACTTGAAAATAAGCAATTTGACTCTTGAGTCGTCACAAAATTTGTTCCGGCAGCGCCGCAAGTATAACCCGACGCCGTCCCGTTCAATTCAGCGACTTGAGTGTCTCGATTCTTGAATTTGGCCATTTTCTTCAGTATATTCGCGCCTTTTCATCCGAATAAGTGTTATTCCAGCAATTTGCCTTCAAGAGACCTAAAAAGTGAAAAGGAACGATATTAAGTAATAACGGATACAAAAGTGATCAAATAATTGCTTAAATGACCCCTCAAAAAGGTTCATTTTAAAACCTTATCAGTCTCTCCTAATCTTAAGTCGCTCATTCATAATGTCATTGTAAACAGCTGATGACATCACATTAATGGGAGATTCCGTATCTATGTAAGCATGCTCGACATTCCTATTTCTGATCATACAAGGAATTTTTAGGTTCCAAGGATTTCCTCTCCTAATCTTTGGACATATCCTAATGATGGGTGACCGGGGATTATCGATTATGTATTGATGGTAAGCAATCTCTTCCTTAGTGGGGGTAAAGATTGAAATAAGCACCATCCTCCTCATTCACGTTTCTATCTACTAAGCCATTTTCTGAATTACTGTTGATCATGGAGCCAACTACAGAGGCGCTGACCACTTTCTCAACAGCATCCCTAATTGTACTATCAAATACCTTTTGCAAATCTTGAAGGTCGGTGTTTCTACTCACATAATGGCTTCGGCGGTTGTGTTGGTCATTGGGTTGGGTTTTGATTGAAAGTGATTTATTTGGTGGTGGGTTGTTTGATGAGCAATCACCTTCCATGATGAAAGTTGATGGGGTTACTAACAAAGGTCACGAAGAAGGGGGATAGACTACGAGGAAACTAAAAATGAGAAAAAAATCTTGCTTGATAGGAATCAAGCAAGGAAACCTAAATGAGGTGAAATCCTAACTAGCTATTCTATTCCCCGGCAGCGGCGCCAAAAACTTGATACGCTTACGCAGCGCGTTCGGGGTCAAAGGAACTTCCTTTTTGTCGAGCAAGTTTTTCAACACCCTAGGCAGTGAACCTAATCGTTGTAGTGTAGTATTAGGGTATGCCACGGGCATTGATATCGTTCTCTAGGGGAATAGGAATACTAGTGAGAAGTTACTACGCTAAGGTTGGGGTTGAGGAAGATTATTTTTTATCTTTTTATATTTTTTTAGAAAATGGAGAGGTACGAATCTCGGGGTTTAGATTTGGGGGTTGGTATTTCTACCGATTACTCTACTTATCTAATTATCTAATCTAAGGTGAATGTAGTCTATATCTATTGTTGTGTGGTCGTATGATAGTTAAAAATGTGTTTACTTAGATTTTATTACTCCCTAGTTATCTCCTACTGATGGTTGAATTGTCACGTCCTTATTCTTAACGCGTTGTGTTTCTAAGGTCGTAGGATATGCGTTTATCCCTAACTCTTTGAAGCTACCAAAGGTTAATGACTACAAAATCTCTAGGATTTATAAACTTTAACTCTAAGGTATTCTTTGGATGTATAGCCTACAATTACTCTAGGTGATTATAAACTAAGGTTCAACAAAGATTAATCAAGCATTAATAACACAACGAATGACCTATCACAATACTAGGTCAATCACAATTAAGATAAGAGACAACCAATAAATATTCAATAAATAGGTTTCATATTACCTAAGCAAACACACAAGTAAATTAGCCGGACATGGAGAACATGCAAGCATACACACAATCAATTGAAGACATAATTGAATCAATGAAGTAAAACATTTATCTTGATGTAAAATAGGGTATGGAACCCTAAAATATCATACAAGACACCTTGGTTCGGTTTAGGTTTTACTCCACAAAACTACCTCTAAAAGCGAAAAATTCGGATTATATATATAGTGTTACAAGCTGCATGCGACGCTCTTTAATTGTGGCGCCGTTGAGTCGCCATCATTAGGTTTTCGTCTTGGCCACGTTATCATTGTGACGGCGTCACCTTATGCTGTGGCGTAAATGCGTCTTGATCTCGGCGCCATCTGGATCAAATCTAGGCCGTCCCGAGTGTGACGCCTACTTTTTTAAAACCCGACGCGTCACTTGTAAATAAGCAATTTGGCTCTTGAGTCATCACAAAACATGTTGTGACGGCGGAGTTAAGCGGCGTCGTCGTCCCCTTCGGCCCAAAGACTTGAGTGTCTCGATTCTTGACTTTGGCCATTTTCTTCAGTATATTCGCGCTTTTCGTCCGAATAAGTGTCATTCCAACAATTTGCCTTCAAGAGACCTAAAAGTGAAAATGAACGAAATTAAGTAGTAACGGATACAAAAGTGATTAATTAAGGGCTTAAATGACCCCTCAAAAAGATACCTTTTAAATCCTTATCACTTATCAATCATTTTTCAAAATTAAATCATGCCACGTCTTTCCCCTAAAATTTTCTAAATGATTTAAATCATTTGCGATCACAAATCTCAAAAGGTTTAAAATTTTTGATCGGGAGAGAGATTGTGATTTAAATCTCAAATCTGTTTAAAGGGTAATTTATTCAAAAGCGCTCATTTCTTCATGTGCCAAACGATTTCAATTACATAATGCATATGATTGAGGAGGAGCATTTAACCAAAAACCAGAAGAGAATTTAAACCAGGCATATTTTCCCCCATGTTTTATAAACCTATTTAAATCACTTGGGATCTAAAATCTCAAAGGATTTGATATTTTTGATCGGGGGAGAAAATGTGATTTAAACATGAAATCTGATAACAAGTGATCGTTTTGACTCAAAGTGCAGGCTGCTCTCCCATATGTGCTAAACGATTTCGAATCTCGAAGCACATATTGAGGGGGAGCATTTCTAAAGAAAATAAACTTTCAAGGTACAAAGATTTCTATGTTTCAACATAATGTACCTTGATTGATTTTCTAATGGTTTCTTAATGGCAAATGTGATCGTGAAAGTTCTTCAAAAACCTCCTTCCTCTATGTGTTAAATGGTTTTAAACAACTAATGCACATTTTGAGGGGGAGAATTTACCAAAAAAAATCAAATGGCTTTTTCTATGGAAATTGTGATCAAGAAAAGATTTCAAAGTCCTCTTGCCTCCATGTCCGAAAAAATTTTAAAATCATAAGCACATGTTGAGGGAGAGCATTTCTAAAATGATCAAAAATAATTAAGGTACAAAATGTATTGATATTTATATCACAAGTACCTTATTGATTTTTCCAAATGATTTTTCAATTGGTTTCATGAAGGAAAGAACTATACCAAAATACCGACCAATTTACTTTATGCGTGGTGTTATAAGGATGGTTAGGTTAGGTATTCGTTCACGATCCCGCCAGAGTCGGAGGGATCTACCCAGGACAATCCACTAGATAGTGTAGAGTCCTTAGGTATGATGAAAAAGGAGAAAAATGAGAATACGGAAGAGTGCGGATGAGTCCGAGCTAGTAATCGAATAAACCCAACAAGGTTCTAGTTATAAAGTCTCGGTAAGCACTAAAGGGGTTGAAGAATGAAAATAAATGAAATGAGAAAAGGGTGAAAAGAAATAGCCCTCCATTAATTCAACCTTAGGGCGTAAACGGGTTCAATTCATATACTACTGGTTGTTACTAAGGTAATGCCGGTATTGAAGACAAGACGTCATGTACCAAAGGACGACCGCACCTAACTTCCCAAGCTACTCAAGTTCCTCTTAAAGGGCTTGTTTCATTCTTCGGGAACCTACATAATCTATCGACTTTCTCTTAGAGATCGTTGATATTCAAGAAGGAGACCTCTCCTAGTCTCCCGATAGGAAACCAAATGTGCACTATTGACTCTAGAGCCAAGAGATCATCCACAAAATCTCATTAGGATACAGGATTAATGAAGACTTGCTGTTTCACACAATGTGGAAAGTAAGTATATATTGAGAGTCCTACGCATTATCCTTGTGGTATTGCCAGAACATCCGAGTGATATGTAAAAATATTCACAATGAAGATGGAAATCCTTCTAGAGCCAACATCAAACAAGCTCTTGGTGGGTGACATGTGAGATCTTTTCAAAAGATCAAGATTGTGACAACTGGATAGAAACAATGGGGCGATTCACTCTTGAATCAACCTTGGTCCAGGAAATGAATTGACGAATACTTTTGGAAAAACCGTTCGATGCAAATCTCCTCTTTTCTCTAGCACATCGAATGTGTATTCATATTTCAAACACAAAAAGTATCTCTGATTGAAAAAAAAATACTTTTGGAAAAACCATTCGATGTGCAAATCTCTTCTTTTCTCTAGCACATCAAATGTGTATTCTTTTTCAAATACAAAAAGTATTTTTGATTGAAAATTGATCTTTCTCATAAAACCTTCGTCGTATTTCAAAACTCTTTCTTTAAGCAATACGCGATTGTTTTTCAAATCAATTTTTCATCAATCAGTGAATCTCAAATCGCTGGTTCACTCAATCCGTGTTGTCTACTTTGGGACGCTCCGGTTTGAGAATGGCTAGATCAAGCTGCGAAACCCTGTCAAGGAGATTCTTCGGAATTCTACCTGATCACAGGAAGTATTTATACTGATCAACGGGCAACCATGGTTCTTGCAACTATATTCAATGAAAGTGAACAAAGACACTTTCGTATGCTTTAGTGATAACTGTTTTTTGCAGGAACATTGGACGGTTGCAGCTGATCGATATTGAGGAGTCAATTCATAACCGCATGCTCACAGCATTCACACTTAATTGAAGAAAATCATGACCATCAAAGACATAATACAAAGATGCTTCCGCTACTCTGATGAAAAGATGTCATGATCCATAAAGTGTGAGCATGTCGGTCCAAAAGTCACAACATCACATGAAGGCAACACAATAAAGGGTGATCCAGATATTTACTGTGGATGATGATCTCAATGAAAGTTCGAAGATCATTAAAATGTGGATCAGTTCAAAGTCCACCACTCAAAGTACAAAATAATCGGACTATGAAGAGTCACTGCTAAAGCACAAAGATGCGGAAGTTGAAGAATTAATTTCTACGAGCTCAAGACCAAGATAAAATATAATGCTAGGATTCAAATGTAAAACATGGGGTGACCTCCTTAGGGAGATTGTTAGGAATTAGAAATTCCATTGTGAAGTGTCGGTCACCCCAAATATAATCTAGCATAAGTTAGCTCGAGACATATCGTTATTTACATTATCTAGTAGTTAATTAGTTAGTTATTAGCGTAGATTAGTGTAGAGTAACACCGTGGAGGAAGGACGGTCTTTACCCATCAGATGCACGATCCACATCCGACGGAGGACGTGTAGTTGTAACTATAAATACCCTTCCATCCTTGGAAGGGGTGGAGCTTCTTAATCTAACCTTGCATTTTCTTGTTTTATCTCTCTCTCTAGAACTCCCTCTCTACTCTCTTCATCTCTCTAACATGGATTACTTGTATCATCACCATCCTAGACCACCCGAATCATCAAACAACATAATATGTATGATCCTAACACTTCATCAGCTTCTTTTATTTTGTCTTGCAAGTCTATCCATAAGAGTGTATGGCAATGTGGCAGACCACATTTTTGAAATTTGATGGTGTAAAGAACTGCATGATAAAAGTAGCAAACATTATAAGGCAACGTAATTGTAAACTTAACATTTCATTTTGTAATATTTTTTTTCTATACAATACTTCATGTATTTAGGCCTTTTTTAACAGTTTTTTTTTTTAAAAAGACGCATACCTCCTGTACATTTTCCAAAAACCGCCCCTTCTTTGAGAACCTTCATCAGCTCTGTCAGATGGCGTCAATTCTGGATATTGGCTCATATGATACTTGATTTCCGGCCAGTTAACATTACATGTAATAGTAATGAAAAATTGTGGGTTGCCTAGTACTCGGAAAATTGCAAGAGCATCAAGGTAATGGCTATACATGTATCTTGGCCTGCCAGTAAAACTTGATGGAAGTATAATTCTTTGGCCAATATCCTTCCCAACATGGTCTCCTCTAGAGATAGCGTCACAGATACCAGAAGCATATTCGCTCCTGATGGTGTTCTGTTTAGCTCTTAAAAAATCCAGTCGATCTTGTTCAAGAGCGCAATATACATTTATGACATATTGTTGAAACAGTCTTCAACCTCTGAAGATAAGGCCGCATTCATAAAAGCGCTGGTGTAACTGGTATGTGTAGTATGCATTCATTGATAATTTGTTTCGTTTTCTCTTTGCCCTCGGAGCAAATAACTTCATCTTCGGATTGTATCCTGGTTGCCCATATACAAAAAGGAGTGGAAATTGAAGAGACATGTATGAGGTATGTAGCTTGTTTATATGCTGAGGCCTCCTGTCTTTGTATTCTATAATGACATCGTAGTGTGTTGCAGTATTTGGCCAACTTTCAATAACTATTGCTCCAAGCGTGCCAGATGAAGGAAGCTGGTATTCTCGAGCTCCTGCTACATTGTACAGTTGAATCTTGAAATCAGGTACATCTATTTGGCTACACTTATCGCTTATTGTTCTAAATGTTTGGACCAATTCGTTATGTTCATCCAAAAAATGTATCAAACTCTCTATAATTTCTGCTTTTAGATTACTCTTTTCGGCTCCACCAAAAGGCTTTAATTTATTTTCAACTTCGTTTTCAGTGTCATAGATATACAACTGCATAAATTTTGGGTCTTCACCGTTATTTGGACAAATAGTCCATATCCAATGGTGATTTCTCCTGAAATCTTGAAAACATAAGGGCCTCGTCCATCATTAATTGTGTCATCAATCACAGCTCCAAAAGACGTCATACTAAACATTTGGTTATACGCTCTTATGTTCTGCAAAAAATGCTTGTCCTTGAATAAATCTTTAAGATACTGTGGAGGGTCTCGTTCTTTAGCAAGCCTTACTTGACCTCCTGCGCAGCAACCATTATAGTCAACAAAATTTGTTTGACCATCATTTCCTTTCAAACATTCTCCATACCAAAAGGCTGCATCACAGTGACGGCACCTTAAGTCACAGTCACCGACATCGATGTAGTGTGATGAGATATATGTATTTTAAATATAGAATACACGTTAAAAGAATTTTTTTTTTGTTTACCATTTAAAAGGAATTTTTTTTGTTTGCCATAAATGTTAACACGTTTAACAAAGTGAGATTGTTGTGTTTACCGTTGTCGTATTGCATCCTTGAACTGGTACCACCATCTACATTAACATACTGGCGTTTAGATTCAAACATGCGTATGTTATTGTATGAGTACCAATATGCCATTTTTCTTTTCCTGAATGTGTTTTTTGGGTTACATCGTTGACTAATCTTCCCGTTCTTAAATCTGTTTCAATATAAACAATAAGTAAGCATTAAAAAAAAAATTGTATCATGAAGTTTAATAATTCATGCCAATTTTTTTTTTTTTTTTTTTACTATGACAGTATGTCATACCTGAATTGGTATCAGCATTTGTACCAATCTAGTGTACTTGCCTTTTTGTATTTGTAGAAGCGCTTACATCGGGGCTTGTCTGCGCAACATAGATAGTGTGTTCTTGTTTGTTTTGGATACCGCTAGTAGCATCTCGAATGATTAAAAAAATTGGATGTTTTTTTTTTTTTTTTTAGCCGACATAAAATTTAATACATCTAACAATTATTAAAATATGTATGCAGCTTGACTATAGTTTATCAATGAAATCTTACCTGTTTCGCGAACCTCTTCCGCTGCTGCATTATAACCAGAAAATTTTCCTGTTTTATGCAGACTGCAATTATAAGCTTGATTATAATGGTCTGCTGTATACCTACTTTGTCTACATGCATTTTAAATATTTTAGGAGGTATAATCATATAAATAATAGTGTTTCAACTTTTGAGTTAGAATATAAACTGGTACTCACCATTTATATCATTTTGTGGTGTAAAATGTAGGAACGCTGAAGAGCTGCTGTTGACATCGCCTTATGCAGCTGAATACTTGCACACCTTAGACGGTTTACTTGAGAGGTATGAAGCATCATTTATATATGTTTCTGCTATACCAAAATTGTGAAAACTATTGGCTTTAATGGTACTACAACCTTCAGCAACAGTCTCTGCATTAAGTAAACATAATTAAAGATGGTATCATTTAATGAAGATGGTTGTTCATACATTAAAGCTCCCAATCATTTGTGTAATTAAAACTATGTAATCTGCATTTAATGCATCATCATAAATGAATTTTCTTAATGTTAGATTAAATGTGCTAACCATTATAAGGAAAAGAAGGTTGGCCAACAGTTGTTAAACTTGCACCATTTTACAAAAGTATTAGGAAAAATGTGCATCAATTAATAAACTGAAAAAAACAATTTTAGATACCTTTTGATTTTCCGTCGATTTCTTGTTGTCTTTCTGGTTGCATACATAATGTATCTTTGTAGTGGTTCCCATGAAATAGGTCGCTATTTTGCGCGATAAACTGGTTATGTTCTTCTAATGAGGATTTATTCATTGCGGACATCATAACTGACTGTTGCTCTTGAGACTGGTCAACTTTTTTATTTGCATATAGTTAATCATAAAGTAGGCTGCTTTGATCATAATCATATATTTCTGCCTCGCTCAATTGCCTCTGAGGTTGAACATAACGTAGCCCATTGTTATTTACATTACCCATAGAATCCACATGCCTAGGCCTCCCTCTCTTATTTGGCATTTTTTTTCTTCTTTTTTATTTTTTCTTTTATTGGTATAAAGTATATAGGTAACAGATTTGGTAACAAAAGTATTACTAAATGCAACAATACATTAAAGGTAATTTGACATAAACAACATTGCATGATAAAGGTTTGCATATGTAAGCAGTGAAACAACATCAATAACACTTTAAACACTTGTAAATCTGATTATACAAATTTAGAGAAAGTACCTTACGTTCTTATTTCTTGTTTGCACAGTTGGTCTTCCTGTAACCCTACACATATGGAACAAATAGTTAAACAAATGGATGCAGCAGAATGTGGTAAGCATTAAGGTTTTGAAGACATTTGATCAACCTCATCAACAGTCAAAAGAATAGATGCTGGATAATCTGGAAAGCAGAATTTCTTTGAAGACACTTGATCAAGATGGATGTTAGAAACTTCTAGGTTTATTGAAGCTTAATGGTGTACTAATCTAGCATAGTATAAGTGCCACATTAGTAGTTCATTTAATACATGAAAGTACTACTACAGTAAAGAATAGTAACCGTTTAGAATTAACGTTTGGTAACATGGTGCTACAGTTGGATCCAACTGTAGAAAATCAATCAGTAAAACGCAAGGGCCAATAATATTAATGCAACACATCAATTGTACCCAATCAAATGTAGCCACATCATTAACGACGTTAACATAGGGGAACGTCGTTACTTTCATGTTTAGTATATAGTATAATACTATTAGTATATAACTAGAAGGGTATCTGCTATGGCGGCGGGTACCCGACGACTATTTTTGTGACGATCAAATGTTTTTCGTTTAAACCTTCCTTATTTGGCATATGGCAGCAACGGCTGTGGTTATTATGGCGACTGTAGGCGGTGGGGTTATTATGGTGATTGTAGGCGATGGCGGTTGATGGTGTTACCCGGTTTATGATGGTTTAGAGTGAGACAGTGTTTTAGAAAAAAAGAAAAGGGAGCTACTTGTGTTTTTATTTGTTGGGTGTGTTTGTTTTTTAAAGATTTCAGACATCATGAAACACATTTAATGGGTCATTACAACTACATTAAAAATGTAGTAATTGTTAGATATTTTATTAAATGGGCTGTTACAACTTCACATTTAATGGACTGTTACAACTTTATATTTAATGGGTTGTTAAATCTACATTTAATTTACAGATGTTGAAATAAGCCATTACTATGACCATGTGTTGGAACTAATATATACAATTACTAGCTTATAGACCCGTGGCATCCACGGGTGTTTAGAAGAGATTATGCAAAATAAAAAATGAAGCGTGTCCAAAAAATTAGGAAAAATATGCGTAATCCAACAAGTCGTGTATTTAAAAGGAATAGTAACTAATAAGTCAATGATATGAAAGAGTACAATGGTTGTGAATATTAATGTAGTAAAATTCATGGATTCTCCAATATGATTTTGATCTTCTAATAAACGTCCATGCGCGCATGCTTCAATGTTGATAGTCTTGAAAAGAAAAAATATGTAATCATCAACCCAATGAACATATTCGAAGCACCTAATAAAGTTGGAAAAAAAGTGTAAGAAAAATATTTTTCTAACTTATAACCCGTATAAAAAAACGTATAAAATATAACAAATTTGTATTAGTACATACCTCTTGAAACTTGGTGATAGACCTTGGAGAACCTCTATGTAGACTACATTTGTGGTAGTGTTTGTTAGATGACCATCCACATCTGAAATAACAACTTTCAAAACTTTTTTGCTTTTGAGGCGTGAAAGAGCCACATATAATTGTCCATGTGTGAAAACAGGACGTGGAAGGTACAAACCAACTTTTGAAAGGGAATGCCCTTGGCTCTTGTTTATCGTCATGGCAAATGAGACTGACACATGAAATTATTTCCTAACGATCTTCATCGGTAAAAGTTTGTTCGACGGAGTAATTTTGAACCTTGGTATGATAACCTTATTTCCAAAATGTGTTCCGTTAATTATTTGGGCTTAAATAGACATTCTTGTTAACCGAGTTATTTGAAGTCTTGTCCTGTTACATAATCCTTGAGATTGATTAATATTCCTGAGCAATATTATTGGTCCACCTACCTTTAATGCAAGCCTATGGTTTGGAACACCCGAGAATTTTAGTCCGTTGATAAATTCTGGTGAGAAAACTGAGTGATCTATGGCAGAGCCAAGTTCAGTTTTGTCTATGTTATTACAAGTTAGATAAACCAATTCTTCACCAGGAAACTTCTTCAACAAATGATCGTTTATAGTATCAACCACTCCATTCGTCGGAGCAAGAATGGCCTTTTCTTGGAAGTAAGAAGGATCATCTAGGTGATTCAAGAGGTCTGGAAAAGTGAAATCAATAATAGATTGTACCGGCTCATCAGTTTCATGTATCAAAATGTCTTCGGGTATATCGATCAAAACCTCTCCTTCATTTGGTCCGCCAAGCTCTCCGTCTCCTACTTTAAGTATCCATTCTACAAATTCCTTTATCTCATTTACATCTTCAGGTCGTGATCCAACTGTTAGACGCATGTTGGCGGTTAATTTTAAAACTTTGCAGTTATCCCCTAAATACGATTGCTTTAAGGATGCACCGAAAATGTCTTATCGTGAACCCTTTGGAATAATGGGAAGCACCTGCCTAAAATCACCACCAAATACTACGGTCATGTTACCAACTAGCGTTTCACATGTGTCATACCTGCTGTTACGTAGGACATCTCTCAGAGTACTATCTAAAGCCTCAAAACATAGTTTATTTGTCATGGGGACTTCATCCTAAACTATAAGTTTGCTTTTCATTAACAACCTTCCCAGGTCAATTTGACGAGATATTGATCAAGTAGAGGTCTCATCAATATTTATAGGGATATGGAACCTGGAATGAGCTGTTCGGCCTCCTGACATCAATAAAGATGTCATGCAACGTTTATGACTATGTCACCCTTTCTTCGAATACCCGCAACAAGTTTTTTTTTCCATAAATAGGTCTTGCGAGTACCTCCTTATCCGTATACAAAATAAGCGCCTCTTCTTCCTTGTTCAACGAAGATCATGATGGTGTCGTACACGCTCCTCTGTTCACTGGTTAACGCGGCATCTAGAGTTTCGTATTCTGACTGTAACTTTGATGGGTTATAATGTAACTCATCATATATAAGCCTGTTACCGAATTCTGATATGTATGTATCATCTGGATAAGGCAGTTCAGGAAAACGCTTCAAAGTAGTTCCTCTAGAGCGCATAAGTTGTTCGATCCAGAACAAACAAACATTTGTTTTCTCCTCGTCACTCAGTCGCAAACCTACATGAAAGGAAGTGATGTATGAGCAACAAATTATATATTAAGAAATTACTTAACAAATAACAGTAAATGTTATAGGAGTTTTGTATTGTAACATACTTATCTAAAGTATAACATAGTGCATACTAAGAAGAATTAATTAAAAGTGTTGTTTTAACAGCTTCATTCCATGCTATTTCATTAGTATTTACCAGTAACAGGAATGTAGAAATGTGTTAAAGAATATAGTAACAAACATAATTTGTAAGTTGTACCTGGAATCCTTAAAAGAAGACTCCTTTTATATTCGACATCTTGTGATAGTAAATGCCAAGTTTGCAACCAAACACTCAAAGGTAGAGGTGCACAAAAACCGGTTTTACGGTTTTGAAACCGTTTTTCCAAAATCGATTCGGTTTTTTCGGTTTTCGAATCGGTTTTTTCGGTTTTAAAAGTTCGGAATCGGTTTCTTCGGTTTTAAATGTTCGGAATCGGTTTTTTTATCGGTTCGGTTTTAAATGTTCGGATCTGTTTTTTTATCGGTATTTTACCGGTTCGGTTTTTTTTCGGAATTTAAAACATTTAATACTAATACATTTCGAATACAATCATAACTTTTATTTAAACAATACAATTATTCAACTAAAACTATAAAATACTAATACATTTCGAATATAATCATAACTTTTATTTAAACAATACAATTATAGAACTAAAAATAAATAAATACTAATACATTTCGAGCTTCGGCATGGCCATCACCCAAAAACATATTAGTGTACTCAAGTATATCGAGCTTCGGCATTGCCATCACCCGTGTATACTCAAGAAATTAAATCCTCCCAAACTTCTTCTACATCTAACTCTTCAACATCAAATGGTTCAAATTCACCTTCATCTAATTCGGTAGTCGGAGGTGATATCCCCATTTCATATTTTTCTTGTGCTATAGTTTCTTCAACTTTTTCAATCGAACCTTCCAACGATCTTTCATGTTGTACCATATCTACTCCGTCCATATAATCTTTCAAACATACACATACTTCCACGGATTCGGGGCTTAGTTTTGTCCTTTTTTCCGATATAATTCTACCACTATGAGAAAAGGCCGATTCGGAAGCTACCGTCGAAGCTTGGACCGCTAATAAGTCACGAGCCATAGCGGCTAAAATTGGAAATTGGATTTCCCTTTCTTTCCACCAAGCCAAAATGTCAAAGTTTGCAAACTCTTCGGGACTTAAAGTTGTTAAAAAGTTTGTAGCCATATATTGTCCCAACTCGCTTGTTGGGGCCGATGATCGTTGACGCTTTGTAGCGTCTTCACGTAAAGTATTATAAAGGTTTATGTTAATGTCCCTTGTCATTTGAGACGAACCGGCCCGCATTGGGTCGAGAATTGGGTTTGGTTGTTGACCATATTTTGTTGCATAAATTTCAAACAATTTTTTAAAATAATCATTAAATTTAAAAACTTGAGATTCAATATAGTTGGGATCTTCATCGTCTAACCCAAAGGATAATTATAAATTTTCCATTATTCTTCTTATTAAAGTTCTACGCCTCCAACATTTAAACATGGATTAAGTGCGGTGAACAAGTATAAACCAAAGGTAAACTAGCAAAATATTTTATAAATCTCTTTTTATAACTTTAACCATTTTTCTAAACATTTGAGTAGGTGAGTCTTTTAATTGTCTAATTTTTCCATCATAGCATAAATTTGATTTAAAACTAATGGGCTAGTTGGTTAATAAACACCGATACAATAGTTGTTGCCTCTTTAAAACTTGTAAAAAAATAGTTAAAGCATTTAGTCGATCCCAATCTTGGTCATCTATCGAAGTGGAACGGTTTTTTTCAACAAGTAATTCATTAAAAGCATGTAAAGTATTACGTTGTCGTAATATATTTTCAAACATAATGCAAGTAGAATTCCACCTAGTAGGTGTATCAAAGGCCGGTCCTAGGGGTGGTTCACCACATTGTTTACGAAAACGTTTATTGTTAATTTGTCGTTCATTGCTTGAGCGATATATATTTGTTAACATACCCCTAAATCTCAAACGTAAACTCTCACATATTTTTAATGCCGCTTGAACGGATAAATTTATAACATGAGCAATACAACGTGAATGAAAAAAAGCACCATCTAAAATGGGTTTTATACGTAATTTTAACAATTCCATAGCTATAGTTTTATTAGATGTATTATCTAGTGAAATCGTAAAAACTTTATCATCTAAATTATATTCAATTAAAGTGTCATGTAAATTTTTTCCTTAAATTAGATCCCGTATGAGGATAACCAAATAGTTTAAAAGCAATTGTCCGTTTCATTAATAACCAAGATTCGGGATTAAACCAATGAGCCGTGACGGCGAGATAAGAATTTGCCGGACCATGTGGTGCGGTCCAAACATCCGTAGTTATAGAAACACCATATTTATAATCACAAAAACCATCAATAATATCTTTTTTAGCCGTTTCCCATAATTTAAAAGCATCACTTCTAAGTTTAGTACGACTTACTTGTTTATACCGCGAGTGTAGCCTCTTTTTGATGATGGCCGTAAGGTTGGCGTTGTCGAAGAGGATGAATGGATAAGTATGTTGAATGACCCACCCCGCAAAATCTCTTTGAAGCGCATCATTATCATATACACAAATTTGACCATCCTCACCAATAGTACCGTCGGTATTTTGAGGTACCGCGGTACATTTGGTTATATGACCCCTTAGTGTAGTGTTAGCCCCGGAAGCATAAAAGTCCAAACATTTTTTGCAACGCGCCTTTTCCGTCCCATCCTTCATAATACACAAATCCATATGAGACCAAACATCGCCTTTTCGTGTAGTTGGTTTAACAACCGCAACATCATCTTGTGTGTAATGTTTTCGTGACCGGGAAGACCCAACGGAGGGATTAGTGGAAGCTTGTGATTGTGAGTTTTCCATTATAAAGAAATTAGAGAGATTAAAGAGAGATTTGATGTGTTTTAAACCTCAACCCAATACACATATTTATACTACAAGTTCTAGCTTCAAAATACTCAAAAATTCAAAAAAACAAAAAAAAAACGGTAACCTGCACCTCATAAACGGCTACTGATGTTATTTCTCACGTTGGGTTTGAAAACCGGTCAAAATCGGTTTTGAAATACAACGGTCTGATTTTGACCGGTTTTCACCGGTATTGAATTCCAAAATTTCAAACGTCTCTATATTGACTTGCGCTGACTGGTTTTTAAAACCGGTTTAACCGGTTTTTGACAAAAAAAAAAAAAAAAACGGTTAATCGGTTTTTTAAAAAAACCGGTTTAACCCGGGTTTAGAACCGGTATAAAACCGGTCATATGAAAAAACTAAAAACCGGTGAAACCGGTTCGGTTTTAGAAAACCGGTTTTGGTTTAGTAAAAATCGGTTCTTTTAAAAACCGGTTTTATGCTTCGGTTTTTTTAAAAACAGATTCTTGTTTGCACCTCTACTCAAAGGTGCGTCAAGTTCCTTTTGTGAAAGCAATGTAACAAAAAGTAAGCCCAAGTAATTTATACTTTAAGTTATAAACCAACACTATAAAGAAAGTAGGCCCAAGTCATTTATAATAATTTTACAACTTATAAAAGTTAACCCGAATAGTTTGGTTACAATTTATGATGCGGGAAAAAATAACTGCACATTATGCAGGTTACTCTTGATGTTATTTTTTTTTTTTCCAAGCAATATTGCGAGTACAAATCAGTAATCTATATATCTTATAATAGAGATTAGACCGTCTTTCTTATTAAATTTTTAAGATTTTCAAATATAAATTTTAAGCAAATACATATATTAATGCTTTATGTACAATTAATTTATGCGCAACCATTTATATTAAACATATGCAATTAATGCTCATCTTAAATCACCCCCTTACTCAAAAACACAACCATTTTATCACATGGTACAATCTAATCAAGCTACTAACAATCTATTATTAAAATCTAATAACCCAAGCACTTAAAACACGAGCATAAAAACACAATCTACGCAACTTAAAAGACCAGCATTGTTAAAATTACTCAAATATAAAATTCTTACAATTTATAGAGTAGCTGTAACGAAAAACATAAAATTAAAATATATTCATCACGGCAAATTTTATTACAAGGTACTCTCCGCCGCATCGCGCGGGTACCCTGCTAGTGTATAATTATAATCGTTTTCTATTGGTTGAGTGTTATTACATAAGATTAAATGAGTAAATTTTAGCAAAGGTAATAATACACACAAATAAAGCATATGATTAGAACATTTCGTTGTATTAACAAAATTCAATAAATAAACATTCTTTGATGTACAAACAACCTTTATACAAAAACATAATACTGAGAAACTATCTTTATTCATCGTATGCCAATGTTGCAAAATCGTGAATTGGTAGTCGGACGGTCGACCACCCTGCAACGATTAATCGGTCAAGGCGGGATTAATCAGTGATTAATCGGATTGGCATTTCCCTGCAAGTTTGGGCATTTCTGAAAAACAAACTAAAGATCTTAACTGATTTCAAGCCTACTATGTTTCCAAACCTCAATAAAAGGCTCCAATTCTGATTATGAGGCTCATTGTGCGTTATAAGTGAAATAAACGATCCCCAAATTATATATATATACTATTTGGAGTTGGAGGGGGTATAAAAATACAATGTATAAATGAGTAGGTGTCAACATTTCATTGGCTGTATACAAGTGGTAGTACACACAATTTTTTGTTGGCATCACACCATTGGGTGAATTGTGTTTGGGCATTTACTGTTCCCGTATCTATACACTCTTGCAGGCAATACACGTAATAGTATGTCGGTGCCAAATTATATTATTTCTATCCTCACACACAATCTTCATACCATCTCTCTAACAATATCTCATCTTTTTTACACTAAATCTTCACAAATTTATCCAACAAAAACAGACACACACAAATCACAATTAAAAAAAAAAAACTATTGAAGATGTTTTGTGGTTTTTTAAGGTATGTGGGTCGATCTTCTTCGAGCGAGTGGTTCGATTTTCTATCTTCCACACCCCCAAATCCCAGATCAAATACGCACATCTCACAAATCCCAAATCAAATACGCACATCTCACCGGCGAGTGGGTCTATTTCAGTCCGGCGATGCGTATCCGGCATGTTTTCTGGGATAAAAAGGTAGTAGCAGCGGTTAATAATTTATTGAACATGTTTTGTGCTTTTTTTAAGTATGTGGTTTTTTTAAGGTATAATAAAAAAAAATGCAATTCAATTTTTAAGTTATTTTACAGGTGTGTTTCGGTTTTCTTTTTCTAAACTGCTTAAGAATGCTGATTTTCATTTATATTTGAGGTAGACGTTGCTAATCTAAGTCGTTTTGTGGTAAGTTAAATGATGCCCATTATGTGTTTGATGAAATGGTAAGTGCGTACGAAACAACAAACATGAAAGGCAAAAAACCACTGTGTTGCTTAAAGAAGATTATGTTTAGGTTGTATGTTCATAAATCATTTGATTGTAATAATAGTGTTGCAAATTGTTAATGAAGACTGGGTTTTGTGTTTGTTTATTTTATTTTATTGTGTTTCCCCTTATTTTTATTTTATTAAATGATCATACAATCTGTAACAACTATACAATATATTGTACATTCTTTTTCCATCTAAATTTTAATTATTTTTTCTTTTATGTTTCAGGAGTGTTTGAAGTAAATTTTAGTGTTGATGCTTGCTTTGTTGATGAGGTTACTTTTTTGGGCGCGCTTAGTTGATGCATGCTTTGCTAATGGTAGTTTGAATTTGAACTGTGGCTGAATGCTATTTTTTTTGCCACGATACGATATTGATGGTATAATTTCTGTTGTTTAGGCGCATCGGTATGTACAGGAAGGTGGGTGGGCTATCAGAAACAGGTTATCATTACCGAAGACAAATATGAGGATTGACAAACAACAGGCAGGTATTGTGTTCTGTTAGTCATTTACAGTTAATAGTCGTGTGAAGGTGCTCACCTTTACGTATTATGCACCGGTTAACTTCTCATACTTTGTTCACAACTTTGGGAGGCATGAAACCAGGCCAAAAGGTGCTTGATTTTGTTGTAGCCGTTTGTCGTTATGATTACAGCATGTTTAATGCTTCTGCTATTTGTTCCCCATGAATATTTGTTTCACCGACAAACAGTCTTTAAAGTGGTACATCAGCTAATTTATTACACCCTCAGCAACCGGAGGCTGTAATATAGACGAACCAAGAAAAAAGAGTAATACAACGCTAATACATTATACCATATATGTCCTAACAGAATTATGTACAAAGAAAGTTAGGATGAAACTTTGAACTCTTTGTTGATTTCCAGGATGATGTCGCGGTTTCCTATGGCTTAAGACTGCTATTGGGTTTTCGTTACACCTCAAGATTTGTTTCACCGACAAACAGTCTTTAAAGTGGTACATCAGCTAATTTATTACACCCTCAGCTATAGAAAATGATAAATCGAAGATGCCACACTTATGATATCAGTATGTCGATCTGTTTATCTTTGATTTCAGGGTGCCCATGTTCGGCGTTTAGGACAGTTGCAAACAAATCTGCGTCGGTTAGACATGAAACTACTAACGTAAGGTTTAAAGGAAATTTTTCTAGCTTAAGTTTCGCTTGATATTTATCCACATAAACATTAACATTGTTTCACAATATTCAGAAATTAACTCGTTATTTTATTTCCTCATACCAAAGAGGAAAAGTATTTTATGAATAATAACTTGAGTTTTAGAGTCATGTATCACAAGATTCTCGAGAGTGATTCTGCTCGAATCGTTGGATTTGAATTTACACCAAACAGGTATTTAATTCTTATATGAATATTGTACCACAAGACCCTTTGTTACCTTTTCTAAGTTATTCTTGGTTTAATGGAACTTACTTTGGTTCGTACGCGCTCTTAGATGTGTTGTTGCATGTTAGTCGCCTAACATATTGTTTCTTGAAGCACAATTAGGCTTTCTTATATCGTTTTGGTTTGCTTTTCATGAAACCCTTTGCTCACATAACTCAACAATGAACTTACCTGTTTTTCCGTATGCACCAGGTATCCATTACTCGGTATCTATACAAAGAGCACACTCATATTGATCCCAGGGAATTGACAGACTTGCGTTCAACATCAGTTAGTAATGAATATTTTGCATATGCTGCTGTGAGACAGGATCATCATCACCACCTCGATTTCTTAAAGGTCAGATTGAAGAGTATGTAAAGTTTGTAACCACCCCATCCACAGATACACACTCACTGGCTACCAAAAAACGCCCAAAGGTACGTTGCCGTTTACTGATGCTTTTAATTAATGTCTTACATAAATCGGACACACTATTATTATAGGAAAAATGGTGGGGTCAGACAAGTTGGTGTTCAATGTAGTTATTTGTACAACGCCTACTTATAAATAAACATTTATTAGCTACTTGAACTAAGCATTGTAGAATATTGAGTTTCGAGTTGCTTATTTTGTGGTCCTGTTAAATTTAGTTTTGATAAGTGGATACCTTTTGACTTAATGCAAAACTTACCTGCTAATGAACGAGCAACTTCTATGGTCAACTTTCGGGGGTGTTTGTTTAACCTTATATGTGGCCTTATGAGCTTACTATTACAACAATCTGTTTTTAGCGTTATGTTAGGCAAGTATTCTATTTGTTAAATTTTATTGTTTTTCTTTTGTTCAGTTCAATTGAACTTAATTTAAGGGTTGTTTAGGATTGCTTTTTTCCCCTTATTTTACTTATAGATAAGACCTGTTAAGTTGTCTAGGAAATACTGCCTGCATTTGCTTATTTTATATAAGCAATTCAGAAGGAAAAAGAAATTAGTAATCAGAAACAGGTGTATTTTATTGATGGTAATTGTTAAACTTACCGTGCAACCCCTTTTTCAGAGCAACCTCCCACGAGCATTCTACATATTGAAAGATCTTGAAGGCCAATGGTTTATTGAAAAATGGTGCCCGAAGAAGAGAGGAAAGGGGCTACTCCTATCGGTCGCGAAGGATATTATGTTGCTTTTTATCCAGATTTCTTGAACTATGGCTCCTGTATTCTTTTAGATAGCATGGTGGTGTGCGTCGCATATGAATCAGGTAAAAATGTATTTATGCCTCACTAATCTGTGTAGAAACCATTGATATTTTCACTTTTCATACATGTTATTTTAGATCGTTGCCTTATTTTTGATTCATTGTTGGCGAAAATTTCTGATATTTCATTATGTGTGTTAGCAAATGGTTGGTAGCTTAATAAGCATCAAGCTTGACACACGGAGCTCACAACGTATTGTGAAAGAATCTAAAAGCATCTGCACGCGTGAATGTATACGTCTCGATATGATTGGGCTGCTAACTCCCTAACAGATGGTCTTTGGTCAAGTGGTTAGCGGTTCTCCAGGTTAACGCAAGACCAATGCGCAGGCTTGACATATATACCAGGTTACTACAAATATAATAAGGTGTGTTTGCATTAGGATACTATACAAATTAAGAAGACGTTAACTGATTTAAGTGTTAGTTTGTTGTTAGGAGCTCTTAATGTTTAGATTTGTACCTGATTTTGGATGAGTTAAGAGATGAATAGGAGCAAGAAAAAAAGAAGGGTGAGCATGTGGGATTGATCCCATTGTAAAGCCATTACGTATGCAGACTAAACTTGCTGGATCCTTAAAGTAATTTTCAATCTTCCTTAAGTGTTCTACCCACTGTGACATTCTAAATGACAACAAAAGTTAACTTCGATAATGGCGAAATTGGGCGGGTCATGCAAATGGGTCAAAACAGATTCTGGGTGGGTCACGAAAATGGGTCAAAACTGATACTTGAATAGAAATTGAACAATTGACATACATAGACTGACTATGGTAAGTTGACTATGGAGGAGCGTTTTCTGCTACAAATCTCTTATTGGCCAACATATTAAGGTTCGAGTGTGTGTGGTTCGGTGGGTGCATTCAGTGTGTGTTCGGGGGTGTGGGGTGCATTAAGGTGTTACTTGATGAATCGATTAAGTGTTCGGGGTATGTATTTACGAGGTGGGGTCATTTTCGATTGACACGATCACTTTGTGGCATACGGATATAAAAGAACTCATATGTTCTTTTCGAGTTATCATAAGTCGCAGCTAATCATCTTTAGTAAATAGTGCGGACGGTGATTCTTAAGGTTAAATAATGTATTCACGGTTGCCTCTTTTCTGCCGCTTGGTTGTCGGGAACTCGGTTGTGGCACTCCTTGCTACATTTTCTCATTATACTCTATCGAGAAAAAGCCAATTCTCTTTACATTGAACTTCATTTGTTTATTTCAATTGAAAGATTGTGTATGTAAAGTTGTGTAGTACAATGTCTAGGCTAAAATCTTCCAATGATCTTATGAGTATTGAAACTTTTCTATTGGTGTTTTGTGCAGGTGTGTATGTGGCATCAAGGAAAGCACAGAATTCGCAGTTATGGAAACCAACGCCTTCCCAAACATTTCCACCTCGGGTGAAAGAATGTATTGTTGAACATGAGATTCAAGAGGACTAGCATCAGGTATAACAACAGGTAGGACCTCTTTCATATAAATTAAAACTTTAACTACTAATGACATAGAATTGCGTCAATCATTAGTGATGAATGCATTTCAAATAAAATGGATTTTTATACAAGCAAACAATTCTTAAGTTGCAAGCTAAAATATGTGGTTACCCACTGTTTGGAATTGCTAATTAACTTATCGTGCTTTGCAAATAATCGATACACAACTTTGTACGACTATTAGGTTCTGGAAATCAAAAAAATATGGACATACGACTACTAGATTGCATTTGGGTGTGTCACTGCAACCTCTATGGATAGATTATAATAGTAGATGGACAACAACATAGATAGTCCAAAAATTGTGTACCTATTTTTTTTTAACGCTGTTGGTGTTAAAACTTAAAAGCCGAAGCGTACATACCTGTTAAAGAATATGCTTTAAAAGTTATATTGCCTTAAACTAGGGTGTTAAGTGATGTTTGGATAAAGGTTTTTTTTAAGTGTATATTAGCTTCTGATAAAAATGCATGAACACATATCTGCAGTGGATGGAAACTTCATGAGCTTTTGACCCAAACTCAAGTTCTTGAGAGTCCTTTCAATGGTATATGTCACCATTTGATATCTATGTTAACAGCTTCAAAAAACCACATTTATTTTCGACTTTATATTTATAGGTATTATAGTTATAGCAGAGTTCATCAAATTAATGTTTTTTTCTATCATGTTTTTCAGTGCCTGGAACACTTGCATGACGTGGAAGGAAGGTCATGTTGAGTACAGTATTGGACGCAAATGTTTGGTTCCCTTTAGGTGAGTTTTGGGTAAAGCTGTTCTGTTATAAGCTTATAACAGTTTATTTGTGCCAAATAGGTTGTCTTATAACAATAAACTAAACAGCTAATAACTTAATGTCATGTATTCAGAACATATTTACGTCACCACTCATAGATACCAAGTGACCTGAATTACCGTTGAAAAAGTACAGTATCAGTTTTCACTTTTTTTGCAAAATGACGGACAACTGTAGAAAGTATTAGGTGGCTTTTAACCTTAGACATTGTTTGTTAAAATGTGATTGCAACTTATGAGTTCCTTTAATTTTAATGCGGTCACTATCGTTAGAGAATGTCGAGCTATATTGAAAAAGTGGAATGCCAATTGTGATGGGAACCACTGATGGTTCCAAAATCAGAACTGTGTCTATAGTATACCTAGCATGTTACTTGATACTGCTTATGTTCTATTCTGGAAAATGGAACTGAATATTGATGATTTGATATCTGCCTATTCGCTATGTTATGAAACGCATTGGCGATCTTGAAACATAGTGTTGATGAATTGATTATGTTGCGGTGAAGCATTTTGATAGGCGATCTTGTGCAAAGAAGAAAAGGCTTCGGATGACGGTGAAGCAAGGAGAGGTCCCATTACGCTTCCGACTACCATTGTATATATGTTTTCTAAACGAAATATTGAGAGGGAAAAAAATGATAGTCACGAGAAAATGGGTAAGCAAAGTTTAAAATATAAGCATTATGGCATCTTGGACCATTAGATGGCAACTAATGTGAGATTGGGTTTCGGTGGTTCTTAGCACTCTGGTATTCTCTTTATGCAAAGTCATCAACGATAACTTTTTTCGGTTCATTTTTAAACTTCACGTTAGTCATGTATGATCAATCGTGATCTCAACTGATGTCTATTTTTTGAATGTGAACTAACTGGTACAGAGCCAAGGAGAAGATCGAAAGCGACTTTAACGATTGCCGAATATGGTCCGGCGTACTAAGATTGCGTCTCACCTGAACCGGAGGAACGTCAAACAGCAGTTATGAATGTATTGATCAAGAAAAAAGGAAGATAACTACTTTTTGAAGATAAATAGTACTTTATAAAATGGGATCAAATGATGTTATAGCATTCATTAACGACTCACAGTTGGCACTAAATTTTTGTATACTTAAACTTATAAAGATTCAATTGAAACAATTGCAATAATATCTGGATTATATAAATTAAATGACTTTGAACCAATTTCAACCCAGCACGCCACAATTGTTCTATGCATGCCTAAAGCATCCCCGCAGCAACGCGCGGGCTTACCTGCTAGTTAAGTATAATGCCCAAATTATCATTTTTTTAAAATTTGACCGATAAGTCCGATTTGGCCGATTAGTCCGATTTTTGACCGATTAGCCCGATTTTTTACGATTCGCCCGATTTTGACTGATTAGTGGCTGATTTGTAACCACCCGCATTTTTAGGTTACTTTTCATTTTCGATCACATTCACTATTCACTTTCACTATTCATCTCGTAAAATTTTTAATCCACATTCTCGTAAGATAAATTATTTTAGTAATAACCTGAGAGTTCGACTATCGTTAGATCATTTTCGCAAAAGTTATTAAGAAAACATCGTTTTAAAGTTTCGTTTTGGATGGTTCACCGTTTAAACATCACGCGCAAAACGAAAATCAACTCTGATAATTTTCCTCGCATCGGATAAATTTTTAGATCACTCATGATTAATTTGAGAATTTTTAAAATTTATTATTTTTATTATTACCAAATAAGCCCGAGGCGAACAAAACTAAACTTACGTTTAAACAATTCTACTTACATCCGGACTTAATGATTCACCTTTGTGTTTCTAATATGTTTTTAAACTTTTACATTTTTGGAAAAGTCAAACATATTTCCTCCTCCTTTGACAATAAAGGAATTAACCTTGTACGTTCTACATTTTGCTTAAATCGCGTAACTTTTAAACTTCACGAATAAGCGTAAAGTTATCCCGCGTATGACGAAAACCACATTTAACATCTCATATCACTTTTAGACTAATTTTAGTCTACTCTAAATAAATTCACGGTCATTTCCACGAAATTTCGTTCTTTTCGATAAGCTGCAATTACGCGTTTTTGAACCGTATTTCCGACTTTAAGCGGCGTTTTGCACCCAATGAGACTTATCACCCATTTTATATTTTTAGATGGAGTATAATGATGAGTTTCATCATTCCTACAAGTTTCGTATTTTTACGATACCGGTTTCGTTTATGGCTTAACGACTTACGGTTGGCATTTAACGGAACCAAATCATGCTCTAAACTCAAGATAAGATCAAAACTATCCACCTAAGTCATATTATCAGTATATGGCCGACTTAGGGGGGGGGGAGTCATCATTTTGGTTGCATCATCCTAACCATGGTTCATTTAGATCTTTACAAGTGTCCTAACTTAACCATGGTTAATATTTAACCCAATATATGGTTAACCAAACTTACCCTCCTATAAATAGCAAGTGAAATGCTTCCTAAGAACCCTCATAATCTGTTTTGGGTCGTTCATATCACAAATCCTCCATATCTTCCATCATTTGATCTATAAACTCCAAGTTTATGCAAGGAAGTTCCAAAAGATCAAGCTACTACATCAAATCTCTAGCAAGTTTAAGTGATCTTCTTGAGTTTAGATCCACTCAAGTCACTTAGTACTTCATCACCAACTCTTCAAGTTTTCAAGGGTGCCAAGGTGTGGAAAGCTAGCTCACTCCAAAGTCTTAAGTGATCAATCAAAGTCCTATCCTTACTAAGTTACTCCTTTCTTATTGAAAGCCAAAAGTTGTAAGCAACTTATCACCACCATCATCTCATCTTTATTATTCATAATCTTAACTATTTCATGCTATATATATAGTTACTATGTTGATTCATGATGTACATATACTCAATCACTTGTTTTAATTCACATATTGTCATAAAAGTAACAAACTAGTAAACTAGTCATATTCTACACATGTGAGACCATTAAAATCAGTAACATATGGACTTTCTAACTTACATAATATGGTAGACAAGATAAAAGGAAAACATAGCAATTTGAATCACCGAAGCGGACAAGCGAGTCAAAAGTTATAGCCAAAAAAGTTAAGCGAAACCTAAACGCCAAAGCTGTCATGTAGAAGGTTGTTTTAGTTACGCCTTTTATAAGTGGTACTTGGTCCGAATCATCAAAAGTTAAAACACGAAAGTTGTCCGAACGGCGTTTTCCTTCAATACCCAAGAAGCTCGGCCCTTGAAAGCGGCTTAAATGGACCATTAATTTTCAAAAGCGAAGCGCCTATATTTAGTCTCATAACTATACTTTTGTCACAACTAAAAGCAAACCAAGAGGCCTAATGGCCATAAGCCAAGACCACGGCTACGGGTAAGGTCAAATCTAAGTCTCAAGACCATGGTAGTCAAAACCAAAGTCACGGCAAGGCCATGGCTAAAGCCTTAAGGCTTGTTTACCCAAGACCGTTAACTAAGGTGATCATATTTATGAAAACGACGAGAACTTGTAAAAACTAGATACTTATTAAAAACATGATAAACTTATTTATATAACAATCTTCACTCAAAACATATATTGTATCTACTAAGTGCTACAATAGTAGGGAGCTTCATGTGAGGGTTTCATTTGAGTAAAGCGTGTCGACGAGTTCTTGGTTCACGATTTAAAGTGTCCTAGCTCCTCGAGCGTTCTTGCATGACCTCTGAATTATGATGGCCCGAACAGTAGTACGATATCTATAAACTAAATATGTTTTCACATATTAAAGATTATTAGCCTTGATTATTTTTATTAAAAGTGATGGTCATTCACGATTAGGAACTTTGTAATGTGTGTTAGATATCGTGATAGAATAGTCAACGGGCTCGTGGATTGGGCTAAGCTAATTGGGCATTAGTTAAGTTAAGCTAGCCTTGTCTAGTTCGTGTAACCCAAGCCCAATCCAAGTCCATCTCAAGGCCCATGGCCAAGCCTTAGGGCATCATCCTCTCTTACTATAAATACCCCTCAAGTATGTCATTTGAGGGGTGTGCTTGAGTGTGTGTGTGTGTGTGTTTTTCCTTTGAAGCAATATAACAACTTATTGTTTTCATCTTTCTTCTATCTATCTCTCTAACATACACGAATTCATATTCAAGTCACCATCTAATCTTTATCTTAATCTTTCTTTATTCTACGCATAATATCTTGTGTTTGGTTCGTGTGTTCCTCGTGATATAAGTGTTGGGTTTGTGATAAGGTTGATATATCTTAGGTCATAACAATTGGTATCAATCGCCAAACAATGGTTTAGGAGTGTTTGTGTTTGTTTTGAAGGGTTACGCATAAAGCTATCGTTTTACATATTTGTCACGCTTAAAGCTTTAATTTTTGCACTCAAAAATTCAAGATTCTTGTGGTTTAAGGTTTATTTGGTGCTAAAGTTTCAGTTTTTGAAAAATGTTCGAAGCTTTACGTGTTTTTCTTCATTTTTAAGCTCATTTTTGGTTCATTGGTCATTTCTACTCGTAACTTTTCTAAGCACTTTGGGTGAAAAAGGTCAACATTTTTGGGTTATTCGAGTGATTTTAAGGCTATCTGTGCAAAAGAAATCGTTTGAATCGCTGAAATTTTTTTACGAGTAGGTCAAAACCCTATTTCTACTTGTAAGAAAGTCAACTACGCATAAGCTTCTACTCGTAACTTTTGGTGAAGAATCTTACGTGCTATAGCGGTGACTCGGTGCTTCCTCACTTGGATAAGTGTGTGGAACACCGACTTGTGGATATCTTTTCTGTTGTGGCGGTGTAAAGGATTTTTGGTTTTAACCTAAGTTTACGCATAAGCATAAACTCTTACGAGTATAACTCTACGCATAAGATCACACTTACGGCGTGGGTTTTACGACTAAGTTTTTGTCTACGCATAAGCCTAAGGTTACGCGTAAGATACTTTCTCGCCTAAGGAATCCTCGCCTAAGCTTCCTACGCATAAGATCCTCGCTAACCATATCCTACTCGTAACCATATCCTACTCGTAACTTTTGTTCTCTCGCTAAGCCCATATCCTACTCGTAACTTCTTGGTCTCGCTAAGCTCTTTCTCGCATAAGGTTTTTTTTTTTTTAAAAAAAAAAAAAAAAAAGTTTGGTCAAATAAAAAGTTTGGTCAAAAAAGTTTGGTAAAGAGTTTTTGGCGGAAAACTTGAGTAAAATTTAAATTTTGAGGAGTCTAAACGTTCAATTTTTACGCGAGATTCAAATTTTGATATAACTTGAAAAAGTTTGGTCAAAAATTCAAATTTTTGGGCCTAAATTCAAATTTTTTCGGTAAAATTTGGCGTCAAAATTGTCATAACTCAAAATTTTCATACGTCCTTAGAATTTATTTTTATAGTGAATTTCAAATTTTGGCGAAAATTTTTAAGAACCGAGTTCTGAGTACGACTTTCGAAACACCTCAATGAGCTTAATCTTCATCAACCACAACTCCTTTATCGTTGAATCGATCCTACATCAACTTTATCGGATCATACCTTCATCAATGGCAACTCAACAAGACATTCATGCGGCCGGTGCGAAAACCGACCTCCTATGTTGGCAAAAGGTGGTTATCTTCAATGGACAAGTCGTATGCTTCGTTACATAAAGACCAAACCTAATGGAAACTCATGATTAAATCCATTCGGGATGGATCCTTCAAGCCTCGACAAGTCCATGTCACGGAAATGCGGATGCAACACCTCCCATCCCACCATCCTCTCATCTTCAAACCGAATCGAAATACTTGAAGAGGATCGAGAAACAAGTCGTCTGAGATGACATGGCAATTCATATTGTCCAGCGGGTTTACCAATAGACATTTTTCTGCTGTGAGCGGTTGTGAAACTGCTTTCGATATGTGGGAGCGTGTTGAGCGACTATGTTATGGAGCGAAATTGGTAAACAAGACATGGAGAACAAGGCGCTAGCCGAATGGGAAAAGTTTACATCTACACCGGGAGAATCCATTGAATCCTACTATGGAAGGTTTTGCACTTTGATGAATGAGCTTATCGAAACAAGTTGGCACCCGAACAATCGTTCAAAACATCAAGTTCGGAATAATCTTCCGGAAGAATGGGGCGATATGTCACTATTGTCAACCAAACAAAGACTTACATCGGTGAACTTTGATCAAGCTGAATGATTTTCGAAACAAAACCAAGTCAAGCGAATGAATTGAGCAAGAAAGATTGGCAAAGAATCATGATCCATTGGCACTTATTGCTAAGACTCAAACTCACGTGAATACACAACAACAAGCTTCATCATCTTCCAACAACAACAACTTGCGAATACATTCCACAACCACAACAACAATTCTATCCGGATCAACAATACCGGGAACAAGGAATCATCGATCCCGCCCGACCCGAGCGACCTTACAGCAGATATTTTCTTTATTGGATAAAGAATTTATGATCGCATCGGTGTCGAGCGGTTCCGTGTCGGGTGTCGGTCGGGTCGAGATGTTGGAAATCGGATGGGATGAGAATGTTGGGAGTAAGCGATGGGTAATCGAATGGCAATGTTGCACTCCGATCGTTAGGGAATTATGGAAATGTGAATCGAGTTAATCAGTTAAGTGTTATAAGCTGTCAAGGAGTGGGTCACATGGCAAGGAATTGTCCTACTAAGCGAAAAAGAAGGATCTTGCGTATCTTGAAAGCTATCTTGTTGGTACAAAAGGAAAACGCAGGGCCTTGAGTTGAGTCTTGAGGAACATGACTTTATGGCTATTATGGATGATTTGGAAGACCGAGAGGACATCAATGCAAGCTGCGTCTTCATGGAAAATCTTGAGGAGACTAAATCGACCGACTCGGCGCACCTCCATGTCTATAGCGCGCAAATCACGATATCTAAGGTACCAATCATTGATCCATGCTATAACAATGTCATATGTGATGTGTTTACTCATGACAAACGACGATTCGTGACATCGGCACCTACTTATGATACATACATGGACAATCCGAGTTGTAGCAATACTTACTCGAAACTCCATATGTGGATCCTAGTGGAGGTTGTGTGGCACAAAATCTGAGGCCGATGAGGAAACACGTGCTTATGTTGAATCATTAATCAATCAATGTGGCATCGAAGTTGAGAAAGTTAGAGCGGTCAATCGCGAGGTTAAGGCGCGAATAAAAATTGACCGGCGAGCTTGAGAGTTACAAGGGGCATAAAAGCTTTTGAATTTCATACAAACAAACTTTCGAATTAGAAATTGGTTATCGAGATTACTTTTTAAGAGAAAACAATTGCAACTCAAGTATGACACACTTGATGTGAATCGAACTTGAAAATCAAATCTTTAAACAAGGAAATTTACGAACTAAACAACCAACTTTCTAAACAAAAAGCAACGTGTTACGATCTTGAAAAGAGAAAAAGCAGTTGATTCTTGATTTTTCAAAGCGAGAAGATTCTCTTCTTGATGAAATTCGGATAAAATGAAACTATAAAGAAATTGGATAATTTGCTTCTTACAACGGGTCATTCCGCTAAATCAAACAAGATTCTTTCTAATCAAGTAAATCCGATTTTCACACTTCACATAAAATGGCTCTTGGTAACGACCCTTCTTCGTTCCTCAAGAAAGCTCGAAATCTCGAATGTGTTGAACAATGGACAACCTTTGCATGAACCCATAATTGTTCATGATTCTCTTGAAACGTTGGAACTATCGAGGAGAGTAGATCAAAATGAAACAAAAGAATCCGGATCTTAAACCGATTGATTATAACAAATGGAACAAAATTAATGGAATTACTTTTGTTAATCAAAAGAACAATCAAATTTTCCACCACACCAAGTGTTTCAAACAAAGTGTCAACACCGGTTTGAACCGGTTTCAAAACCGATTGCAACTCCACAGGTTGTAGTTTCCAAATCTCTTTCAAAAATCGAACAAATGTCTTCAAACAATCCTTTTAACACAAGTGATACTAGAAGCATTTTAGATGGCGTTAAAACTAGAATTGGGTATCTTCAAGAGACTATCAAGTCTAAAACTAATATTACAACTAACATCGGTTTACTCGTCATGATGACAAAACAAAGAGTTTTTAAAACCCAATTGCCCTCCGTTAGCGCCATCGGTCGAGGGTAATTCATATTGAACAAGCACTTTTGACTTAAAGAACCATTACTTTATAGGTTTCCTTGGGGCTCGGTGCGGTTATTGCTTATAGGGATTTTGGGTAGCCTTTGCATGTGTTGAAGACTGCCGTGGGTGGCTTAATGAGTTAGTGAGTAAACTGTTGCCTAGCCGGTCTACGCACATGTTTATTATTCGTTTTGTTACTTATGAAACGAATGTTTCTGATTTGATTTGCTTTATCATCCACGACACTTGGATGCATGGGTTGAATTGATGTGGTTGTTTAGACCTCTTGATGCAGATTGGGCTTTGGCGGGGTGTACTTTTGCAATCAAATCCTAGGTGGCAACATGCCTACCACTTATTCAGATGGCACAACATACCACAATGGCTTGGCGAGATGTTGCAAAGGTCATTATGGCGGACTCTTTGCGTACATATACCACTCTTGTTATAAGCGACTTATAATATCTGCATTTGTTTTATATATCGGTGTATTTTCCTATGAATGAAAATACAAAACACTTGGTACTCTGTGAGCTCCATATCCGCCTTTGAGTTGTTTACATTTATGACTCTCTTGGGTCGACCTCGGAAGTGAGCGGTGGTTGCGAGGTTCCAAGAGAAAGTTACAAACACGACTTAAATCGTACCTAACAAGCGTTTTGGTCTTGCATAGTAAGGGCATATCACGGGGATTATAAAATCACATACAAGTGTCCACAAGTACCAAAACAATCGGAGTTGTATGGTGGTTGTGGAGTATAGGTGTGCATTATTTTATGCAGATTGCTCGTAACCGACCTCTGGAAGTAGGCGACTATCTTCAAACAACTTTAGCTTACCGTGAGCGGATGCTTGAATACTACGGAAGCACAAGGTTGAATACATAATTTGATAGCGGTCTTTCAAGGTACTATCCTTAATGTCCGTTTGACCCATAATTATTGTCTAATGTTGACATGTTAAGTATTTTCTTTCAGCATTATCTTGTAGGTATTTTTACTTCTATTATATATTTGTCGATTATTATAATATTTTTAACTCAACGGCACTTCTTTAGTTAATACCCGTGCACATATACATAAAAGCCTATGCTTTGCAAACCACTTCTATATATTATGGGTTATGTATACTTTATTAATTTATTTGGTATAACTAGCGAATTTAATATTTGGTTGCCCTATAGTACATTCTGGTACATGTCCTTAAATGTCTTCTTTTGCCAATCTCTTTCTTCAATACAAATCTTTCTTAATTTGTTTAACAACATCTTCCTTTCTTCTTTTGGTCTATTCACTTCATATCTTTATCCCAATCTTTACGCTTTTGTTTAACAAAATGTCCGACTATATCCTTGTATGTTCAACTAGATATCATTCGCAGCTACCTCCTAAGTCTATACTCCAGCTCACGTAGTGTTTGCAAGTTATGGAAGGCTAGTATAGATTGTGGTTTTTCATCTCTAATTACGGTGTTCGTCGTAACGATGAGTGTTTTTACGCTAACATTTGATCGAGTCACAAAGGTTTTATGTTAGCTTTTAATGAGCGATTGACGATCGGGTGCCATACAAATTTAATGCTATTATCTATGATTGCGGTTGGCAATTCTCATGGTCTTTCATGTTTTGTTTATGGCTCTAATCTAATATACATTATTTGGAACCCGTCTATCCAAAAATAACTTGCGTTACATGTCCCGTTTACACGCATCAAATTGAATGTAAAAGATTTGTTTTGGTTTTTCCGTCCGTCCGGACACTCTTGACCCGACGATCGTGAAGGTCTCCTATCCTGTTTTCCAAAGTGGTTTCTAGTATGTTTACATCTTTTCTTTCAACTCGTTAAGGTGGACAAGCCTTGAAAATTTCCACCCCTCGTGAAACTATCAAATTGAAACGTCAAAGTCGAGCGGTTGTCGGTCATTTTATCTATTGGACTAGGGTGAAAAGTTAACTAATTAGGACGGTGTTACATACAAGATTTATATGTTGATTTCGTTTGATTTGGTAACCAACCAATTTTAAGTTATAGACCTTCCGCAGATTTAAAAAAATGAACTCCCAGTTCCATTCTATGTTTTCGATCTTGGAACCTCTCTAGTGATTTCTGGTATGATCATTGATGAATATATGCCATTGTTTTGTGGATGGGTGTTGGACGTGAATGGTTTTGCCATAAGATCATGTAGAAGCCTCATTGCCATCCTCACCCTATTATCATTCGTTTGCTTGGGTTTACAAAGGATCGGGCTCAATAGTGGAAGCGTGCATGCAACCATTTGGGTCACTCGCTATTCTGTACAACAAAGAACTTGAATTATTTGTCGGCATAGAATTTTAGGAGATCTGGGATCTTTCTACATCGCCCATACAAAGAATCTCTTTTTGTTAAATCATACTGATTGTGTTGTCTATAGTATGTTTTATTTATAACTTACCATTCTATTCATGTTCCTTTTAAACATTATCACTTTAATTGGTTAATGATATATCAATGCCATTTTCAATCGTTGATAACGCTACTGCGCGTCGTTAGGGTCAAAGGAACTTCCTTTTCTTGAGCAAGTTTTATAACACCCTAGGCGGTGAACCTAATCGTTGTAGTGTAGTAATTAGGGTAAGCCACGGGTATTGATATCGTTCTCTGGGGAATAGTGTCGTTAAATTGAATTATATGTCGATTTAAGTCTAAAGGTGAGGATGATTATTTTTGTATTTTTATATTTTATGGAATGGAAAGGTACGAATCTCGGGGTTTGGATTTGGGGGTGGAATTAGTTGCTAGTCAACTATTCCAAAAGATACTAACTAACTAAGGGATCTACCGATGCGTGAAGCGTATCTACTTATGATGTATTACTCCTTGCTAGCTATCCAATTCTACCTCTTGAATTGTCACGTCCTATTGATGGTTGAATTGTCACGTCCTTATTCCTAGTTGCGTTGTGTGTCTAAGGTTGTAGGGTATCGCGGTTCTCCTAACTCTTTGAATTCACCTTTAAGTGTAGTAAACAAAATCCACTTAATCATTCATAAACTAACTTTAAGGTTATCTTTGATTTAGTAAGCGAAATCCACCAAGTCATTCATAAACTATCAAAGATTTATCAAGTATTAAACACAACGATAGCCTAGTCGCACTCTAAGCTAATTACAATTAAGATAAGAAACAACCAATCAAACAAGAGACAGTGGGATGCAAGAATTATAAACTAAACCAATTAGACTCATTGAAATTGTCACACCTAATGATGAAGATAGACACAAGCATCACTAAGAAATCAATAAGATCTAATTAACTACATACAAGTTTCATACAATCATAAGCAAACACAAGGTGAATTAGCCAAGCATAATTAATGAAGAGCAAGCAACAATTATGATAATTGAAGACATACCATAGGATTGGATAAACAAACAAACCATTACAAGATGTTTATGGAGTGGTTGAAACCCTTTAAGTTCTTGGAAAAACACCCACTAAACCACGGAATCGGACTTAGGGTTTAGGGCTTACAAAAGTGAAGTTATAATGTTGTATTTATAGGCGATTTTACGTCGGCAAAAGAGTGACGGCGTCACACTTATAGAGTAATGACGTCACGACCATTTTTTCGACAAATTGTAGATTTTCTCGTTCGATCGCGTGGGCTTTTGAACCACCTAAATCCGAGTTCGTATGCCAAAGTTATGGCCAAAACAATATCAACTACTTGGCGCATCTTGAGATAGTCTTGATCGACTTGTGTTTCGTGACATCATTAGGGTTTCGTCTTGGCCAAGTTAATCTTGCGACGGCGTCACCTTATGTCCGTGGCGCCGTCCTCTTCGACTTTCGGCGTCGTGCGGATTGCATCTAGGCCGTCCGAGTAGCGACGGCCTACTCTTTCACAACTAGGCGCCGTCTCTTGAAAACCACGAGTTTTGCGTTCGACCGTCACAATAATTCTCCGGCGGCGTCGCAAATAGAACTTGACGCGTCGCCTTCTACATTCAGCGATTGTGAGTGTCGATTTCGACTTTGGCCATTTTCTTCATATATTCGCCTTTTGTCCAAATAAGTGTCATTCCAGCATTTTGCCTTCACGAGACCTAAAAGTGAAAAGGCGATATTAAGCAATAACGGATACAAAGTGATCAAATAAGGACTTAAACGACCCTCAAAATGGTACCTTTTAAAACCTTATCAAATATCCCTACACTTGTTATTTGCTTGTCCTCAAGCAAATGTGCTTTTAGCCAATTAATTTATAAGTTAGGGTCATTCGGCATTAATTCAAAGCGGTCCACAACACATATAAGCCCATAAAAGTCATAACAAGCACGGAAATTACATACTAGCACCTCACATGGGGTGTTTGGATACTCGCATCTCTCTCGGTGTATAAATGAAATATAACAATATAGGAAATGGAAGATAAACACTCATTAACGGTCCTAGTACATAGATTACCATAGGCTTGAGAATAGATCAAACCTCCATCGCTTTGGCGTAAGCACCTAGGAAAGACTATCAAAGAGGTCTTTTAAAGGGTTGTAACGTTAGGCTTACGGTAGGGAAATAAGGGTTTGGTGGGATAGGCTATTTAGTGGTGGTAAGTCAAAAATCTTTATGTTAGCGCATATGAAGAATGGCGTTGCTAAGCCAAGACTCGACACTCTAAACTCTAGATAACCGAAATAAACAAACATAAATTTTAAGGATAGATGTAGGATGGTAGCCCGTATGTTTTTTTTTTTTTTTTTTTTTTTTTTTATCACTCTATTTTTCTTTTTCTTTTTTATTTTTTTTTTTTTTTTTTTTTTTTTTTTTTTTTTTTTTCATACACTTTTACTCTACCATCCTCTACGATAACATCAAAATACTAGGGATTTATAGGACATCCCTACACTTGAGTTTTATTATTCTAACACTAATTTGACCCGATTTGAAAAGATCAAAACACTTGGGGTACATTATTACGTAAACAAAGGGAATTTGAATTTAACGTTCCCTTCCGTCATTTCATAAACTTTAACTTTTCCCATGAATCCCAATCATCCCAAAGCGTATACAAAGGATATGACTCGACTTAGCAACTTATGCAAGCAACTAGATAATTGAACTAAGGGTTTGGGGTGATAACAAATAATTGCACTAAAGTGAGTGCATAAGGGGTAGGCTAAGGCGATTTGGGTGTATATTTGGGGTGGGGTGTAAACAATGCTCTTCATTGATATTCGGAAAAACCGAAATACCACGAGAACCGCGAAAAGGATAGGCTACGAGGGTTAACTAGGGTATCGTGTACTAAAGATGAGTACAACGCAAAGGGTGTGGGGAATTACTCAACCGATATGGAAGAAGTAATTATATTACGGTGTCAAACAAGGGTTATCCTAATGCCTCTTATCATTTAGTTATTCCTAACTACACAAGTGTAGTCTCACTAGCGATCTCGGAATGCATCACAAAACAAGTTCTAGAATCTATTATACTACGGTTCACACTCTAAGCATTAAAGATGAATGCTTTAATTCCTACTAATCTAAGGCGATCCTCGCATTTTGGGTGGAATTTGGGTGGTAAGGGTTTTGTGCTAGTCATATAACTTCCTATCCATGAGGCAGCTTTTGTTAAGACTAATGGCCCACTCCTATATGTTATGAAAAATTTTAAATTTGGTGCCAAAATTACCTAACCGACATTTTCTCATGGTTTATTACACAATCACAATTGGACAAAGCAAATAGTCAAGGATAAGCATAGTTTCAAAGTTCCGTTTTATTTTCCTCCCTACACTTAAACTGAACATTGTCCCCAATGTTCCCCGAAAGTATCAAAGTTATGATAATGGAAGGTAATTAAAAACGAAAGAAACTAATACTCCCCTGATTAGCTCGGTAGGATCCGTGTGTGAAGTAGTGGTTAAATCCTTTCCAAGAAGAATGTATGCGTGAAAAGCTTCTTCCAATCTTATGTATCTTCTTCTTGATAAATAAAACCTGCACACTTGAAGAAAACAAACAACCCAGCGCATCAAACCGAACAAAGAAAAATCACAACAAGATGTAATTCCAGACTTAAATAAGATATAATGCTTGTGGAATGGATGTTTGCAGATTTTCTAGAAAATTAAGACCTGAAAAATTCCAAAAATTTATAAGTAGCACAGAAAACGAGAAAAAGTTAGAAGTTGTTTCTACTCCTCCCGACGCCGTCGGTTGCGACTCGACGCGTCGGTTATCATAATGACGGTGCGATTTTACGGAAAAATTCGGAAAATTTTTTATCTTTAAAATCTGGAAAAATTTCTGCAAAACATCCATTATGACTCGATACAAGCATTTGACTCGAACAAACACACATGTATATCTTTTAAATAATTGAAATTCTCATGTTCACGTTTCTTTTGAAAGCGTGTGTAATCCTCCTACACTTATCCCTTATGTAAAATACCTTTATATGCAATTAAGGCGAGGTTAAAAACAAAATAAAGCATTTTACAAATTTAAACATGAGAATAAACAATTAATAAAAGATATCGACACACAAATGAAAATAAAAATAAATACATGGGTTGCCTCCCGAGAAGCGCTTGTTTTTGTTCGAGTCACGAGCGACTCTACCCTTATTTAACGAGATAAAGGGAAGTTTTCCTACACTTAAGTTTAAGTGCGGGTGATAGTAGCGATACACACCCTTAGGGTGGAAATATGCCACGTGAGGTGAAGGGGTGTGTGAATGGCTTCCTTCATCCTAAAACTACCGGACTAAATTGGTTGATGGGTGGGTCGGTTCCTCGTTTATTTAAGGATGGAAGTAAAGATTGAGGTTCGGTTCATCAACACTATGAAATTCCCTAGAACTAAGAGTAAGGCGAGACTACAAGTATTCAAACCTATATTCTCCGATTGCGTTTGGTTCAAATGTTCTACCTCCATTGGGATTCCTAAAGTCTCTTCTACTACTTAGGGTAAGTCACGTGCGGTGTGTATGCCTTAAATGATGGTGGAGGTTGTGGAATACCTTGTGGGTCTAGACTTTTCACTTTATCCTCAATCACATCTACATCATCTATATGCTCGTCATGTATTATTTCCTTAGGTCGTGATGAAACCAACTCTAGTAATTGATCCAACTTATGGTTTAATGCTTGGTTGCTTACCATAATGTTTTCATAAATTTGGTCGAGTTCTCCTAAGGGCCTCACTAAAAATAGTTTCTAAACACGGAGGTTGTTCACAAAAGTCTATCCTAGGTGAAGGCTCAAGCGAAGCATAGGTTTCACTAGATGAGGTATTTTGTGGGCTTGATGGAATGGTGAAATCCTCAAAGGTTTATGGACTTGGTTACTTTCTTCCCACCATCTTGAATGATCCACTTTAGTAATATCATAATTTCTTATGAAAAAACCTAATCGCGGATATAGTGGATTCGCGTTCTCCATAATGGTGAGCGGAAGAGTCAATGGAAAAGTTTTACGAACAAAGGCACAAAGAAGGGGATAGACTACGAGGAAGCTAATAAAAGAAAAAAATCTCACTTGATAGGAATCTTGTGAGTAGACCTAAGCGAGATAGAAATCAAGCCTAAACAATAACTATTCCCGGCGTGGCCAAAAACTTGATAACGCTACTGCGCGTCGTTCGGGGTCAAAGGAACTTCCTTTTCTTGAGCAAGTTTTATAACACCCTAGGCGGTGAACCTAATCGTTGTAGTGTAGTAATTAGGGTAAGCCACGGGTATTGATATCGTTCTCTAGGGGAATAGTGTCGTTAGGTTTGAATTATATGTCGATTTAAGTCTAAAGGTGAGGATGATTATTTTTGTATTTTTATATTTTATGGAATGGAAAGGTACGAATCTCGGGGTTTGGATTTGGGGGTGGAATTAGTTGCTAGTCAACTATTCCAAAGATACTAACTAACTAAGGGATCTACCGATGCGTGAGCGTATCTACTTATGATGTATTACTCCTTGCTAGCTATCCAATTCTACCTCTTGAATTGTCACGTCCTATTGATGGTTGAATTGTCACGTCCTTATTCCTAGTTGCGTTGTGTGTCTAAGGTTGTAGGGTATCGGTTCTCCCAACTCTTTGAATTCACCTTTAAGTGTAGTAAACAAAATCCACTTAATCATTCATAAACTAACTTTAAGGTTATCTTTGATTTAGTAAGCGAAATCCACCAAGTCATTCATAAACTATCAAAGATTTATCAAGTATTAAACACAACGATAGCCTAGTCGCACTCTAAGCTAATTACAATTAAGATAAGAAACAACCAATCAAACAAGAGACAGTAGGATGCAAGAATTATAAACTAAACCAATTAGACTCATTGAAATTGTCACACCCTAATGATGAAGATAGACACAAGCATCACTAAGAAATCAATAAGATCTAATTAACTACATACAAGTTTCATACAATCATAAGCAAACACAAGGTGAATTAGCCAAGCATAATTAATGAAGAGCAAGCAACAATTATGATAATTGAAGACATACCATAGGATTGGATAAACAAACAAACCATTACAAGATGTTTATGGAGTGGTTGAAACCCTTTAAGTTGTTGGAAAAACACCCACTAAACCACGGAATCGGACTTAGGGTTTAGGGCTTACAAAAGTGAAGTTATAATGTTGTATTTATAGGCGATTTTACGTCGGCAAAGAGTGACGACGTCACACTTATAGAGTGATGGCGTCACGACCATTTCAACAAATTGTAGATTTTCTCGTTCGATCGCGTGGGCTTTTGAACCACCTAAATCCGAGTTCGTATGCCAAAGTTATGGCCAAAACAATATCAACTACTTGGCATGCATCTTTGAGATAGTCTTGATCGACTTGTGACGGCGTCACCTTAGGTTTTGACGTCTTGGCGTCAAGTTAATCTTGGCCACGTTAACCTTGCGGCGGCGTCACCTTATGTCCGTGGCGTCCCTTCGACTTTCGGCGTCGTCGGATTGCATCTAGGCCGTCGAGTAGCGACGGCCTACTCTTTCACAACTAGGCGCCGTCTCTTGAAAACACGAGTTTTGCGTTCGACCCGTCACAATAATTCTCCGGGCGTCGCAAATAGAACTTGCGCGTCGCCTTCTACATTCGGCGTTGTGAGTGTCTCGATTTCGACTTTGGCCATTTTCTTCATATATTCGCGCCTTTGTCCAAATAAGTGTCATTCCGGCATTTTGCCTTCACGAGACCTAAAAGTGAAAAGGAGCGATATTAAGCAATAACGGATACAAAGTGATCAAATAAGGACTTAAACGACCCTCAAAATGGTACCTTTTAAAACCTTATCAACCATTATCCATTTTTTTAATCGGCCAACAAGCGGTTGTTACCAAAATAATTTTGGCAAACTAATTTTGTTCTTAGGGCAACTTCTTTCCATCTGGACTACTTTTATAAACCGACTCCTTCTAGGCGTACATTTCGTATTCTAAAACCTACTTATAACTACCAACTTGAGACAATGTACACTTCCAAAATAGAGGTTTAACATTCAACACTAGTACAAATTAACTAGCGGTTGTAAGTTTACTACAAGCGATGGTAAGCACTGTACTGCTCACACCCACAAAAGCGATAGTAAAAAGCATTAGCGATTGTAACTTAATTTAAGTAATCGAGCATAAAAGCGATTGTAGCATTTCTTTTATGTTTACAAAGGTCGTATAAAGCTCAAAATAATCCACTCAAATGAATGTCACTCTACACATCGATAACTTTGATGCCGTTGTGAAGATGTTCTTTAAAAATAATCAAGTGAAGATGTTGATGTTTTTAGAATGAGTGATGGTCTTTAAAATTGTTTCGTCCATTAACATACAAATCTGTTTTAAATCCCATTTTAGCGAAGGATCTACTATAGAAGGTGACTAAACGAACACAACCTAGTACTCCTTAAGAAGAATAATAATTAACGAACAGTTATTCTCACTAAACACCTCGATATGTTGTTAATACACAAATACTCTGAATAGTATTGTCGTTTACAACCTTGAAGTGTATCGACTCTAGATATCACCAAAAATTATATTGAACTCAAACCTAGGACCTCCTTTAATATGATAAGGAGTCCTTTACAAAATACACTAAATCTTGTACAAGATAAATATACTTACAATACTTATCTAATACAAAACATCCTACGAAGACATTCTAGAATATTACATATTCATCCCACAATCATACTAGCGGTGACAAGTGCGTTAGCGTTGGGTGCAGCGACTTTTCACGCCAACTGGTTTGTGTTTTGTTTCTTCTATTCTTTTCATTGGCTTTCCGGTGGCTTTTCCGGTGCAGGTCTTTTGCCTTTATCATTTTATTGAAGGAGTTCCGGTGGCTTGCTTCCTCATGGCCCCGGCATATTGATCAACCCATCATATTCCCCGAGGAATTAGATAGGCCTTTCAACTTCAATGGCCCTTTCAGGGGGTTTCCCGTCTAAACACGCCCCTCTACGCGGTATAGGAAGGGCTTTTGGTAAGTTGCCTGACTTTCTTAGGGAAGTTTCTTGTTGGAAGGGGCTGGTTCGTGCCGTTGCCCTAACTTCCTTTGTCGCCCTTCCTCACGGGACCCATCTCCCGAACACTTTTGACACTCCATGACCTAATTCCCATGATTTATTTCCTTCTTCCGCTCTCGAGCGGCGAGGTTAAGAAGGAAATGCTGCACTTTCAAGATCCCATATTGCTAATGAGAGTCTAATAGGTTTAAACTCCCACCTTGGTATGCATATGGTCTGGCGACTACCACCACGTGAATGGACATAGGTTTTGGGTGAAGGTGTCTTGTGGATGCTCGCGGAGATGGGTTATTAGTCGTCATTTTAGAACGTCTAATCATATTAGTAGTCATTTTAGAACATGTTTCGGTTGTCGACATCGACTTTGCGCTTTTGGGGGTAAAGGTTTAGGCTATGTATGGGCTGTTGGAAGCAGTCGTGCGTGGCCAACGAGTTTTGTTGACGTCCGTATGTATTATTTTTGTCTTGTGTACCATCGGTATCTTTTTTGAATAACATCTTCAACTTCTCTTGGTTTTTAAAATATTACGGTTGCACGATTTGCGGTGGCAATATTTTGTAGGTGAAGGAATTGTTCCTTTTTGCTTTTTCTAGACTTTCCCCGATTTACCTCGTGTATTTATAGCGAGGATTTTCTTGTTAAATGCGTTATCATTAATTTTCATTAAGCTGTTTTGTGGGTAGGCACGTGCCAAGGCTCCTACTAATTGTTGCTATATTTGACAAAAATTACTTGGGAAAGGAACGTGAATCTTTACATGCGATTTTCTCTCCTTTTTGCTATTTGAATATACATGATTACGTAAACACAAACAAATTTGCTTTTTGCGAGGAAACTAGCGGTGGTTTATGCGACACTAGGAGTGGGTACAACGACGTTAGCAGTGGTTGGGGATTTACGTAAGAACATACTTAAGAATTTGTTCAAAACCTTTAGCCTCCTTTCGTGGCCGATTGTAACTCTTAATCGAGTTTGTATCTCCAATTCAATCCAAATTAATTTGTACTAAAACTTAATTTTTGTAACACTTGTAGCGATTGTTACTAATTTTTTTAGCGCTTATACATCCCCAATTGTCTTTATTAAAATTATGTCTTTTTAATTTTTTAATTTTGTATTTATTTAATTTTTTTAATGATATTATAAGGGTTATTATTGTAACACATAAATAAGCATGTAACTCAACACGTCATCATATTCTATTATCGAGACACAAAAATTCTTACTACCATTATTAATCGTCTCATACTCTCATTGGCTTGCATTCCCCAGACAAGTTACCCACCCACACTATAACTCTTTTTTTAACTAAATAAAATACCATTTTCATATTACTACTTTATTAGTAAATTTTTTATTTTTGTAAAGTGACTTACTATCTCGAACACAGTTTGAATAACTACGCAAACAAATATATACTAGTAACATAAAAAGGATTACATCCATAGGTTAACATGACATATTATTTTTTTCAAATATTTTTTATGACGAGTTTGCTAGTGCATAGCTAGCAAATGGTACTTTGGGCACCTAATTTTTGTACTCATGACAACTATACTTTGGGCAACTAAATTGTGTACTCATGGCAACTAGTTTGAATAGTAGTACTTTTAGTCAAGTGGTGATGTATGCAACAAGGGGCTGGGGTTTGACTGGATTTAATTTACATCTTTCTATATTTTTAAACTATTTTTATGACAAGTTTGCTAGTGCATACCTAGCAAATGGTACTTTGGGCAACTAAATAGTGTACTCATTGCAACTAGTTTACGTAGTAGTACTTTTAGTCAAGTGGTGATGTATGCAACAAGGGGTTGGGGTTTCACTGGATTTAATTTACATCTTTCTATTTTTTGAAACTATTTTATGACGACTTTGCCAGTGCATAGCTAGCAAATGGTACTTTGAGCAACTAAATAGTGTACTCATGGATAAGGAGTCCTTTACAAAATACACTAAGTACTGTACAAGATAAATACACTTACAATACTTATCTAATACAAAACATCCTACCGAAGACATTCTGTTAATACAAATAAGCCATAAAAACGTTTATTTATATTTTGCGATATTCTAATATTTTGTCGATAACAAACGTAAAATCATTTTAACGAAACAAATAAAATACGTAAATGGTTTGAACTAATAGTTTCTAACGTATTCACATTTTCACATAAAACACTAAAACAAGTATAAGTGATTTTATGATTTAATATTACATATGTACAACAACTAGTGTTTACATATTTGGGTAAAATATACACATAACTAGTATGTAGTATACTGGGTAATAAAAATGGGTAGAAACTTAAGTATCATAACCCATTGGGCAAATACATTGAATGTAGTTGGGTACAACCCAAAGCCCATGACCCATGGAGCTTGAACCATAACCCATTGCATAACATCATGCTTATATCATATATGGATAATATCCATAACCCATGGTATTGACCCATACCCAATGTCTAGATACATTGAACCCTTGATGAGCACTCAAGAGACATTGAACCCTTGGTGAGCACTCAAGAGATACATTGTATCTATCTAAAGACCCATGGATCAACCCATGACCCATGACCCATGACCCATAACCAAAATAACCATGGGCAAGAGGCGTTCCACGGATCCTGGCTTTGTGCTAGCCGGATCCCTTGTGGGAGGGATCCGCGGGATCCGGGGAACGATGAAATTTCCTCAATAAATAGAGAGCCATTTCTTCCTTTCTACTCACCACTTTACACACATACTTCCCCCAAGTATTATACCTCTCTAACCTCAGATCCAAGTGATCTATGTAGTTTGTCTTTTGTTTTCGTGTGATTCTCTAGGTTCCTCTTAAAGGCGAGATCACCACTTCTTGTAGACAAGCAAGCTCAAGTCCATGACTTGCCAAGCTTCGTCATCATCAAGACAACTAAGGTTCTCTTGTTGATAGTTCTTTCTTCCTTCGTAGATGTTGGGTCGAGGGCATTAGTGAAGGATGCCGAAAGTGTCAAGACGAAGCATTAGTGAAAGGTGCTTATCGTTCGTGTCAAAAGCATTAGTGAAGAATGCTAAAGGTGTCAAGACGAAGGCATTAGTGAAGGGTTCCAAGCGTTGTGTCAAAGGCATTAGAGAAGGATGCCTAAGAACCAAATCAAGTGGCATTTGGGAAGAGTGCCTAGGTCGTATAATCGATGAGGTGCATCGTTATATATATAATTATTTGTTTATTTCCAAGGATGGTGATATCCTTGATGGTGTTGTAACAAGGAGTAGATCTCCTTGAGATTAGGTGTTGTGTTGTGAAGGGTAGTAGTTCCTCCATAGTAATGGAACTAGGTGCTTAGTAGTACCTAATAAAGGGTAGGCGACGTTGTGATATGATTAGTTCTCCTTGGTGTGAAAGAACTCGGTGGTTATCCTAGTACCGTATAAAGAGTAGGCGACATTGCGTTAGGTGTGGTTCGCCTTGTGTGAAGGAACTTCGGTATTTAGCTTTGTACACGAAAAGGTTAAGCGGCGTTGAAGGCTTCTCCGCCATAAGGAGTTGGTGTAGTGTTCTGAACTCTCGAGTAGGTGACTCGAGGAGTGGAGTAGGGCAAGGAAGGTGTCCTTGTAGCGAACCACTATAAATACTTGTGTCGTGGTGATGTGCTTCTTACTCTTTATCTTTCATTACACGTTTATATATCTATCTATCAACGTCCAACATAAACAACCAAATAGATTGACATAAGTCGATCTAAATGTTTAAAAGGAAGTTTTAAATTGGTAAAATTATTCAACCCTCCTTCTAGTTTTCCACAATTGGCATCGAGCTTCGTTACCAAGTGTTTTTTGTATATTGTACTTTGAAAACTTGATACGATCCGTGTATGTTTGAAAACTACAAAGAAGGGAATTTCTTAAAACAAAAAGTCATGTTTTTAGAAATCATCATATGTTGGATAGTGATAGATCATTCTAACATTTTCCTTTGAGAAGTCTTCATACTAGGATTTGGGTATCTTAGAAGATCATGAAGTATTTCGCGTCTATGGTTTCTAAAACCATAAAAAGGGGATATAGCAAAGGTATGTTTTCTTAGTTACATTTTCTTTCAAAAAGGTGCTAAATTGCTTGTGGAAAAAATGGTGATATATGCTTCTATCTTATAATAAGCATAATATGAAAAGTGTTTTAGTGATTTTTTTTTCTTTGAAGTTTTGTTGTTAGATATTTTGTTAATCAAGCTTGAATAAAGGTAAAAATGGGTAATATAACTTCACTAAAAGTCTACAAAGACTAAACCTTTTAGGTCGGGTCAAAACGTACATTTTGTAATTACATTTCAGATCCGCGGATCCTCAGTTACCTTTGGACGGATCCCTCAAGCAAGGGATCCGTGGTACGAAGACAATTTTTGTCGAATTTCAAAATTCATAACTTTTAACAGTAATTCGTTAGAAGTCATGCCACCTATCGTTTTAAAGGTATTTGAGTCTACTTTCATTTAAAAATGATTTCATAAACTGATTCAAAACAATAATTTATAGAATCATTGATTTATAATAGAAAGTCATTTTTCGGTCATAACTTTTGCACAAATTTTTGATCTAATTGGAGACGGATGTTTTCGCTTTTGAATAACAATGTGTCCTCTATTGAAATTAAGGTTTTGATCATATTTATGAATATAAAAGAAACTAATCAAGCTTGGTATACATATTTATATTTAAAAAATCGATGAAAAGAACTTTCGTATGCTATGCTAAATGATAAATTGTCTTCTTTGTATTACTTGATTATTTGCTTATCTCAAATAGCTTTTGTGCTTGTTTGATTGAATAACATATGTGGTTTCCTTACCTTGCTATTCATTCTCTTGTTTGTCGATTTAGTAATATTCTACTAATCAATGTGCTATTTGAAGGAGTGTTTGGGATAACATCTAGTTGTGTCGAAAATGTTAGTTTAGATATTTAGATAAGTCATATAGGTTGAAAAATGTTTAAAACATATAACACACTAAATGGATTTTTGATTGAGTTTGTCATATGTGCTTATATGATTTCCTTTGTTCTTGTATCATTTTCTAAAAACAACAAGAATGTACATCGGATCATAACCTACACTTGTGTTGATGATGTACTCTCCCATTTTCCTTTTCATGATCGCTCTCCAAGCTTCATAGTAGGATTGATAACTTGATTATTTCATCCGATATACTCAAGTAAATTATTTTGCAACGCAAATATAATTGTTCATATCCAAAGTCCAAACTCAAAGCTTTCTAACAACGGATGTTGAACTAGCTCATCCAACCATTTTTTGTTGTTTACCATATGGACAACTTTTAAACTTATTTTAACATGGCCTTCATCACCTTAGTTGTCTCAAGTATAATATTAAACGAAGCAAAGTATCATCATTGTTACTCTTCTATAGGCCATTGTAGGAATATATATTTTCCTAACTTGAGAATGAATACTGAAGAACTTATTGCACTAGAAACTCAATTTGACCTAACGGTTGAATTGCTTCCTTGATAAAAGTTGGGTAGGTGGAATCACCCGTAAAAATGGTCGTGTTTAGCCGTAATTGAGCACCGCTAGTAACAGTATCATATTCATTCTCTCACTTGGGAAATTTATGCTCCTATGTTTTCCTAAAGTAAGTTTACAATGGAAATACTTTGCATTGTCTTAGGATTACTAATCAAACAAGTTGTAAGATAAAATTTTCTTTTAGTTAATCACAACCACTTGCCTCATCAAGCGATTATCTTGCTTTGATCGAGAAGAGCTACATGACTTCATGGACGAAGTTCATTGTATGCTAATCACCATCCGTAATGACTATACATGGTTCATTACTTCCGTTAGCCAAAACAACCCTATTGTCTTGAACACCATCATCTACTCTGCACGCCATTGTTAATACAAACGATTTACTAATCTAGATCGTAAATCTATTTTGAGCTTCTTGAATAACGGTTGTTAAGTTTGATAAACCTATGTGTTACTTGTGAGCTAGATCTCATTTAATTGCTTATGTGCTATTTCTACATGCTCTTAGTATGTTTTACTTGTATACATGTATACTTACTGTAGAGATCATTAGCTTCTAAGTTCGATACTTAGAACAAATGCTCAATGTTAAGTAAAACTGTCCCAGATGCCAGATCCCTAGTTTGTAACTATCCGGATCCCTCAAGTGAAGGATCCATAGGATCCAGGCGAATAGAAGTGGAATTTCAATCCTTTACACCTCAAACCATGTTCCTAGACTACTTCACACTAGCTGAACTTAATACCTTAGGATCTCTTAAGTTCTTCTCAAGCTTAGTAAGCTTCACACTCACTCATAGCTCATTAAGGATCACACTCAAAGTGGTTTTCGATCTATCATTTCACCTAAACTCATTACTCTTCCGCTCTCTAGATCACTCATTATTTCTCACATGATCCCTCACATCTAGACCTAGAAATCTTTTAATTATGTCAAAATTGATCATAATCATCCTTACCTCAAAATTGGTCGAAATGAATCAAATTCTAGTTCTTCCACCTTAAAACCTTTAGGATCTTCTCCAAGACATTATCCTAAGTCACTATCTGATCACTAGGATCATCTATCTCCATTTGACACTCTCAAGATTTTAGTATCATCTTTGTTCATTCATTGGTACTCACGAAAGTTCCAATTTCTTTCATATAAGGCAATCATTAGCTACATCACTCATTGCCCTTGAACATTTAAGTACCCTTCCATTTAAAGACACTTAGGAGAACTGAAACATTTAAAAAGGTATAGGCTTTAGACCTTTCAAACATTACTTCTATCCTTTCCTAGCTGCTGAGAGCCGGATCCCTAGGATTAGCCTAGACGGATCCCCCATTGGTGGGAACCATAGGATCCAGGTGATAGATTTATGTCAACTCTTGCTCGAACAATCATTTCAAGCTCATCTTGCTAACTTGAACACTCCACCTCATCCTAATAAATCTCTGAAGTTGACTCTTGTGCATGCTAATCATCACATTCCAAAGGATATTAGAGACTTAAGTCTTGAATGCACTTGCTAAATCCTTCCCTTTATAAGTCATCTTGCTAGAATCCCTTAGTCATCAAACACACCATAATTCTTAGCATTTAGAAACCTTTTCCTTAGTCATTTCATCATGAGGAAAGCTCCCGTGCTAACTCATCCAACCAAGAACCACCTAAGAAACTTGCTCGTGTTGTACACGAATTTCCTCAACCGAATCATCTCGGTTAAACCCACAAATGGTAGGACTTCCCATCCACGAATCATCATCCGTAAGAGATAATAGTGCTAGAATCTCACCTCAACAAACCCAATCAACAATTGCCAAGAGAACCGCAATAATTAGCATTAAACCTCTTAGGTTAGAAAAGGGATCATCGAGCTCTAAACCAAACGTATTCTAGTTCTAGCAAAACGTCTAAACCTTTATTCCTAGAGCATGGACTACACTCCTTTACCGAGCCTCTCTATTCATTAGAGCATTCACAACCGAGAACTTCCCATTCACCAACATTCTCGTTAAAATAGGAACCACCTACATCACCAACTAGTCCATCGTTGGAAACAAGGAACCACCAAGGACTTGATCATATGGAGGAATTTCCATTACCACCACTCTCATTCCTAGTAGAACCTCATCCTAAATTACTCAATGTACCTCCACCATCATTTGTAGAACCTCCTCAAAACATCATGTTCCTAATCAAGACAATAATTGCTCTAATTGTCTAATCACCCAAGGACATGTTCAAGAAGTACAAAATGAGTTGCATTTCATGTTTAATCATCTTCTTGAAAGATTGGACCAAATCAACAAGTCTACTCATCCTTAGACTCAAGCACATTGTTGCTTCTTAAGCTTTGGTCACTTATTAGTATTAGTAGAATATGGCTAAATCATTCTCTTAGTTTTTAGGTATTTGTTGATCATCTCTTATGTTTTATTGAATGATAGTTTACTTGCCATATTGCATTGAGTATATGTTTGTTGGTTGAATACATATCTCATTTTGATGTTAACATTACTTGTTACATCACCATTGCTGAATTTAATCATCATTTATACGGATCCCTCAAAATTGCCTAGACGGATCCCTACTAGGAGGGCAAGTGGGATCCGTGAGACAGTAAAACTATTTTTCTACTAACTTGGATCACATATGCAGAAATTGTGCATTATACTTGTTTTCTAACCTTTGTTTTGTAGTTATTCAATCTACACTTGAAGCCTTTGACACCCTAAAGCTAGGGGGATCTTTGTGTCAAAACAATACATTGCAAATTACTTGCAATATTAGGATTACATTTCTCGACATCCCTTTGCAAAACCGCAATCATCAGGGGAGCACATTCGTCACTTAGGCGAAATCTTTTGCAAACTTAGTTGCAAACAAACTAGATTAGTATTACTTTCTTGACGCCTTACCTAGGGATGGACTCGTCAAGGGAGTAAACACAAATCCTTTCCGTTACTTGCTCTCTACCTCTTTTATTTCTTTCACATGTTTTCTTAAAAACAATGTGTTGCTTTCTTTCAAGGTTCTTTTGTTTCGACAAAAGGGGAGAAAAAGTAAAACTACAAATTCAAACTTTTATGAATTTTAGCTTTTCCTTAAAATAATTTTATGTTTTGTCATCAACAAAAGGGAGATTGTTAATACAAATAAGCCGTAAAAACGTTTATTTATATTTTGCGATCTTCAATGTTTTGTTGATAACAAACGTAAAATCATTTTAACGAAATAAATAAAATACGTAAATGGTTTGAACTAATAGTTTCTAACATATTCACATTTTCACAAAACACTAAAACAAGTATAAGTGATTTTATGATTTAATATTACATATGTACAACAACTAGTGTTTACATATTTGGGTAAAATATACACATAACTAGTATGTAGTATATTGGGTAATATAAATGGGTAGAAACTTAAGTATCATAACCCATTGGGCAAATACATTGAATGTAGTTGGGTACAACCCAAAGCCCATGACCCATGGAGATTGACCCATAACCCATTGCATGACATCATGCTTATATCATATATGGATAATATCCATAACCCATGGTATTGACCCATACCCAATGTCTAGATATATTGAACCCTTGGTGAGCACTCAGAGAATGTCTAGATACACCGAACCCTTGGTGAGCACTCAAGAGATATATTGTATCTAGCTAAAGACCCATGGATCAACCCATGACCCATAACCAAAATACCCATGGGCAAGAAGAGCGTTCCACGGATCCCCGGCTTTGTGCTAGCCGGATCCCTTGTGGGAGGATCCGCGGATCCGGGAGCGATGAGAATTTCCTCTATAAATAGAGAGCCATTTCTTCCTTTCTACTCACCACTTTACACACATACTTCCCCAGTATTATACCTCTCTAACCTCAGATCCAAGTTATCTATGTAGTTTGCCTTTTGTTTTCGTGTGATTCTCTAGGTTCCTCTTAAAGGCGAGATCACCACTTCTTGAAGACAAGCAAGCTCAAGTCCATGAGTTGCCAAGCTTCGTCATCATCAAGACAACTAAGGTTCTCTTGTTGATAGTTCTTTCTTCCTTCGTAGATGTTGGGTCGAGGGCATTAGTGAAGGATGCCAAAAGTGTCAAGACGAAATCATTAGTGAAAGGTGTTTATCGTTCGTGTCAAAAGCATTAGTGAAGAATGCTAAAGGTGTTAAGACGAAGGCATTAGTGAGGGGTGCCAAGCGTTGTGTCAAAGGCATTAGAGAAGGATGCCTAAGAACCAAATCAAGTGACATTTGGGAAGAGTGCCTAGGTCGTATAATCGATGAGGTGCATCGTTATACATATAAGTATTTGTTTATTTCCAAGGATGGTGATATCCTTGATGGTGTTGTAACAAGGAGTAGATCTCCTTGAGATTAGGTGTTGTATTGTGAAGGGTAGTAGTTCCTCCATAGTAATGGAACTATGTGCTTAGCCTAGTACCTAATAAAGGATAGGCGACGTTGTGATAGGATTAGTTCTCCTTGGTGTGAAATAACTCGGTGGTTAGCCTAGCACCGTTTAAAGGGTAGGCGACGTTGTGTTAGGTGTGGTTCGCCTTGGTGTGAAGGAACTCGGTATTTAGCTTTGTACTGGAAAAAGGTTAAGCGAAATTGTGAAGGCTTCTCCGCCATAAGGAGTTGGTGTAGTGTTTACGAACTCTCGAGTAGGTGACTCGGGGAGTGGAGTAGGGCAAGGAAGGTGTCCTTGTAGCCGAACCACTATAAATACTTGTGTCGTGGTGATGTGCTTCTTACTCTTTATCTTTCATTACACGTTTATATATCTATCTATCAATGTCCAACATAAACAACCAAATAGATTGACATAAGTCGATCTAAATATTTAAAAGGAAGTTTTAAATTGGTAAAACTATTCAACCCCCTCTTCTAGTTTTCCACACATTCTAGAATATTACATATTCATCCCTTACAATCATACTAGCAGTGACAAGTACATTAGCAGTGGTACGCGACTTTTACTGCCACTGGTTTTTGTATTGTTTACACTCTTCTTTTCCGCTGGCTTTCCCGGTGTGGGTCTTTTGCCTTTATCCTTTCCTTGAAGGAGTTCCGGCGACTTGCTTCCTCGTGGCCTCGGTGTATTGATTAACCCATGGGATTCCCCGAGGAATTAGATAGGCCTTTCAACTTCAATGGGCCTTTCAGGGGTTTCCTCTCATCGCCCTCTGCGCCGGTATAGGAAGGGCTTTTGGTAATGTAGCTTCCCAACCAGCGCAGGTTTTATTTTATCCGGTTCCGCAGTGGTCATTTTTCCTTAGACCCGTCTATCCAACCGATATCCCCGAATTGTGACGCACACTTGAATGGGGGTTGGGTGCACCAACAGAGGAAGAAGCATAGCTTTCATCCTCAGTTGTTTGACTTTCTTAGGGAAGTTTCTTGTTAGTTAGGGGCTGGTTTACATATTTCGTTGCCCCTAACTTCCTTTTGTCGCCCTTCCCTACGGGACCCATCTGCCGAACATATATTATCACTTCCATGACCCAATTCCCGTGATTTATTTCCTTCTTCCGCTCTCGAACGCCTAGGTTACAAAGGAAATGTCTGCAATTTCAAGACCCCATATTGCTAATGAGAGTCTTCTAGGTTTAAACTCCCACCTTTGGTATGCATATGGTCCTGGCAGACTACCACAACTTGAATGGACATGGGTTTTGGGTGAAGGTGTCTTGTGGATGTTCATGGAGATGGGTTATTAGTCGTCATTTTAGAGCGACTAACTGTTATTAGTAGTCATTTTAGAACATGTTTCGGTTGTCATGACATCGACTTTGCGCTTTTGGGGGGTAAGGTTTAGGCTATGTATGGGTCGTTTGGAAACGGCCGTGCGTGTGTGAGTTTTGTTGACGTCCGTATGTATTCTTTTTGTAATGTGTACCATCGGTATCTTTTTTCAATAACATCTTCAACTTCTCTTGGTTTTTAAAATATTCCGGTTGCACGATTTAGGGTGGCAATATTTTTGTAGGTGAAGGAATTGTTCCTTTTGCTTTTTCTTGACTTTCCTTGATTTACCTCGCTTATTTATAGCGAGGATTTTACCGCGATCGCGGCGTTATCATTAATTTTCATTAAGCTGCTTTTGTGGGTAGGCACGTGCCTAGGCTCTACAATTCTTTGCGCTATATTTGATATAAAATTACTTGGGAAGGAATGTGAATCTTTACATGCAAATTTTCTCTCCTTTTGGTATTTGAATATAACTAGCGGTGGTTTTGCGACACTAGGAGTGGGTAAAACGACGTTAGCGATGATAAGATCGACGTTAGCGGTGGTTGGGGATTTACCTATTAATGACTTAAGAATTTGTTCAAAACCTTTAGCCTCCTTTCACAAGTGATTGTAACTCTTAATCGAGTTTGTATCCCCAATTCAATCCAAATTAATTTGTACTAAAACTTACTTGTTAACACTTGTAGCGCTTGTTACTAATTTTTGCCGCCTATATCCCCAACTGGTCTTGTTAAAATTATGTCTTTTTTTTTTAATTTTTGTATTTATTTAATTTTTTTTAATGATATTATAAGGGTTATTATTCTTACACATAAATAAGCATGTAACTCAACACGTCATCATATTCTATTATCGAGACACAAAAGTTCTTACTACCATTATTAATCGTCTCATACACTCATTGGCTTGCATTCCCCAAACAAATTACCCACCCACACTATGACTTGTTTTTAACTAAATAAAATTTCATCTTCATATTACTACTTTATTAGTAAAATTTTTATTTTTGTAAAGTGACTAAGTATCTCGAACACAGTTTGAATAACTACGCAAACAAATATATACTAGTAACATAAAAGGGATCACATCCATAGGTTAACATGACATACACAGACTATACAAAGATGAGATAAATGACTCCAAAATGTAACAACGAACCCCTAATAAACAAAAGGCGCAGCTTCCATGTAGTTATAACAAAGCACATCAAACCTCCATTGACTCCAACTTTTCAATTAAACCATTCACTCTTTAACACGCCATGTTTTCTAAACCAAGAATACGTAAGTTTGGAACTCTCGGCGGATCCTCATTTTGCATCCTTAACAGTGATTAATAGTTGGCAACCAACAATCCGAACCGCATAAAAGCTCCACTTCCGCTATCATTTGTTGTCTACGGTTGACACGACCCCAAATTTCAACACATTCCTCCTATGATCCGCTTCATCACGTAAAGCAACTTCCAATTCAACTCGTAGTGCGTGATCGTAATATCTTTTAACAACTTTGAGCCACCAAACATTGGTAATTCATCACATAAAACCATGCCGCCAGAGACATCATTATGATTGCTTTTCTAATACTATCACTAAGAGATACCCAAAAAGTGTTTTTGTTACATAGCGTCATATATAGACACGAAATTTCGACAAACTAGTTATGACAATTATCTGCATTTCCAATGGACAAGTGGATCACACCTAATAAGTACCCACCCACAATTTGTTTTTTTTATAGTATCTTCCTATTTTTTCAAATATTTTTAGGCATAATTTCATGTATATCCTTAAATTTCAAAATTACATATATCATTCTTACCAGTTTTTATGCATAAAGTACAATGCTTTTAATGCATCAAAAGGAAATATATGTAATTTTGAATTTGCAAGGATATATATAAATGCCTATTTTTATGACGACTTTGCTAGTGCATAGCTAGCAAATGGTACTTGGTCACCTAAATTATACTCATGGCAACTATACTGGGCAACTAAATTGTGTACTCATGGCAACTAGTTTAAACAAGTACTCTACTTTTAGTCAAGTGGTGATGTATGCAACAAGGGGCTGGGGTTTCACTGGATTTAATTTACATCTTTCTATTTTTTTAAACTATTTTTATGACGACTTTGCTAGTGCATAGTTAGCAAATGGTACTTTGGGCAACTAAATAGTGTACTCATGGCAACTAGTTTACGTAGTAGTACTTTTAGTCATGTGGTGATGTATGCAACAAGGGGCTGGGGTTTCACTACACGTACTTTGTTTGACGTGGTTTGGTTTTTAATATTAATAGTAGTAAACTGCAGTATATGTAACAATAAAAAAGGAGGAAAATGAAAAGGCGTGTATGTGAAAGGTTGGTCACTTGGTCATTTAATGCTACTTCTTGTGGTAGAGAAAATGCTAGGGTGGCTGTCAACTCAACGGACGCATCAGTTTTGTACACTGACACAACACTAATTATATTATAACTTAAACTAAACCTTATTTAAAACACACAAATAGCAATCAAGGGGAAACAAAATAAAACATATAAAACAAAAGCGAAAAAGGATGACTACACCTATGCCATTCGTGAAGAACTTGCTAGTGTTGCGGGATCTAGTTTTGTTAGAGATATGATGATTGTTCATTTTGAAGGGATGTAAGTGTTGTCATCTTTGGATGAAGCGAGTTGATGAAGAAGGCTCAAGAAATCGAGGCACGTGTGGTCGAAAGGGATTATGTTATTGGAGAGTTGAGATTTTATACCCATTTGAATCTTGTGTGGAAAGTATTTGAGAATTAACGTGCAAACCGAAGATCCGACAAGATGGCAGCCGATATTGGTCAATGTAATGAAGAAGGACGAGCCAGTGAGCTTCATCATTCATAGAAGCTGAAAGGCATGGTGTCTTGATTCGGTTAATTGTTGTCTTGGCGGTGACGATGTCTTGTTTATGTTGGTATTTCTATTTCTAGTCATGTATCTTGTGTTGAATTTTAGTTTCACTGCTGTTGTGTAATGTGGGTCTAGGCTTTGGCAAATGGATGTAAAATATTTGAATAAATAAAAGCCATGGTTTCTGTTAACTAATTATATTATGATCACCTTTAATTGTGCCTGCATCTCATGATCTATTCTGAAAGAATACCGCCTCCATTGTTTCAAGAATAAATATGTTTGAGCGGCTGTCATTGTCGACCTGTTTACCTGGTTAATGCAAGTAAATCTCATTATTAAAATATGCATATGGGAATGTAACGTTTCAAACAAACAAATTGTACGGTTGGTTCCCGACATGTCATATAAAACATAAACCCTAACAATTAGAATGAACCACTAGAGTTAAAGGGGTATAATGAGCATACCTATAAAAGATAAACCCTAGTAACAATTTAAATAACTTTGAATTAAATACATTAACAAATTTAGTAATAGAATAAAAAATATAAAAGTGCACAGTTATTTATATTCATGTATAAATATATGAACGAATACGGTAACAAAGTACATACGGGAGAGTACAACAAACCTTGATTTGTTTATAAAAATAGACAAAAAGGACAACGATATATTTTTATTTGGATTCTTCATTTGAAAGTGACCTAGTGTATAACAAGGAATGCGGGATGTTGATTGTTGGGACTTGGGACCATAAACTCGATGTGTGGGGTATAAAAGGTTTAAGTGTTTGTCATTCTAGGTCCCTCATGTATCTTACTACGTGTCTACACTAACGACTAAAAATGCTAGTTAAAGTTAGAACTGCTATTGTCAAGACAATTCATCATATAAACGTGATGTCACTACATGTTTTCTAAGGTTTGAATTAAGACTTAAAAATGTTATTACATGTTAGTATCTTGCTAGTGTCAAGACCAAATAATATAAACATGTTGTTACTACATGTTTTCTAAGGTTACTCTGCTATAACAATGTTGGCGGTGACCTTTAATTTGACTAGTCACAAGGTAATTGAATATTTTAGAAACAGTGTGTGTTACTCTTCAATTAAATTCTCCAACCAACTAGTATGGCACACCATTCAAGTGTAATAAATGAAGAGGAAAAATACAGATGGTTATGCTAGTAGACGTTCTTATATAAACCGTGAATGCTATTGTTTTCGTTATAACATCCAAACCAGTTGAGAAAATGGTATGCATTGGGTGCAGGATGGAAAGAGAAAACAAGTATGTTGGATCGATATACTTTAATCAAACTAACTTAACTAGCTTGTTAAGGTTTAAAAACCTCGGATAAATCCTAAGTTATTAACAAAGAAACACTGAGCAATCTTTATCAAGTACGCGGAATTTACTTAACAAAGCTAAGAAGAATAACTTTTATTATTAACTCTAAATCTTCTTATTATGCAGATACTCTAAACAACTCTAAGATTATCGAACTTCTCTCTAAAACACTAAATAACTTGTGAATTCGTAAACTATAAAACTCATAGACTCGTTCCTCTAATGCCAATCTAGGAGTCCTTTTATAGGCTCAAGGATATCCTAGTCGGTTTACAATTTGTATCCTTGTCGACAAGTAATCTAAACATAGAATATTCTAGAGTTACAATACTTTCCATAAACGAATATAACAGTTCTTTGTTCTTGCAAGATTTTGACTTCATAGTGCGATGCTTTGACTCATCTTTAGCAAGACTTTGAATCTTTGACTTTTTCCAAGATGCTTAGCGACTACAAGATTTCATATCTTCAAGACTTTCATATCTTGACACTTTCATATCCCAACAATCCTCCCTAACTTAATTCTACTTGCTTGACTTCAAGTTCCTTGTAAATTTATCTTTAAGACTTCATCTTTAAGGACAAATTGTTTCTTAGTCTTTGGATTGTATCTCTCGTAGTGTCTGTGCTTGTCAAAGTATCTCAGAGAAATAATCTTTGTAAAATCATATAGTAAGCTCCATCTTTTCAGAACACAACAATATATGACAATTTTGTACATTAATTCAGTTTAAGTTGCATACTATTCTCATCACTTCCGGTGTGTTAACTCTCGTGAGAGGTGAATCATTGAAAATTTAATGGATTTAGATCTCTTTACCAAAGCCATTATCTCGAGTAGCCAAATGTTTTGGTGTGTAAGACCATGGTACATTGATAACCATATGATTTTTAGCAAATCATCGACTATCAACATATTCGAGTTGTCTTTACCAAAAGTCTGCCCTTACGGACTAGTTAGTTCTTCTATCTAATGGTGAACTAATTACCAATAATGGTTTTTCCACTCGCCTTTACCACAAGCCATTTTCTTGTGGGCTAGCCAACTCTTCACATTCTCGATACGGTGAGTTGATTACCATCCAACTTATTAGCAAGTTGTCAACAAAAAGCGGTTTGATATATCTTTACCCGAGCCGTTTGCTCATGGATTAGTCAATCCTTTTGTAACCATGGTGGATTGATAACCTATTGATGTTATCATCTCAAAACCATTTATTCAACCTTTGTTTAAAAATATTTGTTACTTAACAAAAGTTTTCTTCAAAAATCACTTAACTAGTTAAAATGCAAAGCGTTACTTTGATTAAAGTCTCGTTTGATCGCAAGATACTGAATAAAGTAATCGATTTATTAAAAATAATTTATTCAATTAAGTCCGATACCGTTTATTCATCATCTTCAAAGAATGGTAGTCCAGGTTAATAAACAAGTTGATAACCATGCAAGCATTTTCATTATCCTCTTCTACTTCTATTCCATGCTCTAGCATTCTTCTCATGAGCTCGACCAGAGAGGGTATCTTCCGTCTGCAAACATGTGTATCATTGTTCCATTTTCCACTCTAAAACATGAACTCTAGACTCTTCAAAGAATCTCCAAGAAACAATTTCCCAATTTTCTTGATTCTTCCAAATATCATCGATGTTTCTTCTTGGGTTTCCCATGCAATTATGAGATCACCATGTAAAACTAAACCAATCCCTTCTAATGGATTATGTTCAAAGTAAGCTTTCACCACATGATATAAATAGAATAGATCTACTCTATCTATAATGTGCAATAAGTCCCATAGCCTATTAAAAACTTTGAAGCTTTCATCTTCTTTATGAAAAATCATATAATCTCCATCTTTGGATTTCACAACTTCAAAAGCACTAATGCGTGATCATTCATCTTCATGTCAAGATCTTCTTTGAATAATCAAAATCTACCACGAGATAATTCCTTAATTCATCCTTAGTCTCGGATCTTAATTCAACTTTTTCTTTCTTTGAAACTGCTTATCTTCAACTTCGCTTTCCTTTTCTTTTCAAACTTTTCTTCTCTCTCGCTTGGGTCAAGTAGCTTCTTCTAAAGTCTTTGATGCCTGCAACATCCTTCTTATAAGCCTTTGTCAAAGATCATATAGTCTTTTCATATCAACATAGTTCGAATCTGCAATCCTTTATATCCTCTCTTTTCAAATACGCTATCATTGCATTCCTTTCTTTAGCTAAATTAGGTCTTCTTGACATATATCTAACAGAGTAGGTGATTGTAATGGTTCAATAGACTTGACATCTAATTTATCTTGTAACTTCTTAGTCGCTTCTCTACTTTGAGCTTCTTCACTTCACGAGCTTCTATCTTTAGCATTTAATTCCTCTTGAAACTTTCTAGTCACAGACTTCATTCCTAGCAACTTCAATTTCTCTAAGTTACGCTAAAGTAGCTTTTTCTTCTTAGTTTCAACCGAACACCCTTTCCTTTATCCTTAGGATCAATTGTAGGTTCGTAAGTTCTTTGTTGTTCTTCTTCTTGTACTTCTCGAATAGTAACTCCACCTTGGTTGTTCTAAAATGTAGCAATGAACTCATCATCACTTGCGAAATGAATAGGTTTGAGAATAGCTTCCTCCTCTTGGAAAACAATTGAGGGACCAACAACTTCTTCATGTACAGTTGTTGAAGGACCGCCTTCTCTTCAAAATCTAATGTTCTTGGAGTTATTAACTCTTGTCCAAAAATCTTTGTTGTTGAAGAAGCGGTACTTTGTTGTTCAAGACTTTGATCTTCGCATCCTTGAACTTGAACTTGCTCTTGAATGTTCTGTTCTTCAGTCTTTTCATACTTTTCATGTTCTTCAGTACCTTCAGGTTCTTTCTCCTTAACATCTTCTTTCAAATTTTCTTCTTCTAAATTCCTTCCCAATTGGACAGAAGATTGTTGATGAACCTTTGGTGTTTACTTTTCTTAGACGCCTTTGTGCTTTCTTCTTGGATTTGACCCGATACGAAATTCTTTAACCAAAGGCCGATAAAAGCGAGATTTCTGTGAAAAACAAGTATTTTTCCAAATTCTTCCAGATAAACTAAGTATACACAAATATCCTCCCTCAAACAATACACGGGACTAAACTAATAATAAGTAGTCCTCCCGCGAATGTAGCTCAAGAGTTAATCATGCCAATGCTCACCACCAAGTGAGTGAATCTTGAAACATCAAAGTCTTTGGTGAGTAAATCACTACATTATCATCTCGTGTGAACCTTAACCACATTATTGAGCACTCGTGCTCATAGCAATCTCGATAAAGTGATGCCTAATCGTATGTGCTTGGTCTTGAATGATACACAAGATTCTTCCCAATACAAATGGTACTCTCATTATCAATATTGATAGGAGTATTTTGAAATTGAACCCATAGTCCAAGAGTTGATTCTCGCATCCACAAAACTTGTCCACAACAGCTTGCAAAGACTACATATTCAAACTTGATGAGGATGTTCTTGCAATTTTTGTTTCTTACATTGCGGAAACTAATCTTCTTCCAAGATATTGGCATCCTCCAAGGTGGATCTTCTATCATAGTTATCACCTAGCCAATATTTGGCAATTCTAATTCCCCTAACTAGAAGGCGGGCTCAGACCTTCCTAGTCTCCAAAGGGACACAGCGTGCACACCATTTGTGCTAACACCAGACGACTACTCTCACCTCGGCAAGCCACCCCTACAAACACACGAGCCATGGTTGCCCCTAGCATTGTTTAAACTTGCCACAGAGACAGGTCCAAACAAATCCATATGTAAAAGCTCCAATGGTTCTCTAATAGTTCTCTCCTCAAGCTTCTTGTAGGAAGCTTTGTGTTGTTTACCCTTCTTGCATGCCAAGAATGATTTATCATTCTTGTAAGTCTTTGAAGGTAAACCACTAACTAGATTGCCTTTGACCAGTTTGTTGATATTCTTGAAATTAACATGGCCTAATCTTCTATGCCATTGATGTGCCTCTTCAGATGTTGCTTTAGCCACCAAACATGTGGCTCTTCCATAAGAATGTAGACTCTTGATGTCTAAACTATACGGACTACCATGTCATCATCAACAGGCTTAAAATCAGAGGAAAGGATGAGACATTCTGTGTCAGTGAATAACACAGGATGCTTTTTATCACAAATTTGAGAGACTGATAACAAGTTGAACTTAAGCTCCTTCACATATCTAACATTCTCAAAGTCTATAAGCCCTGCTTTGATAGTTCCTTTTCCAGTAATCTTTCCTCCATTAGGATCATTCCCAAATGCAACTCTTCCTCCACTAATATTTCTAAAATCAGACGGGATCTCTTTGTCTCTTGTCATGCTTCGGAGCAACCACTATCCACAATTAGATGATCTTTAAGCTCCTCTTCCGGGTTGCCCCGCACACAAAGAAAAGAGTTAGTGATTTTTAGGAACCCAAGCCATTCTCGACTTGTCTTCCCTCAGGAGTTACAAACTCAAATTCTTTGAGTATGTAATTCCACTATCTTTCAAATGATGATCCGTAATTATCTTTGATTTTTAGCATGGATTTTCAAAACTTTCTGGTTTTCAACATAAATCTCTTTCACAAGATTATTAGCTTTTTCTTGTATCACAAAACATCGATTCACTTTTGTTGAAAGTATTGTTTGTCTCGGCCAGGTGCCTTCCTCTTAACCCATTCTCGTTTAACACGTGGTTCCTGTGATCTAGATCCCTATGTGAATTGTAATACCTTCTAGGTTGATAGTGAGATCTCCTAGGATTCCTATTCCAAATAGTGTGATCGCACCTTGTTTTATTGAGCGATTTGGAAAGTCTTGTGAGATCATCAAGGTTTTGAAAAGGTCTTCTTTGATGTGGGTATCTATGATCCGGTGTGAAGTTTACGTGATTAACCCTATTAGAATTATTCCAAACCGGTTTGTGCTATCTAGGTTTGTGGTTGGCGATATGTTCTTTGGAAATTTGCTAAGGTATTCGAGTGATGTTCGCGATCCTTGATTAAATGAGTAGGACTAAAACACACAAAACACGCTTTTGACCCACACTTCCAAAGTGATTTCTTACGTGTCATGCCCAAAATTATTTTGCCTTCTTGGTGAATGATGAAACTGTTTTGACCAAAGTTATCCCAAAAAGGTTTAGCAAGAATGTTTTGAAAAGGTTTCTTGAAGGTATCGCTTGTGGAGCAAGACTGATTTAAGGTACCGCTTGATTTTGAACATTATTTTAACGGCTTCCTTTGGTTTTCGGACCTAGATTGAGCTACAAGCTTTTCCTAAACTCTAGACTATGTACTCTAAAATGAGAAACATCGGGCCTAGAGGTTGATGAATGCCGATGGGATGAGGAACGGCATGATAACCATTATCTTCTTATACTCGGAGGTGGTTCACTTATCGAGCCCTCATTACTAGATGTATCTACATAGTTAATGAGTTCATCATCACTAGTAGTTATGTCCTCAAAATCACCTTCATCCTGATCACTAGGTTGGTTTTCTTCTAGTTTACTAAAATCCATTCCAAAACCTAATCCAGATTTAAGGTAGGCTCTTTGCTGTTTTTGAACATAAGAAACATGTGACAAACCAGATTCTTTCCAGACATCAAACTTAGCTAACAAATCATCTCTTTCCTTAGTTAATTTCTCAATTTCAGAATTTTACGTTTAATTTCCATTCACTAAGTTTTAACTGGTAATCACATTGTTCATATTTTTCACCAAGCTACTTCATTTGTTTCATGTGCAAGAATTTTGGCTTCCATATATTCTAAGGTTATTTGATAACCGACTACCTCAGACCTAGCCCTAACACAATTATATCTTTCAATTACATAATCATAAGTAATTTTGATAAAAATCATAACAATTTGAGCATACCTCGTAGATAGGAGACCGAGTTGGTGAAGTAGCCACCATTGCAAGAAGAATGATCATCTTCACTTTCTTTGCTCCAATCAAATCCTCCAAAGCCATCATCGATTCGAAAGCATGTTCGAGTTCTTCATCAAAGCGGTGCTCACCAATGCTTCCACTGCTTCTTCAACTACATCTTCCATCGCTACCATACAAGAAGTCACTGGTTCATCATCAAACTCTTCACTCCGGTCAACTTCGATAACTTCTCTTGAGCAACCAAAGCCTTTGTTTGATGGTGGAATTTCTTTGAGCTCAGTTTGGCTTCTCGGATGTTCTGTTTGCTTGATACTTAGCAAATCGCACTCCTTGCAAAGTGACCAGTCTTTTGACAATTGAAGCATTCAATTTTGGATTTGTCAAAGTTATTCCCTGTTTGGTTTGAAATCAATGCTTTACATGTCTTCTTCATGTATTTTTGATCCTGCAGTTGATCATAGCAACTTGCCACCGATATCAATTTCTTCAAGTGCATCTTCTTCAATATGTGCTAGATCTTCTTCATAAGTGACAGTAAACCGGCTTGTTGTGCAAAGAAGGAGCACACAACTTCATCTGAGTGCATAGTGGTAGGTGGTGGGACCTGCTTGAACATATGAAGGAGGGTGTAAACAAAGAGCTTTTGAGAAACAATACTTTGAGGAGAAGCGATTTTGATTGAAGTCTTGCTCTTCTTTCGATGATAGAAAAGCAATATTGTGAGACTTGGAATTTGTTTGACCACTCATCTCATGCTCATACACCTTGATTGATGATAGAGATCATCAAAGTCCATGACATCCAAACCTTGTTGTCTCTCGATCATTGTAGCAATCACATGCCATGTACATGGAAAACTCATAGAAACTTTAAATTAGCATCCTCAACCGACACTTCGCCTTGAATAACTCCAACATGTTGAGGAGATTTTGAAACCTATCATATGCAGCATCAAGACTCTCTTTCACCAACTATGAAAGTTTCAAATTTTGCTTCATCAAATTCTCGTGCATCTTCTTAGAGGCTTCATTCCTCCAATCTGGTCTTGAGAGCGACCAGGTCGCTTAGCATCTTTAGCATCATGAAATTTGAGAAGATGACCATCTAGAATGGCGATAAGAGAATGTTTAGTGCCTTTTCTTGATTCCTTAGGGTTGTCTTGTAAGACCGCCTTCGGTGCTTTGGGTTGTCCAGAATATCAATGGGTTCCGGAACTACTTCATTCCATTCACAATTACATTCCATAGAGCATGGTCTGTAATGGCAATATCTTGCCTCATCTTCATGCACCAGATCATATTCTCCTTCTTGATTATTGGAATTACGGTGAGGTGATTGAGGGTGGTGGAACAACTTCAACGACATCTTGAATATTGTTGAAGTAGGGTTTCTTCCTAGTCGAAGTTTCCACACATCTCGATACCACTTGTTGGATCGATATACTTTAATCAAACTAACTTAACTAGCTTGTTAAGGTTTAACAACCTCGGATAAATCCTAAGTTATTAACAAAGAAACACCGAGCAATCTTTATCAAGTACGCGAATTTACTTAACAAAGCTAAGAAGGATAACTTTTATTATTAACTCTAAATCGCTTATTATGCAGATACTCTAAACAACTCTAAGATTATCGAACTTCTCTCTAAAACACTAAATAACTTGTGAATTCAGAACTCTAAAACTCATAGACTCGTACTCTAATGCCAATCTAGGAGTCCTTTTATAGGCTCAAGGATATCCTAGTCGGTTTACAATTTGTATCCTTGTACCGACAAGTAATCTAAACATAGAATATTCTAGAGTTACAATACTTTCCATAAATGAATATAGAGTTCTTTGTTCTTGCAAGACTTTGACTTCATAGTGCGATGCTTTGACTCGTCTTTAGCAAGATTGACTCTTTGACTTTTTCCAAGATTTCTTAGCGTACCACAAGATTTTCATATCTTCGATTTTTTCATCTTCAAAGACTTTCATATCCCAACAAAGTATGATTGACCTTAGATGCAAGGCGGCAACGAATAGAGAATCATGTGGTATTGTTGTCCGATGAATTTTACGAAGCGACAACAATACTCTTTGTGGGTTGATGCATGTAGACTTGGTGGTGTACATGTTAGCGGGAAAAAACAAGCTGCGGTCAGAGGTGAAGGTGTGATGGTGTGATGGGGCTACATGTTCCGGCATCTTGTATAAGCGATGGTTCAATGAGTATCGAGGTAGAAGTGATCGAGACTACATCAACAAGCGATGAAATTCATGATTCTATATGTGCAACCCAGTGACCTTAGTGATGAAGAAACCCAACCACTTGCAAGTCGAATAACAAGTGAACCACCTAAAATGACCGAGCAATTGAACAAGTTGCAATTGATACACCTAGGTAATGACATGCCGTCATTGAACAAGTGAGCCACCACCTATTCTCGTTATATGTTGTATTTCATAATATATGTAGACTAAATTGTATTATGTATTTGTTATGTTATGCCAATGCAAGCACATATTTAGTTAGCAAAAAATGGTTAAATCCAAACACTAGATAGACAAGATGCAAATCAGATAATGAAGTCGCAAAATGTCAAATACAATTTTTATAGTGTTTTCTATTTATTTATTTATTTATTTCTTGAGGTGAAAGTGGGTAAATACTAACAAGGCTGGATAAAGCACTAAATTAGGAAGAGATAGTTACCATGCACGTGCCCAAAACATATTTGAACCCGTGTACAACCACCAAAAAAAGCTGACTATTGAAAGGAAAAAACAATTTCTACAGTCCCCCAATAAAATGAACTTGCCCTATATGATAAGTTTCTACTTTGTTTAGTTATCTAAAAAAAAATGAAGTTGCCCTATTGGGTTGCCATGATATACATCATACTATAAAGCATTCATAGGCATGATATGTAAACGGACACGAATGTAGATCAAAAACGGTGCATACTACGATAACCCCAAAGCAAATGGTTACACAAAAACATCGCATGTTAATTTTATGTAATTGTTGAACATTTTTTTGGTAATCATAAACACAAACAAAAAAATGTTTAACAATTACATAACGCCGCTTTACAAAAAAGGCTAAACTAGACAAACTATTTTGAGTTTTAAGTTATGTTAACACCCTAGTTTCTAACGTTATCGGCGACATGAGCATGCCGCATAAAATACCTACACTCCAACCTACCGTTCCTTAAAACCAAGTTGATTTTAATCCACACCTCCTCAACGGCGGTCTCTTGTTAGAGCCTTTAAATGCCTCGACATCTTGAACTTCCGTAAGCCCGATCTTGGTGTTTGAAAGCGGTGCCTCCTTGCATAAGGTTTTCTAGAGGCCTTATGACCGTAATCACATTAACGGAAGAAGAAGAGGCCCAACATCCATAGATACGGACCAAGAAATACTCCATAGTACCATTCATCGTCATCGAACCCAATGTCAAGATCAACATTTTCGCTACCCAAAAATCCATGAATAGATTCTTTCCTTGACATTCAATTCCTTGACTTCTAGTTTGGAACGGAGGGCTTCTTGGGAGGTGACCGCCTTTCTTCCTCCTCCCATGCAGCAATATCAAAGGCGTAATTAGAAGTAGCAAGCTCCACGAGTTTATCATGTATTGCTATCTCGTCACGCTTGGCTCATCAAGAAGATCCATAATTAGGTTATCATAATAGAAACATGCTAAGTTATCGGTGCATGTGCAATGTACAAGCCGATCAACACACATTCCTCGACAACTTGAAACATCCTTTTAATGTCATTATCGCATTCGACAAGCTGTCAAACCGGTTGAAAGAGCAAATAGTGGCCTACATAAATACAAAGCCCGTATCTCACACTCTAACTTGTTGGCCAAAAGTCAAGCATTTGATTAAAGTTCATCCTTGTGGACTTCTTCAACGTTTGCACAAGGTGCGCCCATACGCGTAAGTTAATTTGGGCAACCGTATGAACTCACCATCGTAGTGAATCTCAACTACAATATTCTCGAGATACATAGCGTGTAGTACTCCGTAATAAAGTTAAAAAAATGTATACAAATGAGATTAGCATGTATGGACAAAACCTATTAAGTGCAAGTGACAATCACGAAAGGTAATGGCGAGCATACCTTGCCTTGAAATCAAATAAGGCAAGCGGAGGCTTAGCGTAAATTTTTGATGAAATAGAGGGTTGGGATTGGCATTATCACTTGTGTACAAATGTGATCTATATGAAGATTTGATATATATTAGGAAAGGTTGTATTATTATTTTACTATTAATAATGTACTTATTAATAGTATGAAAAGTATGATCCGTTTATTTTAATATGGAAATAATAATAGGAAATTTTTGGTTAATTTGTTATAAGTTTTTATGTGTAGTGTGTTTGTGTAATGATATGGAATAAATCAATTGACAAACCTATGTGTGGCCCTTTTTAATTTTTCTTGGAATGGACGGCCAAATGTCATGATTAAATGGACGTCAAAATGAAGAATAAATGAACTGAGTTGTGGAGTTTTAAAAGAAAGATTATATGTCTCTGTACAACAAATTTAGATGTAAATGTGTACATACTTTTACGTCGTGTCTCCCATTGTTTTTTGAATGAATGTTACATGTACACAAGGTTGTTTGCATGCAAGGTACAGTATGATTATTGGTTTATGTATGCATGTTATAGTGAATATATCAATAGATGGTGCATGATAAAACAATGAAAGTGTTGTTGGAGATAAGTTTAAAGCTGTTAGTACAAATGATAAAATCTATGTTTATAAAAAGCGAATCATCTTCTCGCGATATGCTAGCGCCACGTCGTGGGTTCATCAACGTGCAACGACGCACCATGTGCCAATCGATATAAAATATACAAACCCACACACCACAATCACCAAAATCCCACCTTGCTTAGGAACGTTTCGGCTAACCTAAATGAAATCTTATAGTCATTCGGATGTATTACGGTCATATAAAAATGTTTGCTTGCTCTAGAATAACTCGGTAGTTTGACCAGAGAATAACATGAACTGTTAAAATAAATAGACGGATGATCTTGTTAGAGGCTTGTCGAAAAATGTAAGTATTATATAATCGAAATAACCACGCTTTGTCACCAAATTATTGATGAAATATAGGTGTTTGTTCAAGCCGGATTAAATATGATATCTAGTTTCATGTTGTAGATTATATATGTGTTCAAAAGTATTACATGTTTTTATTGGTGATTCATAAACAACGTTTGAACATTTGACATGTGCTTCAAATATTTTTATTCATAATAGATTTCATTTCAATACATTAAAGGATAACAAAATACATCAACGTAACAACGACATTCATGAAGATACCAAACACAAAATATGACAATCACATAACGCCGGAGACCACATAACAAGGTAGGAGTAGAGGATTAATAATTTTTGCAGCCTTTGCCAAAAAGGAGATTTTTTGAGAACTTGAGTCGAGTCTCACTCATTAGCTTCATCGGCGTCTGTTTTCTCAAGCTCCTCGTCCGAATTGCACGCAGATTTCCAAAACAAGACTGGCAAGCTCGGACCCAACCACGCACTCCAATCGCTTGATTTGCTCGGCCCTCAAAGGCAACGACGAGTTAGGTCGATCACCTTGCATGCATGTCACTTAAGAACTTGAAGTCACGTTCATTGTCACGCACAAACATGTTGTTAACCATGTCTTTAAGTCGTTATCCATTTCTTTTGTAGTAAATTGTGTTGTGGCTAGTGTGTGTCCCCGACAAAAGTTGTATGATATTGGGATATATGTTGTCCGTTTATATAACCCAAATGGGGTGGGGGAAAGAGCGGGGGTGGGGTGACATGGAGTTTATTTTGAATTGAAGTCTATCTGAATTAATGTGGGTGGACAGTCTAGTTGTGAATAGTTGAGTCATGTCAAGTAATTACTGTTGCACATTAGGCCAAATTTAATTAATGAAGCTTCGCTTGTACTCAATCGATTCCTGGCCACAAGATAACCATTTTGGGCAACTAGTTTCAGTTTGGGGGCAACTAAACCAGTTTGAATTTTGTTTAGTTCCAAATGCAACAAAATTTTACGTCCCTTGGGTTAGAAAAATTATTAATTTAGTATGTTTTGTAAATAGACGCCATTAAACAAGTTTATATTGATTACTTTTTGGTTACATGAACTAACACACATATGCTATTATTATATGTACATATCATTTATATTTTATGTAATAATACACTACCATAATATAACTCAGACTTTTATATCATAAAGTCTGACTAAGTGTGCACTTTGCTGTGCTATTTCAATATTGAATGGATATTTTGTAAAAACCCAAATCGGGATGCACATAAGTAGGACAAACTTTATTAATGAGGAAAGGACGTAATGAAATGATGGTGGTAGCTAGTGGCATGTACTTGAAGGAACTAGTCCATTAGTTTTCAACTTTAAATATTGCACAAAAAGGCACAAAGAAAGTTGTGTCCAACAAGTGAATTGTTTTGGGCAACCACATACATACGATGGGCAACTAAATCATATGTGTCCCTATTAAATCATGAACCTTATGTGCGCTTGTAAATTTAAAGTAATCAAGCTTGCTAGCTAAGTATTATTTCCTATATCGTATTATATGTGGGACACAATGTAAATTAAAATCAAGAAAATAAATTGTTAAAATACGAAAGCAAGCAGATTTATGTACTTTATTTTTGGTTGGTTCTAGTTAATGTACACATATTTTAGATAATCTGTTGTTGGTTGTGGTATTCGTTTGATGTTACTACTATAGAGTATAGACAAGTAAGTATAACAAATGTTTATGAGAAACTATGTTGTTGGTTGTGGTAAATAAAAAATGGGATTTCAAATAAGAAGGACGGTTTATTAATGGTGAATAGATGTAAGGAAATGATGGTGGTACATAGTTGCATGTACTTGAAGGGAACTAGTGTGCACAAAACTCAAAGTCAAACTGCTACAACACAACACCCAAGAAACTTTGGCCAACAATAAATTTGTTCTTCTTGCAACTACACACAAATAATGGGCAACTACTCACAAGCATGGTTTATTCGTGTCTGGTCACAAAGTATAACAAATTACTGTATAAGTTTATTTATGTATGTGTTGTTCGTAATTGTATTATATATGTTGGTTATAAGAAGCATGGTGTATGGTCACAAAGTATAACAAACAAGTAATAAGAAGATACCTGTAAGCACTCCCTAACACGAACATACCATACACGTGACTCATAGTCACGCGTGTCGCCGCTATCATAGAATGTTACCACTCCAGTAGGTATGTTAAATTGGGCAAGACACCAAGGTGTTTACTGATCTTGTTGAGAGGAATAAAAACCTAAAAGAAAGTTGGTGGTATTAGGATATAGTTAGTCAACGTCCGAAATTAATAAAAGTGACTTTTTATTTATGTGGTCAAAGGTAAATACAAGAATACAATTGTCGTGTTTGTATGTGTTGTTGACATGGTTACGGCCGGTAAGCAATATGTTACTTAGTAATGGACGTTTTAGACAATGGAAAATGTTTTCATGCACGGTCTTGGGTTGTATAGAAACTCGCTTTTGGGAAATTCATCCGCTTATGTACTTATCGATATGTTGCTCCAACTGTTAACTACGACTTGTGTTACCATAACTACTGCTAGGGTAATCAATATACCGTTGGGATCGAACGATTACAAATGGAGGGCTCGGTTTTGGAAAGCGACTTATCTCATGGCGGTGTAAGACGCAAACAATTATGGCGAATTCCACCACGAAGGTGAGTATGAAGCTTCGAACGTTCTAGAACTACGTTGAAGGCTCGACTAGTCATTCAAGGCTTTTAATAAACTAGTTTTGGATTGTAAATTTAATGCATACTTGGTCTCAAATCTCAAGATGTTTTTTCAAAACTTTGTAACAAAGGTACTACTGCTATTGGAAATCTTACTACGGCTAGTGTGTATGAATCAACTGCTTGTTCTTTTTGTTAAGTCCTGCTAGTGGATATCATGTTTTTGTGGTTGAGTTACACTTATAAGTTATAACTACTATGTTTATGAGCAATAGGATTTTTTGGCCTTTCTTCTTTGGACCTTTTAGTGTCACAAAAAAAAAAAAAAAAAAAAAAAAAAAAAAAAAAGCAACAAAAAACGAACAAAAAACAATGAATTGAAACATTAAATAACAAAAAATAATAATAATAATAATAATAATAACATTGTGTAAAAAATTATAATAACTTGGTTGGAAGATTGGAGTGCAAACTGCTCCAACTGCTAGCTTGCATGGAGAAACTAGTGTTACGAAAACACTGCTAGTTAGTTTATCATGATGATACCATGAAACTTATAAAGGAATGGACGGATAAATGTACTACAATGGAGTCTAAGATCACCGGCATACAAAAGAAGGTATTCGATTCGAGATGGAGCATACAGATTATACCACTTTGGAAGCACCGTCCAAAAGAAGGTATTTTGTGCCTAATAAGAAACTTGATGATTTGGATTGTAAATATCAAATTTAGGGAGGATTGTTTGGTTTTTGGTTCATTGGAAGAATTATTCAAAGTATGCATCAAATAGCATCTTTTAATAGAAACCACGGCTAGTGGCAATGGAAGAAGCTGGCGATAGATCAAAAGTCATGGATAAAGTTTGTGAGTATCAAGATTGTTAATACGTAAAGGAAAGTTTATGATTTGATATCAAGTTTGTTCATGAACTACCGATTATTCATACTTTAAAAGATGAGCGACAAATATCAAGTTTGTTCATACTTTAAAAGATGCCGTTTTAAAGTTGCTATCATGAACTACACGATTATTGAGTGACCGTAAATGATAAAAATAGGAGGAAATGAAAAGTAAATGTATTACATGTTCAACATCATTCCGGGCATGGGATACCTCGTCCGTCTGCATAAAACACGGAATGCCATTTTGAAGAAGAATCGAACAAAGTAACTACTAACCATCGCCCGCTTAGTATTCGAGGTCGTGCGTGCACATGTAGTCAACCCATAGGTCTATATGCTACGATTTGCGAGCAAATAAAATACCAATTTAAGAAAATGTGAAAATCAAATACGTGGTAAAACGAAAATCAATAAGAATGCGATATAAACTAACCTCCTCGCTTAGCCAACCTTTTCTAGGTGGTCTAAGCAAACTAAGCGGCCGTAAATGCGGTCTGGTATAATCATCGACCATGGAAATTTACATCGGTGTCTATCAGATCACAGAGGAATTCTTCAATCTCATCGATGCATAAAGAGTTTTGTGAGAATGAAACCATCTACTTAGATCCTAGAAAACAGGTTCAATATATTAGTTTGACAGAGCATTATTGATAAGCAAGTATATTGACAAGTTCGTAAAAACTATCACAATACCTCTACCCAAGGTTTCACTGCTAAGCTCCTCAAAGAATAGTTGGGTCGTTCATGTTAGGACCGTGTTTTTTTATTTTATGTCGTTTAACCTCCTGATTATTTTGTGGCGAAACAGGTTCCATGAGAATCCTCTTATCGGGTGGTAACCGACTTAAAGCCTTTTGAAAATGTGACGAATTCATAAACGTGCGTCGTTTTTTCTTCTTCTCCTCCTCCAACTTCAACGTCTCAGCTTCTTCCAACCGCAACCTATTAGCCTCTTCCAGCCTTAAGATGTTGGCCTCGGCATTCAGCTTCTCTTCTTCCAACTATAACCTTTCTTCCTCTCGCCAACGCGAATCTCAATTCCTCTAAAAGGAGATACTCCACGAAGCAGACTAGCCCGATGACATTTGTATGTAACGCCATACAACTAAATGCAAAGAACAAATATTAACCCGAGCAACATCCACGTCGATTCCGCAAGTCGATCGGTTTGAGATAAATGTTGTTAAGTGAATCGGAAAAGGCGCTTCTTGTGTTTGGAAAATGTGACTCAAAATCAAGTTTGTCATGTTAAAAATATGCATGAAATTTCAAAAATAAACAATGGCAATGAGAAATAACAATAGATTAGTTGAAAGGAATACCCAAGACCACCAGCTCATCATGTGCAAGAACCGTGAAGGTCTAAGTGTTAGGAAATTCGCGGTGATGTTAAAAAAGTGAATCTACTATTCTTATATTATAATGAATATAAAGAGAACTCGAATAATACACTCAAGTTTTTGTTCGGAAAATTACATGATCCTTAAGGCTTTTGTTGCGAACTACTTCCACTCTTGCATTGTTTTGAATTTACTTTTAAACCGGTTTTAGACATTGTTGTGACTTTTCCAAATTTCGAAAGTAGGTATCAACAAGGTCATGTTGGGTCCCGACCGATCCGGGAACGTAGTCATTGAAAAATATTGGCTATCTATCCACCATGCACATTGGAACTCATGTATAGTAGGTCTCGGATCAAGAATTGTAGTTGAATCCTAAAGTTCAAGAATGGTTAAAAAAATATATGGTTTAGTTAATTACTTTTGAGATACATACGACAACATTTTAGAAGGGATTCGTAATTAAAGTCATAGACGCTAGTTCAGGCAATCATTGCAAATAATATTTCCACCGCTAGCTAGCTTGAAAACACCGCTAGTTCTCGCCAATCAACGCTAGTTAGTTTCGATGATTGTGGAAACTATAAGAGCTGCTTTGTAACTTTTGGTGATAACATATTTATTCCCAAATCACCTGGCGAAAGGAAACGGCGACCCAACCAATGGAAACGTAAGTGAATAGTTCTTTGCAATTCAACACGGTGGAGGAATCCTGACAACCAAGGCTAATTTGGGGACATGGATGTTCGTGCTAGGTCGATGCAATGTTAGACACATCTCGAATAGATGAGGGTAGTTTGGAACACCAACATGATTTGACGACTAATGGCTTTCTACATGATGACAATTCCAATGATCTACTTCTAAGACCAAAGTTACACAGTCAAGGTGGGTGAGGATAATATGAAACTCAATCTCAAATTGACGGATATATTCAGAAGTATGGAGTCAAAGATCACTGGTCTTAAAAATTCGACAACAACTCGCGCTGAAATAATCAGGAGGTTCAAAGCACATGGTAAGTGTTTTGGAGAGACTAAGAAGGCCAAGGTTCCATGCATTCAGGAAAGTGAAGAAACTGGGAAAGTAGGCAACCTGCAATATGATTAAAAGTTTAGATGATGCATCCAAACAGGGGAGGAGTGAGAGTACAAATTCAGCGACGCATGGAAGGTAAAGAAGCAAGATCGGATGATTCTTTAAAGGTCGCATTGAAGAAAAGGATAAGGAAGTGGTGCGCAGCAATCGCTGCAGTGTTCTTCCATCCGATAGTATTGAAGTAACCATCAGCGCAACAACTGCCGGTATTATTATAACCACCGCCAATTCGGACATTTCAAGCCCGGAGGAAACATCGCTACAATTATAAGCACCACAATAACACCAGCAGCAAAACCAAAATAAGCTTGAGAATCAGGTTGCCATACAATTGGTCAACATAAAGAAATCTGACCCTATCCCTGCACCCAAACCTATTGATAAGAGTCTACAGATTGGTGAAACTGTACAGAAAGGTATAGTTACTGAACTTGATATTGGAAAGGGTAAAGGGATTGCAGAGCCAACATTGAAGTTTAAAAGTAGAGAGGAGCATATAGCCTTAATTTGCAGTGTACAAAATCAACTAATCCAATTGTTCATCCACAGCTGAGAAATATTGAGAATATTGCTGATTATGAAATTCATTTGGCCATCAAAGGCAAGCCTCAAGGTAGAATGAAAAGAAAGGCAGACAGATAAAAAGCATTTGATGAAGAATCTGAGTCTGATAAGATATTGTGTGCTTAGATAGGTGGAAATGGAACATCTAATTTTGTGTGTAGCTTTACTTTTTTTACCTATAACCAATAAATAAATAACAACAAAGTTTAAGTGGCTTACGTTTGAAAAAAGGTTGGAACGATCACTTCTTTTAAAGATGGACTTCCTAGACCAGGCAAGTGCTCTTGGTATCACATTTGGATGTTTAATCCACCAACCATGAGATTTTTCAAACGACTCAAGGATCCACACCTATGAGAATAAAAAAATAAAAAATGAAAATAAAACATAAACTTATATGCAAATCAGTAAAAATGTTGAGTTGGAAAATGGATACGAAACCCAAACAAAAATCCAGATAGTGTGTATGTTGGACAATGCTTGGATCTTTCTTCAATCTTAAAGGTGGTCATCCGCGTGCTTATCAAATACATTATGAAGTTGGTCGATAAATGAGTCCAAATATGCTCACCCCATGGAAAAGCATTCCAATCATTTAGATTATCAACTAACCTCATCGATGTATCATCCACCTCGCATGTCAACAAACGACCCATAAAGATCACCTCTAAGGCTAACAAAAGACAAAGACATACATCATCTTCATCGATATATGTCAAGCCGCTCTTCATCCTCGATAACACCAATAACATCTAAGTTGGTTAGAATATACCCTTGCTTGTCAGGAAATACCCTGTTACGAAAATTTAGAGAACCAGATGTATACAACCCAAAGCTTACAGATCCAAAGCGCAGACCAGTCATTAGACAAAACTCACGACGACCAAAATGTAAAACATGGCCTTCAATGTAAAAAAAGAAGGGCATATCATAGTGAGAATCGTCGACTTTATGTCTGTTTCCTTAGCATATAATCTATGATGTGCTTTCATGTTCAAAAACAATGATCAATCCATCTTCCAAAGCGGTATTCCTAAACAAGATGCGGCGTCTTGCGTTTAACTTTTGCTTTATCAACCAAAAGTAGTTCGGTTCTTGGTAATGATTAAATTAGCTTCATAGTCCTAAAAAGGTAAAAAAAAAAAAAAAAAACAATTTAAATCGGACCATGGATGGAATCTATACCAACATCAGTAAACAATTGCGTATATACGATGCATGTAAACCACTCCTTATTAGTCTAGAGAGTGCCACTAAATTTTTAATGAACCGTGTTATGTTACATACCTAACATACGACATCTACCGTATTATACCCTACATAATTACGAATCAGACAGACATAAAAGAGGAGAAATCAAAGGTATTAATCTAATAACAACAACGATTTGTTGAAGCATATAACCAATTACAAATAAATAATGTACAATAAAGAACGAGGAAAATATTTACGTACCATATTTGGCCACATTTTTTAAACAAGCTTGATCAATCCAACGTGGGTTGTACTCAACAGTGTACCTTTATAGCTGGTGACATAACTTACGATACAAGGAAAAGAGGGACTGACGAAGAAGACGGTCTCATTTGTGAAAACAACTTAGTTACAATGTTTTTATGCGAGAAGCAAAAACAGAGAAAAACGGTAACTATGAATGTTTTTGTGCGAGTGGGAAATTGATTTTGAATACCTATGTAATGTACTTTCACTATTAAATTGTGTACGTTCTATGTAATGTAAAATGACCAAAAAATCCTTTTTAAAAAATACGGTTGCCCAGCGCTTTTTGGTTGGCAAAAAAACAATACCTTTCACATACGAGACACTTGTCACAATTTCGATGAGTTGCCCAATGACAGCGGTTGCCCTCGGTCTATTTTCAAATTTAAAATAAAAGTGGTCCATTAAGTGATATGCATCAGGGCGCGCGGTCTATTTTTGTCATTTTCCCTAATAATAATAATAGATCTCAGTGAAATTTCATTTTGCAAACTTGTTGGTTTCATGGTTTTATTGAAAGTTTGTTTTGTTTACAGAAAAATGACAACACAATTCTTGGTTGATTATAATCATGGGGAACATTTGAGTACTTTGGTATGTATTTCATTTATGTTAATTGGTATATATATGTGTTTGATATTTGATTTTTATTTATTGTTACTATTTGTTTTTGCAGATGCTTCCTGACTACTTTCACATAAACTATTATAATGATAAAGATTATGTTTATCTGATTAACAACAACAGGATGAAAAGAAAAGTTTTTTTGAATCGTGTAAGTGGTACTGATGAATGGTACTTTTCTGGGGATTAATGGAATAATTTCATAGCCTTGAGTGGTTATTTGAATATAAGAATGATACTGTGGAAAATTAGAAGGGGGGGTTGAATAGTTTTACCAATTAAAACTTCCTTTTAAAATATTTAGATCGACTTATGTCAATCTATTTGGATGTGTGTGTTGGATGTTGATAAACAAGCATATAAAAGTATGTAATGAAAAGATAAGAGTAAGAAGCACAAAACCACAACGCGAGTATTTATAGTGGTTCAGCTACAAGGACACCTTTATTGCCCTACTCCACTCCCCGAGTCACCCACTCGAGAGTTCGTAATCACTACACCAACTCCTTATGGCGGAGAAGCCTTCACAACATCGTCTACCCTTTTTCCGGTGATAGGCTAACCACCGGGTTCTTTCACTCCAATGTGAACCACACCTACACAACGTCGCCTACCCTTTATCAGGTACTAGGCTAAGTACCTAGTTCTTTCACACCAAGGTGAACCACACCTACACAACGTCGCCTACCCTTTATTAGGTACTAGGCTAAGCACCTAGTTCCATTGCAATGGAGGAACTACTACCCAACACTACACCAACGACTAATCCCAAAGGAGATCAACTCCTTTTTACAACATCATCAAGGATATCAATATCCTTAGATATAGTACTATCTATCTTGTACATCGAAACACACCATATCAAATGTACATCTAAGGTACCTTTCACTAATGCCTTTAACTAGATCTTCAAGACACCCTTCACTAATGTCTTGTGTCTTGACTTCCAAGCACCCTTCACTAATGCTTCTAGTATTGACTTCTAAGCACCCACCACAAGTGCTTATGATATGGACGATAGATACCTTCACTAATATCTTCGTCTTGACACTTGAGACACCTTTCACAAATGTCTTCAACACTTCTAGGAAAAGAAAACAATCATCAACAAGAAGACTTGATGAGTCTTGATGATGAGGAAGCATGGCAACTCATGGACCGAGCTTGCTCGACTTCAAAGGTGGTGATCTTGCCTTTAATAGGAACCTAGAAGATCACACAAAACAAAACTACAAATATAGATCTCTTGAATATGAGGTTAGAGTTTTAACTCAAGGAGAAAGTATGTTGGAAAGGGTGAGAAACAATGAAGAAATGGCTCACTATTTATAGAGGACAAATTCTCACATTTCCCGGATCCCACGGATCCCTCCCACAAGGGATCCGTCTAGCGTAAAGCTAGGGATCCGTGGGGCGCTCTTTACCCATGGGTATTTTGGTTATGGGTCATTGGTTGATCCATGGGTCTTTAGCTAGATACAATGTATCTCTTGAGTGCAATGCACCTAGTCACATGGGTATGGGTCAATACCATGGGTTATGGATATTATCCATATATGATATAAGCATGATGTCATGCAATGGGTTATGGGTCAAGCTCCATGGGTCATGGGCTTTGGGTTGTACCCAACTATATTCAATGTATTTGGTCAATGGGTTGTGATACTTAAGTTTCTACCCATTTATATTACCCAATATACTACATACTAGTTATGTGTATATTTTATCCAAATATGTAAACACTAGTTGTTGTACATATGTAATATTAAATCATAAAATCACTTATACTTGTTTTAGTATTTTATGAGAAAATGTGAATATGTTAGAAACTATTAGTTCAAACTATTTACGTATTTTATTTGTTTCGTTAAAATGATTTTACGTTTGTTATCGACAAAACATTAGAAGATCTTAAAATATAAATAAACGTTTTTACGGCTTATTTGTATTAACAGATACATTTCATTAAGGAGGGTGTCGACACATTATATGTTACGGCTTATGAGGAAGATGGAACAGAGTTCGGTGGTTATGGTATTATTCACACACGTAATAGAAAAGTTAAATGTGTCGGTGAAGTTGGAAATGATACTAATCTATCTCTCTTAATACTCTGTTTTATAGTTTTCCTCTGTTTTGTTTTAATTTTAGTTATAGTTTATAATTTCATATATATACTTATATATATATATTTTTTAATCAAGTGGTTTCCGCTAGAGTTTTTGTAAGATGTTGATAGGAATGAGTTTGTGATTCGTTTTTCTGACATTGAAATCCTCGTTGAGGCAAGGCAAGGTATTATTCCTGGAATAGTTGATACCATTGGATTTCAATTCAATGTGCATTGGAATACAATTTTGCGTCATGCGAATCTGATGGTTGGCGAATGCGTTGTGCTTACTAAGACAAATAGGAATGATATTCGAATTTCTTTAATGAGGTTTGATGATGATGGATTCCAACTTATTCATGAAGCAAACTTCACCACTCGGCTTACCTTTTTGCAAGGGCATGATGAAAATGAAACAGGTGATAAATTATAATGGGTATTCCAATGAAATAAGTATGTGTTAGAAATACAACCGTTCAAATAGTTATGTGTTATTCTGAATTTGACTTGTATTTTTTGTTTTTAAGATGTGAGTGTTAGGATTTAGAAAATCCAGTCGTTAAAGTGTCGGTCACCTCAAGTATATGTAATCGTTAGAAAGCTCGTAGTCGTAGTTATTTAATGTTATTTAGTATTTAGTTAAGTATCACCGTGGAGGAAGGACGGGTCTTTACCCACTGTATGCCTGATCCACAGCGCGTAGGTGGCATTTTTTGTAAGGTACTATAAATACCCTCTACCTCACAAGGTAGATGGTTGGAGCTCATAATAAGATTTTACTTTCTCTCTCTAAGTTCCCTAAACCTCTAAACTTTATCTCTCTAAAACCTTAAAGTGTACGCCCCATTAAACATGGTTTGATGTGTTTGTGAAATCTAATATGTTACAAATGGTATCAAGAGCCATGGTTTGATCATCTCTCTTACATGTTCTTGGATTTCTAGTGGTTTTATATGGTTTTTGGGGTTGAAAAAGTTTAGTGGTATTTGCATCATTTGGACCATTTCTAGTGTTAAAATTTGAATTTTGATTGTACTTTTGTGTTTAGAATCATCATAAGTGCTTAGGTTTTGATTTGGAAGGCTTGAATCAGTGTGGTTGGGTAGTTTTGGATTGAAAAGTGTTGCTTTTGAATATTTCTATCTAGCGACTTATGTCTCGGACTTGAGTTCTTCGTAGCGACTTGTCTCTACGTTTTCAGCGACTTGTCTTTGTTGTGGGAAGCGATTTGTGCACAGCTTTCTTCGTAGCGACTTGTCTCTACGTTCTTCAGCGACTTGTCTTTGTTGTGGGAAGCGACTTGTGCTCTAGCGATTTGTCTTTTGAGACAAAACGACAAATAGTACAAAGTAGTTGTCGTACTGTTTTGTCTAGCGATTTGTCCCTAGCGACTTGTCCATATAGCGACTTGTTACTCTAGCAACTTCTGTGTCTAGCGATTTGTCACTAGCGATTTGTCTTCATAGCGACTTGAGTCACTAGCGACTTGTTCTTCTAGCGAGTTGTCACTCTTGCAACTTGTGTGCCTAGCGACTTGTCCATTGAAGCAACTTGTATACCTAGCGACTTGGGTTAAAGCGACTTGTCTTCAAGGTTTAAAACGACTTGGTTAATTATTGTTTCTGATACGGTTTTCTCTTGATTTAGTAAAATCCGTGAAAGAATCTATTTCCGGTTTAATCATAGAGTTATAAAATCCGTGAAATCGTAATCATGTCTACCAACGTGCCTACAATCATCTCTTAGTAGGCGAGGACGTTCAGCAGTTGGATCGGATACTCGTCCACCTATGCTTGACATAACCGATTATGACTCATGGGCTCAACGAATTAGGTTGTCTTGTTTGGGAAAGGAAAATGGGGTTAACATTCTCAAATCAATTGATGAAGGACCTTATCGATTGAGACTACAAGAGACACACTTGAAAGCTGCTGCGGATGGTACGGTGATCTTAGGTTTGGACGGACCAAAGGCGTATGATGAGCTCGGTGATAAGGAGAAAAAGAGATATGATCTTGATATCGGGTCTTGAAACATTATACTTGAGGTCTTCAAAGACATCTACAAGTTAATCAATCACAACACTGAAGCCAAGGCAGTTTGGGACAATGTTAAGATGCTTCTCTCTGGTTCTGAATTGACCAAAGAAGACAGGGAATCTCAATTGTATGATGATTTTGAGAACTTTGAGATGAATCCTAGAGAAAGTGTCACTGAATACTATGTGAGGTTCCACAAACTTGTGAATGATATGAGGAATATTAAAATGACCATGCCAAATATTCAGCTCAATTCAAAGTTTGTGAACAACATGAATCCCGAATGGCACAAGTTTGTCACCTCAGTCAAGTTAACCAAAGGATTAAGGAACACCAACTATGAGCAATTGTATGCCTTCCTACTTCAGAATGAGAAGCATGCTATGTTTGAACGAATGATTCTTGAAAAGTTCAAATCTAATCAGGGAGAGGCAAGCTCATCAAATGACTCAACAACATTCTACACAAATGTAGTAATTACCACCAAAGCCTCTCAAGTCATACCAATGGGTAACGGCAACCACAAGCTCATTCCTGATCCAGCATATAAGCCTCCAGACTCAAACACAGTCATGGAACATTTCATCAATCAACTTGCTCTTATGGTTAAGCAAAATCAGAACCTCACTCCACACACTAACAATGAGATCGAGGCGCATCCAATCTACACAATCATGCTATTGTCGAGATGGTAAGATCATGGTGCAACCAAGTGCAAGGAAGACAATATGAACAAGGAAAGGTGGAGTAGGTGGAAGGTATGTGGCTAATCGAAATCGTGGAAGGAATGCAATTCAAGGACAAAAAAGCCAATCAAGTGCTACAAGCTGTGGTGGTGAAGGACATATTGCAAGGAATCGCACATCTCCAAAATGCCCTCAAAATGCAGAGTATTTCGGGGACAAGATGTTCTTGGTTCAAGCTCGGGACAATGGAGCGGTTTTGAATGAAGAAGAGTTGTTGTTTCTTCTTGAGGAAATGCCAAAACATATGATCTTGATGTGGATGAGCGACCAATTCAGAAATAGGTCACAATCATCAAAATGCCTTTCAAGTTCTTGATGTGATGCATTTGACTCGATGTCGATGATGAACCTCGCCTGCACAATCTTCATAGCTAGCATTTCACCAATGGTCTCTCCAAAGGTCTCATCACCATAACAGGCTGGTCCATCCAAAGATTCACTCATTTCAGAGGTATTAAAATTTTACGATGAAGTTGATGAGCAAAAGATACATAACGAAGTAAAATCTCATGAAACTAATGAATCAGATATTGATAATTTGGGTAATAGTAATATTGTCCCATATGATCAATATGTGATACAAAGTGAAAGTGAGATCGTACCAAGTGATGCATCTTCGCAATCAATGATGACTATGTCTTTGATGAATACACCGCACGTGCTCGATGATTCTGTTATCTCGAATTGAATGCGTATAAAGAACAAGTTGCTATTTATGAACAACGTGCTAAGTTTGAGTTAACTACCCGTGAGCGGAAATGGATGACCAAATGCGTACAATTATTAGAAAAAGTAATTTTAGAAGAAGTGTTAAAACAAGAGTTAAACTCCTTACAAGAAAAGCTTTCTAAAGCTGTTAAGCAAAAGCAAGAACTCCAAGATAATGTTAAAGTGCTTAAACAAGAATTTAATGCTAAGGAATCAAAACTTTTGAATGACTTTTCCAATCTAAAAACTTTGAAAACAAGCTTGAAAATAAGTTATGCGTACAAGGGAATACCATTCAGATTGCTCACATGCTCACTAAGCACGAGTCTTAAGCGATAAGCATAGTATACCCCTAGTAGAGGAACCAAATCCAGTATTGTAAAAGGCTAAAGCTTTCCATAAGATTGTATACGATGGTAATGAGATCCTCAAGCCTAGGCAAACACCATCATGTATTGGAAGCACGGAAGAGGATAGAAAATTAGAAGATGCCTCTAGGAGAAAATGGATAAGAAGCTAAAAGATCACGAGTGTAAAAGCAAAACATAACGATCAAACCCCATGATTACACAAAAGAAAATTGGATCTCCCTGAACAGGTTTAAGCCTCAAACTCAATTAACCCCAGAACAAATTTTTGGAAGAAAGACATGGATAAGCAAAAAGCAAATGTACTTGTTGAAACAAACACTCACCTTAGGAAAGTGCTGCTGACTCATGTATCCTCCGAATACACCAATGCATTTAGTTCCTAGAACTATTCCCACTAAGAGCAAGACCTTAATCACCTGTATGTTGTTTATCAACTATTCATTGATTTTGAGAAGACATGTAAGAAGAGAATCACACCTCTGGGGATAACTAAAGGGAAAGGGGTTTTGAGCAAACTAAAGAATGCTATTTAAGCGAGGTCATACCTTTCTTTAAACAATTAAAGGTCAATTTGAGAGTCTTCAAAAGGGATAGACTCGGATATTAAAGAAATGGAAAAGGAATTTGATGCAATGATAGTTGAGGTCAATGATTATGAAAGGGAACTCAAATATAATGAAATTGAAAGGAAGAATCTGCATATCTTAAATGAGAACTTAGTATTGAGTTGTGTGGCTCAAGATGTGTTTTATAATGTTACTAAGCATTCTATTACTGCTTCTCAATTTCATGAATTATCTGTTGCTTTGAAAGTTTCCCATGATCGTGTCATTGAGCTTGAAAATAAAAACTCAAAACTAAATGAGAAAATTGACCAGGATGATCACGATAATTTGGGAAAACATTTTTCTAAGCTAGAAGTTGAACATTTTGATTTGCAACTAAAATATCAACATCTCAAAGAAAATGTCAAAACCTCAAACATCAAGACATCCTCAAATGTTCCAGAGTTTGATGCGGTTTTTGAAATAAACAAACGTGACGAACAGATTCAAGCTCACTGTAACACGATCAGAAAGTTGAAAGCCCAAATTTCACAATTAAATGGTGAAAAGAACAATGTGACTGGCTCCCAAATGCCTCCTCCTTTAGATTCTCAATTTTTCTCAAAACTTTCATCTTCAAAACATCATTAACGTATTAAAACAAGAAAATGAGTTTTCTAGAAGAAAATGAAAAGGTCAAACGACACTTCAAAGAGTTATACGATTCAATGAAAGTCACTCGTGACAAAAACAATGAAAAATAACTTCGTTATAAAAGGAAATTGAGAATCTGAAGAGTCAGGTAAAAGGGAAAATTCCACTTGTCTTTAATGAGAATGTTGCATCAAAGTCATCTGCAGATTCTAAATATCTTGTGATTTGTTAAATACATTCCTCCTCATCTTAGAAATAACGAACTTGTGTTTCATAACTATTTATTTCACCTTAAGGATAGTCTAGAATGTCTCCGTGATATTGTAGAAGAGGATCACATAAATAAGCCACTTGATAGTAAAATTAGGTTTGCTTGCATACATGCCAAATGATCTCAAGAGCTGTTAGAATGTTTAAGAGCAACATGTCATAAAACCTTATGTGAGAAAGATAAAGCTGTGATGCCTTGCTCTATGCCCAGTGTTAAGAAAGTGTACTTTAATGTGCCTTCAAGTAGTTCAGATCCCAGCACTTCTAAATCTGAAATGCAAAAAGTAGCAAAACCAACTAATGTTCCCATTCCTCTACAGGAGTAAAAGTGACACCAAAGCGAACAGGTGTCAAAGCCTCAAGGCAACACAAAGAATGATAGGACCTTGCAAGCTAGGAATGTTCAGTGGAAGAGAGTAGAAGATCACCTTAGGAAGAATGAAACTATGTTGAATAAAACGAATCGTGTTGATTCTAGTGTTAGCTCTAAGCATGCTGTAATTAATGTGAATTCTGCTACTTTTGGCAAAACATGTAATGATGATTGCTTGGTTTTTGTTACTAATCATGTATGTGGTGTGAATGATTTGATTAATGCTGTTAAATACCCAGTTAAAATTGTTAATGCCAAAAATCAAGCTAAGAAGGCTAGAAAGCAAAGGCGGAAGAAGGTTAGAAAACATTGGAAACCCACAAGAAGAAAATTTAGTAATATAGGTTATCAGTGGATACCTATTGGCCGTAAATTTAATCTTAATGAGATGTGCCCTAAATTATCTAAGTCAATGCCCAATAGGAAATGGATGCCCACTGGTAGAACTATACCTTTAAGAAGTGAACATACTTTGAATAGATCTACTGTTTCTACTAGCCCGACATCTACCACTAATGATTTTATTGACTGCTCGATGTGGATGTTCCAATCTCTTTGTCTAACCAAGTGGAACCCATTATTGCATGGGGATCCCAATTATCCGATTATCCATTCTTGTATGTGTTCAACTGCGCAGTCGTTCAAATCGCTTACGTGGTACACGGACTCAGTTGTTCCAAGCATATGACCGGAGATCGCTTCATGCTCATGAACTTTGTGAGTAAATTCATCGGGGCTGTTAGATTCGGGAACGACCATTTTGGTGCAATTATGGGTTATGGAGATTATGTTGTTGGTGACGAGTGTAATCTCCATGGTATATTATGTTGAAGGTCTTGGTCATAACCATTCTCTCTCGTTGGTCAATTCGTGATTCCGATCTAGAGGTGGCTTTTAGAAAACATACTTGTTTCGTTAGAGAACTTGATGGTGTGGAACTATTAAGAGGAACACGTGGTTCAAACCTATACACCATCTCTATCGAAGACATGATGAAGTCTTCTCCAATCGCTTGTTGTCAAAGGCTTCAAAACAAAGTCATGCTTATGGCATCGTCGTCTCAATCACTTGAACTTTCGCACCATTAATGATCTTTCCGTAAAGGACCTTGTAAGAGGCTTACCAGTTAAAGTATGAAAAGATCATCTTTGTTCAAAGATGCCAATTGGGAAAAAGTAGGAAATATGCCCACAAACCCAAACCCGCAAACTCGGTTATGGAAGTTCTTCATACTCTTCATATGGATTTGTGCGGACCTATGAGAATGCAAACGATAAATGGGAAGAAATATGTATTAGTCGTTGTTGATGACTACTCTCGATTTACTTGGGTTAAGTTTTTGAGGACAAAGGATGAAACTCCGATGTCATCATCAAACTTATCAAACAAATGCAGAGTTCGACTTAATATGATCCTTAGAATTATTCGAATGACAATGGCACGGAGTTCGTTAACAAAGAATTAAGTCAATTTTATGAAAGCATTGGAATCACCATCAAAGAAGTGTTCCACGTGCGCCTCAATGAGCGGTGTAGTTGAAAGACGAAATCGGACCCTTGTTGAAGCTGCAAGAACAATGCTAATTTACTCAAAGGTTCCAATATTTCTTTAGGCTGAAGCCATTGCCACTACTTGCTACACCCAAAATCGTTCCCTCATACACACCACTCATGGAAAAACTCCATATGAACTTCTCCATAAACGAAAACCTGATCTCTCATACCTTTGTGTATTTGGTGCTTTGTGCTATCCAACGAATGACGATCAAGATTTAGGAAAATTAAGAGCTAAGGCGGACATTGGAGTTTTTGTGGGTTATGCATCAAACAAGAAGGGTTATCGAATCTACAACAAAAGAACTCGAGATATCATGGAAACTATTCACGCCAAGTTCGATGAGCTGTCTGGGCAACTGGCTCTAGGACAATCAAGTTCTGGACCGGCATCTCAACCTTTATTAAGTAGTCCCATTAGTTCTTCTCTTGTACAAAATCCTCACCAAGAACTCCATATGTACCTCCTTGAAGATGATTTGAAGAAATTGTTTGATCCAATGTTTGATGAACACTATGAGCCTATTGCTAATGATCGCCTAATCCTTTAATGAGGCTACCCTAATCCAATCAACATAGATAATCCTTCGGTTTCTATGTCATTGAGTCAAGAAGCGCCATCTGCGATCACTCGCCTCATCATCAAATCCTCAATCATCGATTGTACATCATGGAATTGTTTCGGTACCTATGATGGAGATAACCCCTTTGCTACTCCAAGATGCTCCATTTGAAAACATATTTGCTCCCATCATCGAACCATCTTCATCAAGGAAAACAACTCGCTACCTCGGTTTTCAATCACAACCACACGAGCATTTCGAAAAATGGACACACGATCATCCGTTGGACAATATCATAGGGAATCCCTCTCGTCCAGTATCCACCCATAAACAGCTTGCAACAGATGCCTTATGTTGCTTCTTCAATTCCATACTATCAAAAGTCGAACCAAAAGATGTCAAAACAACAATGTCAGAAGACAGTTGGTTCAATGCAATGCAGGAAGAAATTCATGAGTTTGACCAACTTGATGTTTGGGAATTAGTACCAGCTCCTGAGTGTGCAATGATCATTGCTCTCAAATGGATCTTCAAAGTGAAACTTGATGAGCATGGGGATGTATTAAAGAACAACGCAAGACTTGTTACAAAAGGATATCGTCAAGAGGAGGGTATTGACTTTGAGGAATCATTTGCTCAGCTTGCACGTATTGAGGCAATCGAATCTTCTTAGCTAATGTTGCTAGTAAGAACATGGTGGTATATCAAATGGATGAAAAACCGCTCTTTCTTAATGGAGATCTGAAAGAAATCGTGTACGTCGATCAACCGTAAGGTTTTGTGGATCTGAGCGTCCTACTCACGTCTATCGCTTAAAAAGGCTCTCTATGGTCTGAAACAAGCTCCAAGGTGTGGTATGATACTCGTCAAAGTTCCTCTTATCTCTTGGATTCAAGAAAGGAGTAGTGGATCCCACATTGTTCACCGAAAGTCAGGCAAACACTTAATTCACGTTCAAATCTATGTAGATGATATTATTTTTGCCTCGACCGACCCTACTGAATGTGACCGTTTTTCAAATGAAATGGGATCCAAATTTCAAATGTCTATGATGGGACAAATGTCATTTTTCTTAGGATTACAAATTTCACAAAGTCCCAGAGGAATTTTTATCAATCAATCTAAATATGCTAATGAAATTTTAAAGAAATTTAGATTTAACACTTGTGACACCGTTGACACTCTCATGGTGGGCGCACTAAATGGATGAGGACCCTCGGGGATCATGGTAAATCAAACTAAATATTGTAGTATGATTGGATCCCGATGTACCTCACGACCGATGACCGATATTACATTCGTTGTATGCATGTGTGCTAGATACCGTGCTAAGCTCGCAAGCACCTTGAAGCGGTTAAACGGGTCTTTGGTATCTCCAAGGTACCATTAACATGGGAATTTGGTATCCAAAGGACACCAACATGTCACTAACAAATATATGCATCTGCACCATGCAGGTGTCAAGATACACGTCGAAGCATATCGGTGGTGCTCAATTCTTGGGAGAAAACTTGTGTTGGTCTTTAAGAAACAAATGTGTACGTCGATATCCTCTACGGAGGTGAATACATCGCCATATCATCTTGTTGTGCTCAAATCCTATGGATGAGATCCCAACTATCTGACTATGGCTTTGACTTCAACAAAATTCCTCTTTATTATGATAACAAAAGTGCCATTGCTCTCTCCTGCAACAACATTCAACATTCAAGAGCAAAGTACATCGACATTCGACATCATTTCATCCTGGAGCAAGTGGAAAAAGGTATGGTAGAACTTTACTTTGTGATAACTGAATATCAGCTAGCAGACATCTTCACTAAGGCACTCCCTCGAGAACGTTTCGAGTTTATTCTTCCACGACTTGGTCTAAAGAGTCTACAACCGGAAACACTAAAACTTCTTCAAGAGGAAGAAGAGGAGTAAAGTTATTCTTCATCCATCTCTTGTACATATTTATTCAAAAAGCAAAATACAAAATTATAAAACCACAAAAGAAAATAGAAAAATATAAAATTTAAAAATCCATAAAAATCAGAAAATCTTTGAAAAAGCTAAAAATATATTTTTTTCTTTTTTCTTTCTTTTTCTTTCCATGTTTTCTTTTATTCGATTTCATCTACGGTCTTTGTGTTGTCATTCAAAGAGTGACACGGGTCTTTAGATGAAGTTCGAATGTACATTAAAAAAAAAGAAAAAAAAAAGAGAAATGAAAAACAAAAGGTTTATAGTCATTTCAGACTATACCCCGTTTTTTAAAAGAAAGAACAGAGTCATGTTTTATCTTATTTTTCAAATATCATGCTCTGATTCTAAAAACAAATGTTTGTCACCAAAAAGACAAATGTTTCCTTCACAAATATTTTTCCTTCTATAAATTCTTCTGAAAAATATTTGTTATCTAATGAAAACTAATAGCTTTGAAAAATAACTCGGTCTCAATTTTTGAAAATCATCTGGACTTGACATTTGTCAAAATCTCTATCTCTCAATCAACAACTTATGTCATTGATTGAGGGGAGAATGATTTCAATTAAATCAAAGGTTATTTGTCATACAATTGGTTCGAGACAAGGCTAATGTCATGTTTTCTAAAGATACTCAAGCATGTTTAATCGTTGGAGTTTAAAGTCTCATATTTGATCCTTATCGGTTAAATGTTTTCATAAGCAAGTCACAATTCTCCTCAAAAGCTTTCAAAATCAATTTAAATCTATAGAGATCACAAATCTCAAATGACTTGAAAATTGTGATCGAGGGAGAATTTGTGATTTAAATTGGATTTAAACTGATAATTCGATAAATGGCTTTATAAGTGATTAGCAAGCTCTCCTCCTACATGTGCCAAACGATTTTCAAATTTTCCATGCACATGTTAGGGGAGCATCTATATCAAACCAAAAGTATTGAAACGTGATTGATGTGTCTCTAAGTAGGTTTTCCCTAATATGTGCAAAACACGTTCGAATCTCGATGCACATATTGAGGGGAGCAAATTTTTGAAAACCACATCCTTTCCCAAAATATCTTTAACATTATTTGAAACACTAATTTTGATCGGAAGGTGATATCGATATTTTAGAAAATATTGATCAAAGAAGTGAATTCTTCCTCTTGCCTCCATGCGCCAAAATGACTTCAAACATACGATGCACATGTTGAGGGGAGCCGTTTATAAAATATCAAAAAAATTCAGATACAAAATGCTTTGATAATATATCACAAGTACCTGGATTGATTTTCAAAAGATTTTCAATTGGTTCCAATGGCAGAAGAACAATACCAAAAAGACCGACGAAATTTACTTTATGTATGGAGATAAAAGGATGGTTAGGTTAGGTATTCGTTCCCACTATCCCGCCAGAGGAGGGATCTACCGAGGACAATCCACTAGATAGTGTAGAGTCCTTAGGTAAGATGAAAAAGGAGAAAAGTGAGGTATGGGAAGAGTGCCGAATGAGAAAGAGCTAGAACTAGAATAAACCCAACAAGGTTCTAGTTATGAAGTCTCGTGAAGTAATGAAGGGTTGAAGAATGAAAAAGAATTGAATGTGAAAAGGGTGAAAAGAAATAGCCCTCCAATATTTCAACCTTAGAGCGTAAACGGGTTTAATTCATATGCTCTTGGTCATTACCTAGGTAACACCGTATTGAAGATAAGGCGTCATGGACCCGCTGGACGTCTTGCTTTCTACATCTTCCCAAGCTACTCAAGTTCCTCTTAAAAGTACTTGTTTCATTCTCACGGGAACCTACATTATCTATCGACTTTCTCTTAGAGATGGTTGATATTGAAGAAGGAGACCTCTCCTTAGTCTCCGACATAGGAATCAAATGTGCACTATTGAGTCTAGAGCCACGAGATCATCTATAAATCTCATTAGGACACAATCAATGAAGACTCTCTTTTTCACTATGTGAAAGTGAGAATATATCTTATGAGTCCCACGCATTATCCTTGTGGTATTGCCGAACATCGAGTGATATGCCAACATACTCAAATGAAGATGGAAAGCCTTCTAGAGCCAACATCAAACAAGCTCTTGGTATGTGGCATGTGAGATCTATCGATAGATCAAACTTGTGACAAGCGGATTGAAACAATGGGCGATTCATTATTGAATCAACCTTGGTCCGTGAAATGGATTGACGAATACGTTTGAAAAACCGGTCGTTGTGCTTAAAATTCTTTTCTAGCACATCGACTAGGTACTAATATTTCAAAATAAAGGTGTTTATGATTGATAGTGGTTTTCTTAAAACTTTCGTTGTATTGCAAAAACACTTTATATTGAAGCGATGCGAATGTTTTTCAAAACTCTTTCATCAATCGGTGAATCTCAAATTATTGGTTCACTCCATCCGTGTTGTCTTCTTTGAGACGTTCGGTTTGAGAACGGCTGAAGCATTATGTGAAACCCTCAAGAGATTCTTGAATCATACACGATCGCGTGCAAGATACTTGTCTTGATCAGCGGGGAACCGTGGGCGTGTACCTCAATTCAATGAAAGTGATCAAAGATACTTTGTGCGCTTTATTGCTAATCGTTGTATGCGGTACACCCAGCGTTTGCGGTGATCGAATGGAGAGGTCAATCCATGGCCGCATGCTCACACAACACATTCATATCCGAAGAAATCATGATAAGTGCATCAACGACTACGATATTGTCACTCCATGCTTCGCTTTCTGACTGCGCAAATATCATGATCCGTGAGTGTGAGCATGTCGATCCAATGTCACAACTTCACATAATGTCAACACTACAAAGGAAGAGTCGGAGATTTATGGTGGCGATGATCTCAAAGGCGGCTCAAAACTCATCATCATGTGGATCAATTAAAGACCTCCACTTGGATTATCCAAACATGCAAAACATGAAGAATCAAAGACTATGGGCTACATGAGCAATGAACTTAAACAAGAATCCAAGAACAATCTTAATGTAATATATGTTTGTATTCGTGTAATTTGAGGTGACCTCCATAGGGGAGATTGTTAGGATTTAGAAAATCCGGTCATTAAAGTGTCGGTCACCTCAAGTATATGTAATCGTTAGAAATCTCGTAGTCGTAGTTATTTAATGTTAGTTAGTATTTAGTTAAGTATCACCGTGTGTTGTAATCGTTAGAGAAGGAGAGATCGGTTGAACCCTTATCCAAACACACGAAATACTAAGAGAAAGGTTAAAGCAAAGAGTGAAATAGAAAGAGAACAACTAACCTCAGTGAGGTTATTACATAGATTATAGGCAAGGAGCTAGGCAACACTCCTACTCCTTCCCTTTTCCTTATTGGACATGGGCCTAAGCTTATGGGCCTTCACATAAGCTTGACCTTAAACAAACATAAAGGCCATATTAAGCTACCTATTACATATAAGTAACAAACACTTGAATTGAGGTTTAGGGTGATTCCAACAATCTCCCCTCAAGTGTTGGTGATGAAAAATGGTGAAGGCGTTGATGTAATAGTAGCTTTGGCGTCTTCGACATTCTTCTTTCTTGTGAGACAAAATGCCTTGATTCGAACAATCTCCCAGTGTAGAGATAGTTTTCTTTGAGCAGTTATGCTTGACATCATCTTTAACTTTGTTCTTTGATCATTGTTCTTCGTGATGAAAGTGATAGTATGTTGTTGCTGCATCAAGTCGCATCAGTGCGCTTATTGCTCACGGTCTCTACGTCATTCTTCAACATGCTCACACGCTCTTTGACGTTGGAATTGATCTTGATGAAGTTCTTTAAGTCTTTAACTTTGTAGATTCCTTGATTTGATGAAGAATCATTACATTGTTGTGTTGCTTTTGGATAGAACTTCCATTAGTGATGATGTTGGCGTGAGCATGAGAAGAATCGCACGATCATCCCGCTCCGGAGCTTCCATAAGAAAACATTTAAAGCAGTTAGTAATAAGCGGTTCCGCCTTACAAGTTTGAGCGTCGAGTGTTATGACATAGTGTGAAACACAACTCTAATTCTCACAAAGGCCGTTCTCAGGCGGAGTCCCACAAGTGAGATAACGCGATGTGCAAGTACATCTGATTCAGATGAGTCGCCGAGGTACATCAAGCATCACCTCATGATGTAGACCGTTTGAGACACACTAAGCGTAATCCACGGGAGTTACAGTGACCGCTGTCGGGTCGTTTGATGTTGACCTGGCGGAGTTTCCATTCAATCACCGAGGATCAACGATATCCTTAGTATTGAACAATGCATGTTGAGACTTGAACTGGCGACACGTAGTAGATTCTTGGCGTTCACAATGATGAATCCGTACATTACATCTCGGTCGTATGCTTCCACTTTGTTGGAGAACAAGTGATTAGCTCTTTCCTCGATTGCTATGCGGTTTGAGTATATAGTTCTTTGGGAATGGAAGTGTCAAAGATGTAGCATATTTCCTTGAACCATCGCCACGTGTAGAAGAAATTCCAAGTCTTTGTTGAAGAAATATCTGAATGGAATCTAGGTTCATCTGGCCGCCAATTGTTGGTAGAGGTTTAGACCGATCGGTGTAGTATGGAGGGTTGTCCCGTTTGGTGAAGTCGATGTTTGCTTACGGTTGAGCCAATCCATGTTGTTAGACATAGCTCGAGCAATGTTTTCAAGGTGATATTCGACCTCGATGGCACTTTAGAGCTATCTTTCCACAGTTGAAAAGCTTCATTCTTGATTCGCCTAAACTTCGGTTTCGACATCTTCTTCACATGGAACTTTTCTTGCGAATCTTAGCATGCTCCAATGTATTACCGTCTACCGATCTTGACCTTCATTTGGGTAGGGGTGGAATTAATAAGTAGAGAACCATTCAAATTCCTCTGTTTTATCGTCATCTAGCCATGATCTGACGTCAACCATGGGCCTTCTTCTTCTTCTTTTGTTTAGGCCTAGATGAGGATTACGGTTTACGAACTTGTTTGGGAGAGGTGGGTTGTTGTGGGGCTCACGGACTTCCTCATCGTCACCACCAGTATACTCAAGTGATCACCGGTTCGAGTCTGGTGGTAATTCGGAAGAATCTGAGGTTTATCAGTAAAAGAACGAGGAGGAGATCTTTGTTGAGCGAGAGTCCGTAGTGGTGGAGGTTGCATCGAGTCTTGAATGAGGATGATTCATCGACTTCTTTGTGCGTTTGGGCTCTTTATCCTTATCCCGATCTTTGTCTTCATCATCTCTTGAGCGTTTGGGCCTAACGACTTCTTCCGGAATGAGGACACGACTTGGTATTCGATGAGAGCTTCAAAGCAGTTTAGCTTCGTGTGAGGCAAATGTTGCGGAGCGTTCGACATTTGCGCTACTAGCGGGTTCACCAATTCATCATCCGAGAAGATTGTAGATTCAAGCTGGATTGATGCTTAAATTCATTGGAGTTGATTTCATGGCTTGTTTGGCTAGATGCAAGAGATTTGGATACGGTTATGCAGTATACATCTCCTTTGTCGATTTGAACGACCTCCATAAGGAACTGGTGAGTGTATCCTTTGATCATTTCGTCCATATTCCCTTGAAGATCATCTTTCACGACTTACGGACATACTTCCTTTCATCTTGCATCTTGTCGATATCATCATGAATATCTTGTGTCGATCGGTAGAAATTCATCTTCACAGCAGAGCATGTCTTTCTTTCGACTTGTTTGACAAAGATTCCCAATTCTTTTATGAGCATGAAGTATCCAAGATCGAGTTGGCTTCTTCACCGATTTGGATGTTGATTTGGTTGATCTTTTAGATGGTGGTGGTGAAGAGTGAGATGATGAATCGATGATGAGGAGACATGAGGAGGCTCGAGGGTCCTTTGGAGGTGCGATGTCCTCCTTGATGCGAGTTAACCGTTGAGAAGATAATCATCATAATTCTCTTCGTTATCTTGTCAGTTAGCCTTTTCTTCCGTCGAGCCTTAGCTTCTTCATCGATCTTTTCTTTCTCGATCTTATCCTTTTCCGGTTCCTCGATGTTATAATCGGTGACTCCTCCACAAGCGCTTGTTGCACAAGAGTGGTGGCACCGACTCCTTATCGGGTTGATTAACGCATCGAGTTGGTTTAAATTAAGCGACACCACTTGATCCTCAAGGCCACCCATTTGGTCTTTTGCAAATTCTTGACTTTTGAAGGTGTCTAACAATTTAAACTTCTTCTGTATGTAAGTATCCGGTTGCTCTTCATCTTCATCTAAGCTTTCTTCATAAGGCACAAGTCGAGTCTTCCCTTTTCCATGTTAATTTGGAGGATGGGAGGTTTAGATACTGGTGTGGTTTCATCTTGCCAGCTTGAGTAGAAAGTCTCTTCTTCCGATGCGGTACCTTGAGTCCTCATCAATTAGCTTTCTCTGCGGTTCGGTTTAGAGTGCGGAATGGGAACAACTTCCTTAGAAGGAGCAGGTCCTTTTACGAGGAGGATTCTCTTGAAACTTCCTTGACTTTCGATTTTGCGCCTCCGCACCGCTTCTTTCAGTTCTCCTTATAGGTGTTTCGAAGATTTTCATCGAGATGACCAACTTTGCCTTCTCTTGTGCTACTAGATACCTTTTGTATGTCTCGAGCTTTTGATTTCATTAGAGCGAGATGTGATCGGTAATACAACACTGTTTCTTTGTTGTGATTCCTTGATTACGGTGATAGGGTAGGTTCGGTCAACATATCGTGATTGTCTCGGGTCATTGAGCCTTTGTGGAATATCGGGATGAAGTCCAAGTGCTCTGGATCAACAATTTTGTGTATCGACATAGGGAATCTTTGAGCCAAGTTTCTTGTGAAATGACATCATGTCTTCCCATGTGATGCTTCAATTTCGATGTCCTTTTGTTGATTAATGACCGGAAAATTTGTAGTTCCATGAGCTTAGGATGCTCATAGCCACTATCACGACCGAGACCGATTTGGTGATGATGATGTGAGGGTTCTCCACGGTTGAGGAATGTTCTTAAGCTCCGCACGAGGTGCTTAGTGATAATTCCACGAAGCTTCATCATAGCCAATATCAATCGAATTGAAGAACTGTCTCTCGGTGGGTGTGGCAAAGAAGTCGGTTGGCTCGATTTGGGAATGAGAAGAACGACCGTAAGTGCATGAGTGATGGTGACTTGTTTGTGATTGGCGTCCTTGTCATCGCACTTTGACCTTTGATCCTCGCATTGAGTTCGAGCGTTGCATGTAGATCTCGATCTTGTAGCAGTGAGAGAGCATGTTACGGTAGGATGATTCTTAAGAACATCCACGACAATCAAACATGAAGATTCTCGAGCATGTGAGGGTTTCAAAGTCAACCCGAAGGTTGTTCTTTCCAATCTTTCTCGGATAGCCATTAGGAAAGATGTCGCAAGTGTGAGAACTTCCGTGCATCCACATTCATTTGAGCGACCATGTTGTGATTCGAAATAACATTAGCCAAAAAACCAACATATCGAAAGACATAATGTTAGTCAACAGAAGGTTTTTATTGTCTAATTATTGAATGTATAATGTTAATGATTGTTACGAGTCATAAGTCACTTGTTTGTCTAATAGTCCAATGACGTCGTGAAATATTTCGTGAGTTAGTTAACTTTAAATTTTAAACTTTATGTTATCACTTATAGTTCACAACATATCAAACGTTTAAGTTTATTAGTGACATTATTGGTTTCGTGACGATATGATTTGATTATTAACAAGTTTGTACACGTAACAATTCATAATGAAGGTCCATCAAGGCTTAGGCGTAGATTTGGCAAAGCTACGGCGTGTGGAGTGATATATGCGTGAGCGAAAGCTTATGCGTGGGATCCTAACTTACGCGTAAGAAATGTTACGCCGTGGAAGAGGGACCTTGTGCGTGGAGCTTACGGCGTGGGCGTATAAAACCTACACGCGTAAGGCTTACTCGTAAGAGTAGACCTTATGCGTGAGGTCATTGTTTACGCATATCCTTCAGGGATACGCGTGGTCCCATTGTAGAACCTTACGTAATAGTTACGTGAGATTTCTCTTACGCATAGCGTGCTCACGCCGTAAGGTGATCCTTATGCGGGAGTAACAAAGACCTTGATTCGGGTTGTGCAGTAGCAAGCGAAATAAAATCATCATATCATCAATCTTAACACATATATTCATTCTAAAACAGATTATGGCATGAAAAGCTTTTATAATCATGTTATGCGTAGAAAGTCATACGCGTAAGTCAAAACCCTAAAGTTTATGAATTACGCATAAGATTTCTAACCCTAGGATTTGCACCAAATGTTTTCTGGTAGGTCTAAGGTGTTGTGAGAGTCTAATAACCAAGTTTTAACATCCAAAGCACAGTGAATCAAAAATACCCAAACCTAAGAACATTAAACCCTAGTTACTAATTCATCATCGATTAGTGTTTCTGGGAAGCATTAAGGCATAGATATGATCAATTCATCATAAGACCATCATCACACAACAATCTTTATGACCAAAAACCTTCACATTTGAAAACACCCAAATCGACTCAAGAACCCTAATTTTGAAAAATCATCAATTCGTGTTTCTGGGTGGAATTTGAGGATAAGCATAGTATCCTTGATGTTAAAGAAACGTTTAGACCCATTTATCTTAACCTCAACACATAGGTATGATCATGTGTTCTACAGCGTAGGCGATAACACAAAATCAACTATTTAGGTAAATTTAACTGCTGGATTCGTTAGAAAATCAAAACCAATGTTTAAAATGTGTTATCAACGCAAAAACACTTCTGATTGGTGATCAAAACTTGGTTGTTGAACGAATTATAAGCGTAGATTATGTTGGTTGAGAGTAATAAATGTGAAGTGAAAGAGTTAGGTGGGGTGTTTTATTTAAAATAACTTTAAAGCTTTGACAGTTTTGGTCCCTCCACCTTTTCCTTTTTCGTCCAAAGCCATTTAACTTCCGTTTTGGTTATCAAACAAAGATTTTAAGAAGTAATCTTGACGACACTCCCCCTTGACTTAAGAAAATAATGAAAGGTTATAAGTTTTAGTCCGAGGAGTGTCATTTAACCGAAAAGTTTGCCACCATTGATAAAAGAAACAAGTGGTATAGAATAACATGCAAGTACACGAATGTTTTGAAACAGTTTATATTAATTTTCTCCCCTCAACACTTGATCGGAAAAATAATGAATTTTGAAAGATTATAGTGTTGATGGAAGATATGTACTTGCCATGTTGAAAGAAAATTAGATTAGAAGAATATTTTGTTGTTTTATCGGGTTTTATATTTTGTATTTACAAAAGATATTTTTGGTGTTTGAATGTGGTTTTAAGGCTGCTTTAGAGGTCATCCAATTCTCTTGAGTCAAACACCTCATACCAATCCGTGGACCAACTCATTAAACATAGCGGGAGGCAAGGCTTTGGTGAGAAGATCGCCAATTGGTATTCGTACCACAGTATAATTCAACCGCACTGCTCCACGTGGTCCTTGATGAAATGATAGCGTGATCGATGTGCTTTGATTTCAGTCTTGAATCGAGTTGCACGAGATCGCAATGGCACTCCGATTGTCGCAAGACATCGGATTCATCAAATCACGTAACCATAGTCTTTGAGTTGTGTTCTCATCCGGATGACTTGAGCACAACACGCGAACATGGCTACATATTACGCTTCGGTTGATGACGATGTCTGATCCACTTCTTTGATTGCCAAGACACGGTTTATCACCAAGAAATTGTAGTGCTCTCGAAGTGCTTTTTCATGAATCTAAGCATCACTGTGGTCGCGTCTCGAAAAAGCGATTAGTTAAAACCAAAATCCTTCGGATACCGGATCCCCAAGTTAATGGTTCCCTTGATGTATCGAGATTCTTTAGCCTCGGAGAGGTGGGTTTCAGGTTGGTCGCGACGATAACGGAGCGAGATATCGGCAAATACAATATCGTCTCCGCTATTTATTAGATACATGAGATACCCAATAATACTTTGGTATTTGGTAGGGTCCACTAATTTACATGTAAATTAGCGTCTAGCTTCTTGGTATGAGTCATTGGTGTGGCATAAGTGTCACGGTTTTCATTCCAAATTTGTTTAATAATTCAAGGGCATATTTGGGTGACTCAAGAAAATACCACGGGGTGATTGATGAACTTGTAATCCTAGAAAGAGCGTAAGTTACTTCCATCATGGACATTTCAAAATTTTTCTTCATTAGTTTTGCAAAAGCGATTGAAAACTTTTTATGTAGACCCAAAATGATGTCATCCACGTAAATTTGAACAATTAAGATATGTTCCCGTGATATTGTATAAAAGAGTTGGGTCAACCAACCTTTGGTGAAATTATTAGCAATGAGGAAAGATGATAGCTTATCGTACCATGCCCGAGGAACTTGTTTGAGACCATAAAGAGCTTTGTTCAATTTGTAGGCGTGGTTCGGGAACTCGGGATCAACGAATCCTTCGGGTTGGCTGACATAAACTGCTTTTTCGGCTTGTCTATTGAGAAACGCAGTTTTGACATCCATCCGAAAACCGTCATATTCATATGAGCCGCGAACGCGAGAAATATCCGACGACCTCAAGACGAGCAACCGAGCAAAAGATTCTTCAAAGTCTATTCCTCTTCCCGACGATAACCCTAGCAACTAGACGTGACTTGTTGCGGATGACGCCTTCAAAGATCCAATTTGTTTTCCAAATCCATTTGAGACCAATGACGTAGACCCTTGTCGGTCTTTCAACCGTTCCCATACTTCAAGACGTTTGAATTGGTTGAGTTCTTCTGCATGGATTCAATCCGGTTGTCTTTTGTCATTGCGTCTTTAATGTTTTTAGGCTCGGTTAGCGAACCGGTGAGTGCATAAATGCAATGTTCACCATCCTGTGTGAAGATGTTGTCTCGTAACGACCGGTTGATTTGGGTTGCCAATAATATTTGCGGAGGATGGTCTTTTGTCCATCGATGTGTAGAGGTTGATGTTGGTATATCGTTATGCGATTCGAGGATTCAAATGGTTTGTTCATGATTCCGCGACATCGGTGCGGCAGTTTCATTAGCAAACGGGTTAAAGAACGATTTGGATCAAAATCTGCGGTGGGGTACTTCATTGAGAATATCATCACCGGTTCATCATTGTTGGAAGCGGTTTGTTCAATGTTGTGGTGGAGTCAACTGGTTTCTTCAATGATGTTGTTGTAGCGTGTATCGGTATAAGAGTAGTATCGAGTTGAGCGGTGAGCAATGGATACACACGGAGCACGCTCATCAATATCGCCACCGAACAAAGGAGCAAATAACCTTTCCATTTGTTGACGAGTGAGTGGGGCTTTGTTCGGTGATGATGGGGTTGAGGAAGTTTAAGCAGTTGTGACCGGTTCTAGTCGTTATACTCGAAGCCATTGTGAAGTTTGAATCGACTTCCCCCAAAGACAATCGTCTTTAGCAGATTTGAAACTTTGATGAAGTCTACATTTCCTCTAACTTTTGAAGGTTTCAAGATGCGCTGAATTTGTAGATGAGCAGAAACCACACAAAGAAAATCGACTAATGCGGAAGATCCGCTCGAGGGTAACATGCCGTAAATCAACAAGATCTTCTCACGTGATGTAGACGCATCACACCAAACAAACCACGAAGACGAAATGATATGACTTTCCTCCGAATGTTGTGGTCTTTTGGAATACTAATCACACGTGAATAAGCAATAACTCGATGCCAAGACCGTGTGTGAGGCATCTTAACATCATATTGGGTAACTTCACACAAGATCGCCCGTGAAATTGAGACGATAACTCCAAAGTGAGACGTTTAAGCCACATATCGTCTTATTTCTTCCCCCTAATTGAAGAAATTCAAGAAGGCATTGGGTTTTCGCAAAGAAGAATGTAGAAGAACAAGGAAGCAATGACCACTCACACTCTCTCCCTCGATGTTTTCAATGATTCGTAATCATACACCACGATGTTGATGATGAATTGAAGACAACGAAACCATGTATAAGGAGACAATGAAACCATGTATGTCCAATTGATCGAACAAGTGTGAAGTACCAAAACTTATTTCGAGAGAGTCAACTGCTGATAAAACTTCTCTGTTCATAATGTTGATCATCAGCTGTGACATTGTTGTAGGAAGCAGTTTGATCTTTTGTTATAGAAGATTTGGTTGTTGTTGTAGATTCAGGTGTATCTGAAATTAGAGTATTATCGGTTGTGCAATGGAAACATTCGATACATCCAAGCACGACATTTGGCGAATCTTTAACCGTAGGAGCAAGCAATGTTTCCAATTCATGACGATTAAGTACAATGTTGGAACAATCGATGGATCATGATATTTTTAACAATGAGAAACGGGTCCCTCTGACGTATTGCAAGAGGAGCCATAGTATTAATACCGCATAGAAAATAGAAGGGGCCAAGAAGAAAAACATGGATCCCCAAGTGTTACCGGGTTCCGGATGTTAGAAGCATAAAGATGTAGTGTCAATTATCTTCTTGACACCGAACATGCTATTTTGATGATTTCCTTTCCCTCAAGGATGGATGTTGTGGGTATCCCACTTGTTTTGGTGCAACTACTTAGTATCTTGCTCGTAGGAATCCACCTAAGACTAACAGCTTTGAAAATCCTACCCGTTGGTATCCATCTAAGGTTAGATCTAGGGATGTTGAAACTTACATTGGGAAGAGTGCTGCCCTATATGGATCCACCTATTAGGTTTCGATAGTTTACATTTAGATCAACGGATTATTTCTAACTGTTTGGTGAGTTAACTTAGGTTTGGTTTGCTACTACGGTAGTGTTCAAGAATACACTCGAAGGTGATACACTAGGTCGTGAACCTAAGATTCCATCCTTTTGAAGAAGTGCCCTTTTCCTAGCCTTTTCTAGATCACAGCTTCTTGTACGTGTCATTTGAATCATATGAATCTTTACTTTTAATGCTCGGTTAGACACGATGTTGAACTAATCCTAGATTTTCCGTGAGCGCCACAAGTTGAGGTTTAACGAAAGCAGTATAAGAAACATGTTTAATGAAATGTAAGCATTATTCTTAGGCCGTGAATGTGGAGTGACCGGTTTTATCAAATGATTATTCTCAACAACTTGGGAGGGAAACCGTGATTTTAAAGATTTTGAACGTTGATTTAAATGCGTTGGTTGTCTAACTACTTGATTGTTTTACGAAAGGTTGTAGAGACGATTTCCCAAGATTGTTGGCTTTGCAAAATTATTATCCACACTCTTGTCGGTGAATCTTCTCGGTTTGTTTTGTAAAGCAACATGTGCAAGCCCTTTGCTTGAAGTTGAGCCTTTAAATGCTCATTTTCTTTAACTAATGTATCCACATGATTACTTTGTTCATTCAAAGATTTACTTTTTGGCTCGAGTTTAAAATATTGTTTTGCAGTTTAAGTTCAAGAGATGCAATGAGCCTCAAGTTTTGAAAATATTTTTGAACCTAGAAATTGTCTTTTGAGAAGAATGATTTGATTCAAGAGTTTGATTTGACGTTTCAGCTTGAATTGTTAACAAGTAAGGGCTCGGACATGAGATAGTTGTCGGACATGTGCAACACATCGTCAACCTCTCTTCATTACTAAATTCGGTTGCTCGATGTTGTGTCGCATTTGCGATCGAAATATGATCAACGATGGATTGTACCTCGACCATCCATTCGTATCGTGTCATAGGTGGGTAAGATATCTTCCTCAACCATTTGTTCTTCGTCATAGTTGGGCTTGGTGTCGAAGTTAAGTATGATATCTTCTCCGGATCTGCCATCCATCACCTTTTCTAATGCTACAACCTCATTGTCCGCATTACACCGATTTGCAGAATCACAACATTCTCAACGTCCATTTGAGCATTCCTTGCATGTACATCAACTCTTTCACCTGCACGATCGGGATATCGGAATTTGATGATGTCGACGCTTCAATGCGAGCGAGCCATGTATCCTTCTTTCAATGCCACAAATGGATCTTTATGTTCGTAATCCATTTCACCGCTCTCTGCAAGAATCAAAGAGGGAAGATGCAAAGTCGATATAGCACATGAAGGTCGATATAGTGAATGCAATATCCTCCAAAATAATTTTGAAAATTTTGACTCTCAAAATTTGAAATTCACTATAAAATTCAATTCTAAGGTTGTAAGAAAAATTTGAGATATGACAATTTTGACGCCAAATTTTACTAAAAATTGAATTTAGGCTCAAAATTTGAATTTTGACCAAAATTTTCACAGTTAAACCAAAATTTGAATCTCACATAAAAATTTAACGCTTAGTCTCCCTAAAAATAAATTTTACTCAAATTTTCCTTAAAATTTGAATTTTTTTTTTTTTTTTTTTTGATAACTTGTGTTGATGGATCTTTGTAGTCGAATGAACCTTTGTTGATGAAGTATCCTTAGGCGAGAAATCACAATAAACCAAGTAGCACTTATGCGTAAAAACACCAAAGTTACGTAACAATCAAGAGTTACGTAGATTTAGCTTCTGCGTAAGTAGGGAAAAGACTCTAAAGTTATGCGTAGACACAAAGTTAGGCGTGAAAGTTAGGCGTGGGATTACCTTATGCGTAAGACTAGGCTTAGGCGTAAGATAAATCTTATGCGTAGGATTTCTGCGCCAGAAGCTTTATGCTTATCGTAAGTTTGGGGTTTTGCTTAAATGATCTTTTACACTATCACAAAGGCAAAGATATCCAAAGTCGACGATATTTTAGGCTTATCCAAGCAAGAAAACACGGACTAAACCACGAAAACGAAGATCAAACCAAGGAATAACTACAGCGTAGTTTTAGGGTTTTGCTTGGCGTTAGGATTACTCGTAAAATTGATTATACCCAAAGATGTTTCTAAACCGGTTTTGTGTGATGAAATAGCTTCAATAACACCAAAATAACACAAAGTGTGAAACTTGATGATCCAAAGCTCCTAAAATGGTTACGCTGTAGGTTTACACCTCGTTCAAAAACTAGTTGAAAACAATGATCCACGATAAAGTTCAAAACCTTTGCCAAAAATGAAGTTTAACACCTTATAACATTGAAAGTACAAGAATCTTGGAATAAAAAGTGTAAAAAATGCTTTTATGCAAGCCAAAGTTTATGAACCGTAAGTTAAGCGAGACCAAAACTCACTTCAAACAATACGCTCACCCAACTATTTAGGCGATTGATACCAATCGTTAGGTCACTAGTTTTACAACACAAGCATCAAGAGAAGAAATAGAAAGGAGAGATCGGTTGAACCCTTATCCAAACACACGAAATACTAAGAGAAAGGTTAAAGCAAAGAGTGAAATAGAAAGAGAACAACCAACCCTCAGTGAGGGTTATTACATAGTATTTATAGACAAGGAACTAGGCAACACTCCTACTCCTTCCTTTTCCTTATTGGACATGGGCTAAGCTTATGGGCCTCTACATAAGCTTGACCTTAAACAAACATAAAGGCCATATTAAGCTACCTATTACATATAAGTAACAAACACTTGAATTAAGGTTTAGAGTGATTCCAACAAACATGGTTTGTTTGGTATATGTGATAGTTGTGTCGTGAATTAGAACTTGGTAGTTCATAGTTTGTTGTGGTTGATGTCGTTTATTTTGGCATGTTTATGATGGATATTAGTACTAATGTTATCGTTGGGTAATAGCGTAGGAATTAACGTATGTATTTTGTAACTCTTGTTTTACAATGTAAAATGTTGTTGTGGTTATGCATTAGGTTTCATGGTATGTGAAATGTTAATATGTTTTATGTGTAGATATGTTGTTTATATATTTTATGTCGTCGTGATTTGTAACTTCTTAAATCATTGATTTAGAAGCCATCAAATTAGTTGTTCCCGTTGGTTCAATTCATAGAAAAATAATGCATTCGGAGGATGTTCGATAGGTTTTACTCACTTTGTCTCAACAAACACAAATAAAATGACAATACATATCTCTCCCATGTTGCCTAGAACAATGGTTCCAAAATGACTTGCAAACAGAACTTTCAAACTAAAAACAATATTCAGCATAAATAAATAATCCAAACAAAAACAATTTTAAAATATACAAAACATTGTATTTAGATTCTAACTAAAACTATCTACCAAAGTATTTCGTATAATTTTTTTTGAGTTGTTTTGATCATCCAAATCTTGTATTCCAATTTCTAATTGTTCATCCGCATCGTGTGCTATTTTTTCACACTTTTAATAGATACTCACTTGTTGTAGCTTTATCATTTGTTGTTGTAGTTTGAGATTCCTAAAAGATGTTTCATATGGCAAAATTTGTGTAACTGACAGATACATATAAAAGAACAATACATAATTCAAAATTAACATTAAAGTGATGATATATCCATTACATTACTCTTCTATTTAATAGAATCTGTTAAAGTAATTTAATAAACGTATATGCTTAACACAAATAAATATACACAGTTATTTAAATTAAAAACAACTACAATACCAGATTGTTGTTTTTCTATTATATCTGATTCAATCGTTGGTGTATCCATTATAGTGTTCTTTGACGTGAATGGTTACTGTTAAAAACAAATTTTACAAACATATACACCTAAATAACAAAACATGTTTAATGAACCCACTTTAATATGAAAAGAATCATAGATACAAAATACCTTATAAAGAAAAAATAATCAATGATTTATAAACACAATATAGATCATATAATCAAAAACATACCTTCCGAATATCATAAACTTTTACAATGACTGTTTATTAATGAAATAAAATGAATACATTTAAACAATATACAATAACTTATAAAACAATCATATATAAATTAATCATCAACAACATACCTTATGAATATCGTGTACAAAATAAACAATATGGATCATATATATATAATAATAATAAAAATAACTTTGAATCTCCTAAACATCTTTGTGGTGCATAACAATACAAACAATATAAACAATATGGATCATATATATATATAATAAAATTGTAGGATCATTATTTTATGTGTTTGATGATTCGGTGGTCTTGGGAGATCAAAATACATGTTTGCCATTTTAGAGAGAAAGTAGAGAGTTGGTGTTCTTGGTAGAGAGTTACTTTACAAAAGTGAATATTAGATTGAAGCACCACCCTTCCATGGATGGAAGGGTATTTATACTTACAAATACTCGACCTCCTATCGGCCCGTGGATCGTGGATACAGATGGGTAAAGACCCGTCCTTCCTCCACGGTGTTGCACTAAACTATTTTACGCTACAACTAACTAATAAACTACTAAATAACGTGACTAACGACAAATCTACGAGCTAACATATGCTAGATAACATTTGGGGTGACCGACTCTTCACTATGGAATTTTCTAATTCCTAACAATCTCCCCAAGGAGGTCACCCCATGTTTTACATTTCAAATCCTAGCATTCTATTCTTGACTTTGTTCTTGAGCTCGTGAGACTTGAATTCTTCATTTCCGCAATCTTTGTGCTTTTGTAGCGATTCTTCAAAGTCCGCATAGATTTGTACTTTGAGTGGAGGTCTTTGAACCGATCCACATCTTTGATGATCTTCGAGCTTTCATTGAGATCATCACCACGAAAAATCTCGGATCACCCTTTATTGTGTTGCCATCATGTGAAGTTGTGACTTTTGGACCGACATGCTCACACTTTTGAATCATGACATCTTTCCATCGAGTAGCGGAAGCCTTCTCGGTTCATGATATTTGCGCAGCAGAAAGCGTAAGCATAGTATAAAAATATCGTAACCGTGTTATGTAGATATGCACCACCATGATTTCTTCAAATTAAGTGTGGATGCGTGAGCATGCGGCTTTGGATTGACTCCTCAATTACGATCACCGCAATCGTCGGGTGTACCGCAAACAACGATTAGCAATAAAACACACGAAAGTGTCTTTGATCACTTCGTTGAATTGAGGTACACGCCCACGGTTCCCGCTGATCAAGATAAATACTGCCTGTGATCGGTAGGATTCCTAAGAATCTCCTTGATGTGGTTTCGCAATGTTCTAGTCGTTCTCAAACCGAACGCCTCAAAGAAGACAACACGGAGTGAGTGAACCAAATAATTGAGATTCACCGATTGATGAAAATTGATTTGAAAACAATCGCGTATTGCTTAGAATAAAGAGTTTTGCAATACGACGAAGGTTTTATGAGAAAGATCAATTTTCAATCAAAATACTTTTGTATTTGAAAATAGTACACATTCGACGTACTAGAGAAAAGAAGAGATTCGCACATCGAACGGTTTTCCAAAAGTATTTTTTCAATCGAGATACTTTTGAATTTGAAAATGAATACACATTCGACGTGCTAGAGAAAAGAAGGTTTGCACATCGAACGGTTTTTCCAAAAGTATTCGTCAATTCCATTCTCGACCAAGGTTGATTCAAGAATGAATCTCCCATTGTTTCTATCCGCTTGTCACAAGTTTGATCTTTTGAGAAGATCTCACATGTCACCCACCAAGAGCTTGTTTGATGTTGGCTCTAGAAGGATTTCCATCTTCATCGTGAATATTTTACATATCACTCGGATGTTCCGGCAATACCACAAGGATAATGCGTGGGACTCTTAATATATACTTACTTTCCACATTGTGTGAAAAGCAAGTCTTCAAGAATTTAGTGTCCTAACGAGATATTGTGGATGATCTCTTGGCTCTAGACTCAATAGTGCATATTTGGTTCTGTGTCGGAGACTAGGGAGAGGTCTCCTTCTTCAATATCAACAATCTCTAAGAGAAAGTCGATAGATTATGTCGGTTCCCGTGAGAATGAAACAAGCCCTTTTAAGAGGAACTTGAGTGGCTTGGGAAGTTTAGTGCAGATCGTCATCGGGTCCATGACGTCTTGTCTTCAATACCGTGTTACCTTAGTAACAACCAAGAGTATATGTATTGAACCCGGTTTCGCCCTAAGGTTGAATTGATGGAGGGCTATTTCTTTTCACCCTTTTCACATTCATTTCTTTTCATTCTTCAACCCTTCAAGCTTACCGAGACTTCATAACTAGAACCTTGTTGGGTTTATTCCAAGACTAGCTCGCCTCATCCGCACTCTTCCCATATCTCATTTTTCTCCTTTTTTCAATATACCTAAGGACTCTACACTATCTAGTGGATTGTCCTCGGTAGATCCCTCCGGTTCAGCGGATCGTGGGAACAAATACCTAACCTAACCATCCTTATAACTCCATGCATAAAGTAAATTGGTCGGTCTTTGGTATTGTTCTTTCCTTCATGAAACCAATTGAAAATCATTTGGAAAAACAATCAAGGTACTTGTGATACGAGATCAAAGCATTTTGTACCTTAATAGTTTTGATCATTTAGAAAATGCTCCCCTCAACATGTGCATATGATTTTGAAATTGTTTAGCACATGGAGGCAAGAGTTCTTTGAAATAATTTCTTTGAAATAATTTCTTGATCACAATTTCCATGGAAAAGCCATTTGATTTTCTTTGGTAAATTCTCCCCTCAATATGTGCATAGGATTTTTGAAATCATTTTTATCACATAGAGGCAAGAGTTCTTTGAAGCACATCCACAATCACAAAATCCATTAAGAAAACCATTTGAAAACACAATCAAGGTACTTTATAATCTCATTTTAAAAACTTTTGTACTCGATGGTTTTGCTCCCCTCAATATGTGCTTCGAGATTCGAAAGCGTTTAGCACATATGAGAGAGCAACTGCACAATTAAATCAAAACGATCACCTTTTATCAAATTTCATTATTAAATCACAAATTCTCCCCGATCAAAAATATCAAACCCTTTGAGATTTTGGATCCCAAGTGATTTAATTAGGTTTAGAAAACATGGGAGAAAATGTGGCCTTGTTTAAATACTCATCCGGTTTTGATAAATCCTCCTCCTCAACATGTGCATTATGTATTTGAATTCGTTTGGCACATGGAGGCAGGAGTTCCTTTTAAAGGACTAAAACCAATTCCATTTAAAACAGATTTGAGATTTAAATCACGATCTCTACCCCGATCAAAAATATCAAACCATTTGAGATTTGTGATCCCAACTGATTTAAATCATTTAGAAAAATTTGGGGAAAGACGTGGCAAGATTCAATTTTGAAAGATGATAGATAAGGACCATTTTAAGACATTAAAGATTGTTAGTGTCGTATGATAGTTTTAAGAGATCTTTTAAGTAAAACAAAACAATTTCACAATCAAACAAGAATGTAAAAATTTCATTTTGAAAGACCTTGATTCTAAAGAAAAATCATACCATGACATAACATTAAATCTTTAGATCACCACTTTTTATCGCATAAACGGACTTTTTGTGAAGAAATATCGTTTGAAAATATTTTATTTTAAATCACTCTCCCTCAATCCATGACAAAGTCAATAATTGAGTGACTTAGGTTTTGATAAAATGAAGTCCGGTGATTTTCAAAATTTAGTCCAATATATTTTCAAAACAATATTTTCCATTTTCAAGACAATTTAATCAAATTTATTCAAAATTGTTTAAAATGGTATCCTGCACAAAGATACGTTAGTGGTTGAGAAGCTTCCGTTGTTGTTGTTGTAGGGTTGGAAGAAAACCGTGCAAATGCAGTGAGACTTCTTCACGTTGCATTTTGAATGCCAACCGAGGTCCAATTAAGCTCCGTTTCTTCATTTGATGAAGAAAACCATCTGCCGATGCAAGAAGACCTCTTACGTTGCATTTCATGCCAACTCTCCATTGAAGTCCAATTAAGCTCTGTTTCTTCATTTGTCAACCCAAGATATAGTTACCCTTTCCTTTCGGCATCCAATCATCATCAATAGTGGGATCCGGATCGGAACATTCTTATAACCAATATACCGCATACGTTAGTGAACACACATACGTATATATGGTGGTCGACATCACCCAAACAAGAATCGACTAATAAAAGTCAATTCAACATATCAATCAATTCATATAAGGCATGGGGTTTATGTGTTAATCAAACTCTAATCATCTAAACCTAACAATCATATCCTAAATTCCTAGTCCTTCAACATAGGCAAATATCATTTTAATTAAGCACGTTAGGATAATTAAGAAAGCTCGTTAGATGATATAGATTTGAAAACATTATCCCCTCAATCAATGACTCATTTTGTGAAAGAGTTTAAAAGCGTCAAGTCATTGATTGAGTTTTTAAATTTATGAAAACTCGATCCTCGATTGTTTTCAAGCAACTCATTTTACCACCATTTTAGAAAACACCAAATATTTTTCTCAAGAATTTTAGACGGAAAACATTTGTGTAGGAACAATGATCCTTCGACATACTTTCCTTGTTTTGTTTTTAGGATAAGTGCACGAAATATTTGAAAATAGGTTTAGCGTAGCACTTTCCTTTCTTTAAGAACGGGTTGCTATCGAAATAATAGCAAGCCATAGTTTAAGCGGGTTGCAATCAAGTAACGCAAGCCATTTTTGAAGCGCTGGTTACAATCAAATAATCGTAAGCCATATTTTTGAGACATGTATAGAAAAGAATATTTACACCTCCTCGCCGAACTTCATCTATGGTCCCGTGCCATTATTGAATGACATTTCTAAGACCGTAGATGTTATCGATACGTAAGACATGTCTTGAGAAAACATATTTTTGGTATTTTTGAAATTTTCTGATTTTTATGGGATTTTTGAAGGTTTTATATTTTTCTATTTTCTTTTGTTGGTTTTATATTTTTCTATTTTGTTTTGCTGGTTTTATATTTTTGTATTTTGTTTTTCGATAAATATTTACAAGGATAGAATAGATGATATAGTTAAAGAAGATGATGATACGAGTACCGAGATAAGGATATCGAGCAGCCCCGTTGTAGAAGATAGAAGTCATCATCTCTTAAACATTCACCACCAAAGCTTCCGAGGCTCGTGCATTGAAGATAGAACATGAACCATCCGAAAGAGAGACTTTGGCGCTTCCCCAAACCGAAAATCCTTAAGATGAGCGATTCAAGCTCTATTTCAAGCTTGCTTTAGCTGTGTGCACAAAGAAGCACACCATTATCATAAATCCACCGCTCCTTTTAAGAATAATCACCGTGATTCTTCGCTCGAGGTTATATCATCCAATAGAATACCAAAGAACGTATCATCCCACACATAAATAATCTTCTCAAATTTCTTTTCCACCGACGTCCAAGCAATCCATTCCAAAAGGTGTCAAGAGAACACTTCCCCAAGTAGTTGAATTGATGCGGTCGGTCCTCTTTGTATAATGCTCAAGAACTCTCCGAATACACATCATGAGGGTAATGAAGAACAACTTCCCAATGTTCACATCTTTCTTCCCCGATGAATGTGTATGAAGCTCAAGAACCCGGTACACCAATATCCAAGAACTCTCCGAATACACATCATGCCCGAATGAAGAACACCTCCAATGTTTGTGGTAAACAATGGCTTTCTTCCCGATGATCGTGTATGAAGCTCAAGGACCAAGTACACCAATACCCAAAGAATGAACAACCGATAACATTGAAGAAGCGTGCCAATCATCGATTATCTCTGCGGGTGACAATCTGCGGATGTCAACACCGAATAAGTGATTATATCTCTCGAATCACGATTAAGCCCTCAAGTAAAACAAATGAGCATCCCCAATGTACACAATTCTCTCCCACGATGATTGCGATAACATCGAGATCATCACACACCAAGTGTACCTCTTTATCTTCGAAACTTTCTCTAACATCTCTTCCCCACGTAGTTGAAATAATAACACAAAAGCCTTGATGAGTAAAACCTTGAGTTTCTCTGCGGTCATGACATTTGTTTTCCCGGATATCTTCAATCACTTAGAAGTATTAAGTCCATCAAGTTTACTCGCCATGAGTCAAACCTTGAGTTTCTCTCGCGGTAATAACATTTGTCTTCCGGGATATCTTCAATTACTTAGAAGAATTAAGTTCATCAAGTTTACTCGCTTTGTGTTTATATGCTTGTCTCCTTCTCCTTTCTTGGTTTTGACACTTGTAATCAAGAACTCTTTGAATGCCCAAATACTTGAAATCATTGAGAAGAACATCTTAGAAGTCTTTGTGAGAATCAACTTGTCAAGAATGTGAGCAAGTCTAATTGGGGATTAAATTCGACATATCACTCTCCCCAATTAGTGCTCTCCCTAAACCGACAATCTTTTGATAAATGCCATGAATTAAGAAGAAGTCTTTAGATTGTCAAATGCAACTCGCCTTTAGTCTTCTAACATGTAGCGTAAAATGTAGAATCGATCAGACTCGACCTTCTTCAAGATTGTCCATTGGGGAATAGATAGTTAACATCTTCAACTCACCAAAAATAAGAACATCACCAAAAGCATCCCAATCAACTTACATCTTGCAAATCCCTTAACTAAAATCCTCCCAATCAAACAAGAACGTAAAGATGTTCATCAAGGAAATCGAGAATCGTGCCGCAACGAACACACGAAATGGTAACACCAAGCAAACAATCACATCAAACAAGAACGAGAGATTGTTCGGAATCATCATGTTGATGTATACGTGAAGCATTAACCGGAAGCACTTTGTCAATAAACTCATATCCGAGTGTGAAGATGTCAACTAACGGCTCTTAAGAAAAACTCCATGTGAAGATTACCCGATAAGAAGAAGCTCGGTTCTTACATGAGTTTAGAGCCGTATGACCATTTAAATTCTCAAATAATAATCAACCATGCAAAATTTCACACTTTTCTCCCCTCAAGAATTGCATACGGAGTTGCCATTCTTGATTAAATAAGTGAAAATCATCCGAATGTTCTATTCACACTTCTCCCCGCAAAATAAGCACATGATGTCGCCATCTTCATTATAATCGAGCAAGTGGAATGAGAAAACAATCGGGTAGCCCGGTTCACTTGATGACCAAGCGCATGGAAAAAGTATGAAGCATGTTGATGAGAATGGTCATAATAAGAAGATTTCTCTTCTTCAAGATAAAGCGCTTTTTCTTTTCTTTAGAAGCGCACACTTTTCTTTTCTTTAGAAGATTTCTCTTCTTCAAGAGGCATGAACGCACACTTTGTTCAGACGTCATAATCTCTCTCTTTTCCGCTCTCTTAGCAAAACATGTAATCAACCCCATTATCATTCAAGAGGCTTTTTGTCGTGACAAATGATGGAGATAACCCAATATGATGAATTTGACCTTGAAGTAAACTAACCCGAACTCGTGACTTAAACTTGCACATATGTAACAAAGAGCGGTGCCGAGACTTCATGCCCATTTGAATCTCTAAGTACTCTATACTCCTCAACCAACCAACCATCAAGTATAAGACGACATTACCTCTTGAAAATCCACAATTGAATGTGACACCGAGCACTACAACGTAACTCCTTAAAGTGATAGTTATTTTGAGATGATAAGAGCCCAATTCCCCAAGTGGTAAAAGAAAAGGTAAAAGTCACCCAACAATAACTAGATTTCCAAGTCTTTGTTTTTTATAATAAGCTCGAACAAGGATCATGAAGAATCTTCATCCATCCATCCCCGATACCTTCGGATACTAAGTACACTCGCCTGTGATAATTCACTTCAACTTCAAATAAATAATAGCAATTAACTCCGTTGTCACATCTTCTCGAATCGCTCAAATCTAGCCTTCTTTGACATTTAAATGAACTTTGATAATGGTTTCATCCCGACCATGGTTAAGAGCACATAACCCGTAAAACCATGTAATAACCAAATCGCCATGACAAAAATCCAAACACACATCCAATTCATGAAGTACACCTTTTATCCCTTCTTTGAAGCGTAAACCGTAGCAAAAACATCAAATAAGATCCCGAAATACACTTTCCTTTTCTCAAGATGGTTCTATCATTACGGATTTTACAACTCTATGGTTTAAACCGAAAAATAGATTCTTTCATGGGATTTTACAAAACCAAGAATAAACCGTAAGATAGATCCGGAAATGCACTTTACTAATACAAGGATGTTTCCATTGTCACGGGATTTTACAAGTATATGATTTAAACCGAGAAATAGGTTCTTTCGCGGGATTTTACAAAATCAAGACAAAACCGTAAACAATGTCAGCTTGAATATGTTATAACGACTTTGGTTTCAGTGAATATCTGTTTTAGGGGAACATGCAGCGGTTCATCAACTGTTCATAATCCAACATCAACAAAATCATCAATCATCCATTCAACACTTTGATAAACACATCCTTCACGCATTATGCCGCTATTGTAGTGACAACATGGTGAAGTAAACCCGATATGCCAAACTTGGTCATGAAGTGAAATTCTCCAAATTTGTTACTTAACCTTGTACTAATCCTCGTGAAAAAGAAACGGTGTACCCAATGTACGAAACCTCTAGACGTATTCTCAACCAAGTCTTTATCACACTCTATAAATGCTCAAACAAGTCATCTTCTCGGAAGGGTAGAAAGAAAGAAGACGAAATAAGTAAACGTGCCCTGAAAACCTCACTTCAAATCCAAATATGAAATACCGAACAAACAATCCCGTAGTCAACCAAATTATTTAAAAAAATAATTTAAGCCGTGACGTAATATTTCCCGTGAAAATGAATATACCAAAGTACCAAACTTCATACTACAACAACCCACATCATTATACCAAGTCTCATAATCGAATCTCATTATCGTCAAATCTCATCATTAATATTCAATTCGCACATCTCAAATGTCATCATTAAGTTTCGTAAGTATGATCCATGATGAGAGATTAATCGAACAAATTCTCGGGGGACTTTTGTGATATATCGCATTTCATTAAGCACAAACCATATTCACATATACCCAAAACCACAAGGCCATGTGATAACATCATGTGGTAAAATCACATATAGTAAAATGTGATTTATCAAACTTTGAGTTCCATTCATATTAGAAATAACCACAAGACCGAGTTAAATTAATAACATTGGCCTATGTCCAAGATCATAAAGTCTATGTAAAATGGGCCACAATACATGTTATTCCCATGTTCACAATCACATTAAGTCGGCCCGATCCAATCACCATGCACGGTTCATACCATTAATAACATCTCCTTATCACCTTTGCAAATCAATTCGAGGTACGTGAACAATAGATAATGTCACCGATCCCATGATGTGAATACAATAGATAATACCGAGGTACAAGTTATAAATAGATGGTGATTTATAACTTCTCCTTCTCGTGAATACATAATATCACCCTATCCCCTTTAACACTCAACGAGGCCCACCTCATGATCCAATTCATAAGCCTTTCGTGTCACAATTTAACTATCATGAAATCATGAACTATGACAAACAATAACCAATAATTCGTACTTTTTAAGGCTTAGCTTTCCAACCTCCCTAAATTAAATTCTGTAGTCATAGCTTGTTACCCATCTTTAAGTTTTGGGCTTGCCAATGAGGCCCATGAAGTCCTCAACATAACAAATACAGAGAAGCCCTAAACATTCGGGTATTTAACACATCATATTCCACACTTGCCCTAAAAATACCCTAATCTCACTCCTCAATTATCTCCGCCTCTCTCTTATACATGATACAGCTTCTCTTAACCCAAATCACCATAAACAAAAAAGCTTACAACTTCTCAAAAAAAATACCACGCCTCCATCAGTTTATCTCCCCAAATTGCATCTCAAACCAAAAAATTATCTTACACAAAAATCAGGATCAATATCAATAAATCAGACCGATCGAGGTACTATCTTGCTTGCCATGGGTTTGGCTTGAGCACGACATCACAACCACAGGGATGGTTTGAGTTATGTCATAAGGTACGAAATCAGAGGTAGGTTACAATTAATGTTTTGAGATGAGTGAAATCGTTTTTCATATTGTAGTGGACTGAACGAATCTAAGAGAGAAACTAACACAATTGTTAGATTTCTACTCTTTTATGTTCGGATATGAAGTGAAGCATGGTCTTCCAAAATGAAAAGATCTATGACGAAAAACGTGTAGTACTCAAAAGATCTTTAAAAATCTTTGCGAGAGTATCACGGATCTGAGATCTCTTTTATCCTTTAATTTAACTTGTTAACCGAATAAGAATCAAGGATGAAATCTTTTAGTGGTTTTGTCCTTACTTCAAAAAATTCGTATATTATGATTAAAACATAGATCGATGATGGATTAATTCGAGTGAATAAACCTTTTAAGGGACGGATATGAATCGAAAACCACTCGACAAATCTGAGATCAATTACTTTTTTGTCCTTTGTTTTCGTTTCTTGATTTATGTAATAGGATCTGTGATGGTGTATGTTTCGTGTTGACCCTCGTGGTCTTGATGTTGTAATAGAATGCCACGAAACAAATAGCCGAGATCTAGTGACTTGTTTTTCTTTATCGTTATGAGTTGATCAATGAAGATTTCTAAACTTGCTTTAGACCTTTGGTCTTGATGTAACTCTTGAGTTCCGCCAAGTTAGAGAAACTGAGATCAATCGAATATGAGTCCGAGTCTTGACCATTGTAATCGTTGTTAAGACATAGATGAGTGATGTTGTTGATGAGGTCTTGATGTTTGGTAATTGGTATATGGTCGTGTTGGTCGAGTCATTTCTTCTTCTACCTTTCTGCGCTCAAGTCGCTAGTTAATCGGTCAAGTCGCTAGCCAATCGCTAGGACAAGTCGCTAGCCAAGTCGCTAGGACAAGTCGCCAAGTCGCTAGGACAAGTCGCTAGCCAAGTCGCTAGGACAAGTCGCTAGCCAAGTCGCTAGGACAAGTCGCTAGACCAAGTCGCTAGGACAAGTCGCTACGACTTGTAAATACAAGTCGCTAGGCAATTTTTTTGATACTTAACTCGCTAACCAGATACAAAGAATCAGGACAGTTTTGTGTCTAAGTCGCTAGCAAGATTTTTATGTTTTCCGATGAGTTTTCCGACTACATTTCCGACCATCTTCATACTTACCCAGAAAACTTATCATAAAGTTGCAACTTTTTGACCCATTTTGACCCATAAAACCATGCTTATATCTGTTTGGACTTGTAACTAGAGACCAGAAATATATTTTTTTTTTACCACAATATGACTATATACATAGTTGGGTAAAAAAAAACAAGTCACAAAGATAATATAAAAGTTGTTTGGACAACAAGTGACACAAGACAGTTTTCACATGACCAGATGACTATGAATAATTCACGGTAAAAGATAAACCAGACCATTTTCATGAATAATACACGGTAATAGATAGACCAGACCATATGAAACTTTATTTGACCAAAAACCAAATACAAAATATTTGATAAACACTGTTTGCCCAAAAACAATTTTCCGACCAAAAGTATAAAAAAAAACAGTTTTGAAACATGATCCAAAAACCACCATAACCATGATAAAAAGCCACACAAATCAACACAACACATCAACCTTGGCTCTGGTACCAATTGTAGGATCGTTATTTTTATGTGTTTGATGATTCGGTGGTCTTGGGAGATCAAAATACATGTTTGCCATTAGAGAGAAAGTTAGAGAGAGGGTGTTCTTGGTAGAGAGTTACTTCACAAAAGTAGAATATTAGATTGAAGCACCACCCTTCCATGGATGGAAGGGTATTTATACTACAAATACACGACCTCCTATCGGCCTGTGGATCGTGGATACAGTGGGTAAAGACCGTCCTTCCTCCACGGTGTTGCACTAAACTATTTTACGCTACAACTAACTAATAAACTACTAAATAACGTGACTAACGACAAATCTACGAGCTAACTTATGCTAGATAACATTTGGGGTGACCGACTCTTCACTATGGAATTTTCTAATTCCTAACAATATAAAACAAATGTGTATATAGATTATGATTTGGAGTATGTAACCAAAAGTTTCATTAGCCTAATTGGTTTGGTTAGTTGAGGCGTTTAAACAAGATCAAACTAATGCAGTTCGAACCTCACATGTGTACATTTTTTGGATTATAATCTAACATGCATACTAGATTAAAACATTGCCAACGTGGCATTACGTGACAAAACGTGGCATTTCGGGTGATTAATGACATTATGAGCATCCTCGTTATATATATATAAATATATATATATATATATATATATATATATATATATATATATATATATATATATATATATATATATATATATATATATATATATATATATATATATATATATATATATATAATGCTTTAAGGGACTTTTTTTCCGTTACAATATTGCATTGAGCCTTATTTTACATGCATGTTACAAAAGTTCAATATATATCCTGTCAGGTTTCATATAATACAAGATTCGGGTGGGAAGTAGTCAAACCTATGGTGATTTTTAGTGAGAGAAAGTAAAGAGTTGATGGAGAAAAGATGAGTATGTTAGATGATAAGTTTACACAATGTTTTCTCACATCCTCGTGGAGAAACATGAAGGGTATTTATAGGCTTTACACATCACTACCTTGCCACTTAAACACTAATAGTCTTTGTTGACAAAGCTATCAATATATCTAGTCCAACTCACGTATAAAATGCCAACTTCACAAAATAGCAAAGCTAACATATCCTATACTTGCAAGCATGCATGATCATCTTTGTATATCACAGAATTATAGAAACCAAGCTCGATGTAAAGAAATGTGCACATAGCCTTCCCCTAATTAATACTCCGTAAAAGATAGTATATAAATAATAAATAGAATATAAAATTTTAAACTTCAGATATAGCTACACAAAACCTTATAGTAACCAACCATCAAAGGTTTCAATTCATAACATGAGATTTTTTAGAATAGACAACTTTTCATACATGATTACCAGTCAAAATGCTTCATTTGCCAAAATTAGATATCATGGCATTACTAAATTAGTAATAAGAAAACCTAAATAAAAGATAACATGAAGACACCGTTGTACAAAAACATCCATCCTTTGTCTTCAGTTCAATGCTTACTCATGACCTCTCGTAGTCTTCTACTTTGATCACACGAATATGAAGCACGTTGTCTTTCACATGAGTTATCTTACAAGAGAGAGCAGAATTCAGACAGTGGCTGAAATTTTTTTCTTTTTACGACAAGAACATACAATTCCTTGTGTAGAAGTTGGAGTGAAATTTGAATCGTTCGACATCTCGAGTTCAATAATATTTAAAGCTACATTATACCTCGTGTTCAGGTTTTTTGAAATCAACCACGTTTTAAAGCTACATTTATACTTCGTAACAATTATATTTGTTAACAATTGTTCTTATAATGATTTAACTACAAAACACCACCCACACTACCTACAAATAAACAAGAAAAAAGTTCAAAAGAATACAACAAAATACAAAAGAAAAGGTAAAACTTCACAAACGACAAAACCAAAGGACATAAAGCCACCAACTCACTTTACCTTCTTTCTTTTTCCACCTTCTACCATTAACTTTACCGGCATCAGCACACAACCTCTATCATTCAAACTCGCCGGAAAAAGAAAAACATCGCAACCCAGCTCGCCTGGTAGGTAGGCTAGTTTGACCAGTTGAGGGGGGCCGAGCACCCTCCAGCCCCCCCACTGGCTCCGTCCCTGCTTACAAGTATCTCCCATCTTAACTTTATTATCTTTAAGGAATTTAGACCATTGTGATCCTACAATTCTTGGCTTCTGGAACTTTCCCTGCTTTACCATACTTACCTTCACTTGCCACTCTCCTTTTTTGTTCGTTAGTTTTGCACACCCTTGACAACCGATTCCGGTTTCTTCCCCAAATTGCCTTGTAAGTGGCTGTAATAAATAATTCGTCAATATTTTATACTCCCATGGTCCCATATAATATAATTAATATTAATATATATTAATTAGTAATATGTGACTTACTAGTACACGTTCAGTAAAGTAAGACTTCTGGATAATCTTTGTCACGAAGCTCTTCTTGTTCTTGTTCTTGCTCTGGTTCATGTTCATGTTCTCTGAATCATCTTCACTGGTTTCTTTTTCAACATTTGTAGCTGTATCAGCTGTGTTACGTGGATTAGGTGGTTGTATGAGACATCCCTCGGGCCCAAAGAAAATGACTTTAAAGTGTGTATTTGGATGAGGAGACTTGAGCAAAAGATTACAAAATCATATTTTTTAGCCGGTTTTCTTCATGAAATCAAACCATCCATCCACCAAGAAATGCTCGTCTTTGATCTTTGCATATTTTACATTCCATTTATCACCCGACATTGTTTCGAGCATGATGGTTTGTGTCTCATTTTTGCCTTTTTCAAAATACTCTATGGCAAAAGCAGAAGGTAATTGCTGCAAAACATATGCAAGAGTGTAATTTAAATAATATAGTACTATACGCATAAAAAAGGTGTATGTTTGAGAAAGGGAAAAAGATGGACTCACAAGAACGACTTCTGACTCCGTGAGTAATACCTTGAAGAAACCTCCACTTTGCTTGTCGAAGTTCATTTTCAGCCTGTGTGTATATTTGGTTTTTAGTCGTGTTAAACAAGCATTTAGGTGTAATATTTATAGACATGGAACTTACGAGTTGGCAACTCACACAAGTGGGCACTTTTAATTACTCCTGGAAAAAACAATTGTTTTATGGAATAATTGTCTGTATCTAAACTTACTATTTTTATTTTGCCATGTATCTCTCTCTCGTCGAAATTTGACCAAATTGTCATATACAAATATTTAAACATAAAATAGCCAAGTTATTCATTTATAAAATCAGTGAACACACACACTTTGATAAATCAGGTCGTAGCTCAAACAGTATGCTTCAAGAATAATAAAGACCAACTGAAGATGTATCTTACTCTCATATGCGGTGTCAATAAGTAAAGCACTTGAGCAATACCAGGATCACTGAGAACTGACAAATGTTTCAGCAACTCCGAAGACTTATCTCTGAGAAACAATTTTTAAATATGAGCGGGAAGTTTCTTGTAAAGACAAGTTGCAAGCATGCACAAGAAGGACAAAAGAAGAGAGTACTAATAAGACACTACTTTAAGTACTTTATTTAAATATTCTATTAAAGCTTCTCTAGAAAGCTTCACTCTACTTTAATGCTTTAGTCAATATTTTATTCAAGCTTCTCTTGGAATTTTCACTCTTGTCCTAGCTTATATCTATACTGATTATAAAATATTTAAGACCTCTCTCCTAATTTTTTAAGATGTCAATAGATGTTTTTAAGATTACAATTTTAATGATAACGTATATGCTTTTTACTAATTTATCTTCAACAACATTTTAACGCTTTATTTATTATTTCTTTTGAATTAGATAGTTTTAATGCAAAACGCACATATAAATGAATATGATGTTAAACGCACGCAAAACTACAAAGTCGAAAACTATTATTATATCGTAAGATTGTTTGGAATCAATCTAAATAAATTTTGAATTATTTTAAATAAAATTAACCACAAAAGTAAAACGGTTTTGTAAAAATCGGACAATTTTTTCAAGACAAATGATGAAAGATGTAAATCCACAAGTGATAATTTATTTGATTTTAGAAAGCATCAAAAGTACAAAATCTTTTTTGTAGTCCCTTTCATGGTCAAAATTTTCTTCAATCTCCAAATAATCACATGCCCACCACTCGACCGCTGCAGCCCACCGTAAACACGACACGTGTCCCAACTACCAACACACCTTTTATCTTATCTCTTTCCAAGATAACTCTATCATCGAAAGAATCACGGCTACTCAACCGGCGGGTTGCAAAGAACCTACGGCCAAGATGTGACATAAAGGCGTTGACTTTTACTTTCCTCGATATCCGATTAACTTTGTGAAACCGTTCTAGATTTTGAATTATTATCCGATCTATGTTTGAATTACTTTCCGATGAATTACTTTTTCACATACACACAAGATTATCACACACTCAATTTATTGTTTCATTCCACCATGAAACCCCGTAGTCTTCTAACTTTTTTTTTTTTTTTTTTTTTTTTTTTTTTATTCATTGTTAGATCTAACCGGTGTTTGCTTTTGGGTATTTCAAAATGGGTTACTTGCTTTTATTGTTGTTAATCGCTTATTTAAGAAAATAAGTCGCTTGAAGTGCTTATTTGGTATTTTTTCAAGAAAGTCAACTGCTTGGAAGTGTTTTGGCTAATTTTAAGAAAATAAGCAATTTTTAAAAAGTGCTTATACATGTTCTCGATAATCATGTCTCATGCAAATATATGTGTTTATAAACCGTTGAAATTATAGTTTTAAGTGTACCATTTAGGACGACTATTTGAAAAGTGTGAAACTAGTTATAAGCCTAGTATTCGATGTATATAAGTCGATATTTGCAAGTATAAGCCCATAAGTAAAAGTTCTTCTTAGCGTATTTCGCGTCTCCGCATAATCTTGTTAACTAGGACCCGCCGATGCTAATTCTTGTATCTTGTAATCTCTTTTGAAGTGCTTTTTCGGTCATTTCTAATAACCCAAGTGATTTAAAGTTCTTATTTGGTATTTTTTTAAGAAAATCAACTGCTTTGAAGTGTTTTTGCTAATTATTAAGAAAATAAGGCTTTGTGCTTATACATGTCTCGCATAATCGTGTTCGCATGCAAATCTAACATTGCTCAATGCTATTCTACGTTGTTTATAAACTGCTTAGGTTGAATATTTGAAAAGTGTGTAACTAGTTATAAGCCTAGTATTCTCATGTATTAAGGCGAAATTTTAATTGTTTGTAGGCCCATATTGCAACTATAAGCCCATAAGTAAAAGTTCTTCTTAGCTTAATCTTGTTATCTTATCCCGCCTATGCTAATTCTTGTATATTGTAATCTCTTTAGAATATCATGCGGGTACATGTTAGAAGCAAACTCAATTACTTTCCATTAATCAAAGATGCACTAGGTTTGATCGATCTGCATCTTGTTTAGGTCGACATGTTTTGGGCATTGGTCGGATTGGATTATGTCGACAATGAAGAGGTCTTATACATTTTATGCTACGTATAAGTCTTCTCTCGATAATGATCACTATGATTTACCCTCATTTATAATGTTAACAATCATTTTCTACACTTTGGTCGCCGCGAATTTTGCCTCATAACCGCATTCAAGTTCGGATGGTCGGCCTCAAAGTTTGAGAGGTGATATCGCCACACCCGTATTTCCTGGAGAAGATAGGTCGCTATGTTAAAACATAGATCTTCTATCCGTGATTGAGGATGAAGAGCGCTTCACCAAACTATCGATGAAGATGCAATCTGAGTTTGTCTTTTGTTATGTTCGGAAGTTATATTTATGGGTCGTGAGTTAGATCATTGTTGATGATGTATATCTAAGGATGGTAGAAAATCTGGATGCTTGGGATGAGTTTGCTTGGGAGAGCACATCTCAAGTGAGTTATACGCCATTAGAAATGTTAACTCAAATCATAAGGATGAGCACCATAAAGCATTGGAAAAAGACCCCAATTTTGTTCCATCGTATTCATTGTCCGGATTCATTCCGAGTTTCAAGGTCTCAGATTTTAGTCCAAATCATTGTCAAGTCATGCAAATATTTTTTTGTCATTTGACTTATTCATTAACTTTTTGTAGATATGGATTCTAGAGTCTTCATCTCGAGATACGCCAGTGGATTAATGACCCCGATGCGATCCCGAGAGGATGTTCCTGGCTCAAGCATTTTCCATTTCAAAATCGGGAGCCATACAACCAACTTTTCCCGAGGTCGCTAATGCGATATGCCAACTTTTTTCCTAAATGTAATTGCATATATGCCAACTTTTTCCTTTGATTGTAAGATTTATAAGTTGTTGTGTAGGTTAATTGCATATATGCTTAACATGTTTTATGCTTATCTTAGTTGTTTTGTAATCTTAAATGCTTATCTAGTCTCTAAATTAGTTTATTTATTTCTTTCTAAAGTTTATTTTTAAATGCCTTAGGACAAAAATCCAAATTATGACCTATATGCCAATATTGCCGAGGGCAATCGTAATGGTTTAGACAAAGCCTAATTTTTTTAAGTTGGTATACACCAAGAGCACCTCCTCCTCGTTGAATACGCTGGGGGTATTTGGTGATTATCTAAGAAAATTGTCATCACCGCACATCTAAGGACAAAGATAGAGAGGCACATCCACTTAGGCAGAGTTGTATGCTTGCAAAGGCTTTGAGCGCTTATGCGACAGCTTGTTGATTCGCTTAAAGAGATCAAGAGTTTGAAAGAACGTGTCTACAAACCGAGAGTATTATTCATGTGAGTCTTGACACAAACCCTTTTCTACGTATGCCACAATTTAACTAATGTCTAATTATCATGTTTTGCAAAATACTTTGTGATGCAAGATATTACCTCGTAAAACAAAAGTCGGACACGAGCACAAAGTTAACTGGGAATTAAGGTAAACCATCGATTCTCGCCAAGTATCTCGCCAAGAGATTCTCGCCAAGAAGAATGGATTCTCATGGGTTATACTTCAAAGAAGTGTTAAAGGTAAATCGTGTTTCACGAAAGTGCGAATCCACGAGAGAGATAAGCTCAAGATGTAGTAAAAGTCACCAGATGAAAGATAGGTTGGCGCCAGATTGTATAGAGCTTACTCGTAATAAACAATATGATTAGTAAAACAATATGATTAGTTGCATGGTTGTCTAGATGCATGCTTGGTCTATGTTTGTATTAGAGCGACATTGTAAACGCCGTGAGTCATTAGGGTTTCTTGCCTATAAAAGGAACCATAATAGTTTGTAATAGATAAGCTTTTCTTAAGTCTTTCAAGTCTTGTAAAATATCCAAACATAGAGTTTCTATAATCAAAAGATCCATAGAGGATCAAAGAGTTCTTAGTTATTATAACTTGTATTTACTTTCCGCTATAAAATACGAGTTGTAGAGATCTTCTATTAGTTTGCTTGTGATTACATAGGCAACACTAACGATCTCCGAGTGCTTAAGATCTATCAAGGTCTTTGTGTTTTCAACAAGTGGTATCGAGCCTCGGAAAGTCTCTACGATACTAAGAACCATTCTCACCCCATACAATCAAACATTCATTCACCATGCCCGGATCCGATAATGAAACCAAGTCACCAACACAAACAACACCAACACCACTTCCATGCAACAACTTAGTCTTTCAAACAAAGAATGGTAAATTTCCTTATTTAAAAAGGAAGAGTATGATCTTTGGACTATGAAGATGGAAAACTGATTTCCAATATTGATTGGAATCAGGAGGTAGTAAAGAAAGGAAACAATTAAAGAAAATGATTCCGCATGTGATGGAAGTTTATCATGGCTCCTCCCAAAACCGCCAAGAGGTGCCGCTATGCAGAGAGCATAAAGTAAAACTATTCGCTTCAAGCCATTCCTCAAGATCATCTCGTGATTTTCACCATATGGATGATGCAAAGGACATATGGATGGCTCTCAAAGCAAGGTTCGTGGAAATGAAGAATCAAAGAGAATGAGGAAGTCCATGCCGAGACAACAATTTCGTGACTTTAATATCTCCGAAGAAGAAGGTATCCACAAGGGATACGACAGTTCCATAGGATTTTGAGTCACTAAACCAAATTAATGCAAACCCGATAATGATGATCGCAACTCAAAGTTCCTTCGATCTTTGCCTCCATCATGGTTACATGTAAGTATTGCCTCAAGGCTAAAGGCGGGTTGGACATGCTCACCTTTGATGAGTCAGATAATGCACTCGTAACTCTTGAACCCGATGTCGAACTCCCTACCGTACATCTTCTTCTCGCCATGCAGCCTTTTGTTGGGACATCTCACTCCAACATGATGGTACCGCCCCTAGTTCCAACTATTTTCCATCATCTCCTAGTTCCAACTACTTTCCATCATCTTGCACTCCCACTCCACCACATAACACTCGTCCCACTCCACCATCTTCTCAAACTAAGACTAGTAGTGTGATGGAGGATGTTCTTCATTCATTTGTTGTCGACTATGATACTCAAGAAGATCTTGCATATGAAGACTTTGATCGCTTGGACCCACTTGAAATGGAGGAGATGAAACCGAAAATGCAGTGGCATTGTCGCAAGGACATCAAAAGGTTCAAGAGAAGTCCGGGAGGAAGTTTGCTTTCAAGGGAAAGGAACCACCGCTTTGATAGGAGAAAAGTCAAGTGTTTCACTTGCCACCGATGGGGCATTTCTCAAGGAATGCAAAGACAGAAGAGTGGAGATGGAGCTAACTACATTTCCTATCGCCAGAAACAAAGAGAAGTCGGAGCTTCAGCAGCTCTCTCTCACCATGGATGAACAGTCAACTGGATCGCACATGAACCCGTGAATGAGGAAGCTCATGATACCGATAAGCTTGGATTGTCGGCAAGGTGTACTTGGATGAAAGGCATGATCATTGCCTTGATGGGACTATCTCGTGTACACAATCAGATATTTGGTTGTAGTCTAAGATACAATGAACTTAAAGAAGAATATGATGCTATGAAACCTAAGTTTGATGAATGCTATGTTGAAAATGAAGCTCATAAACTAGCATTAAAAAAAGAGAAAGACAAAAGTATGGTTTCAAAAGAATCAAATAGCTTATGAAGAAAAGATAAAGGTGTTACAGCTTGATCTAGAAGTTGCAAATAATTACTTAAACCTGTCTCGAGAAAGCAAAGGATGAAGTCGTCTCGAGAACCTAGAGCTTAAAGAAAACTAGTCGAGGAAATAGCTAGGCATAAGGAATGGTTAATTTCGTGTGATAATCTGCTAGAGAAATCTATAATACCAATCAAGAACCTCCGCTTAGGATTAGGCTTTCAAAAGTATGTAGGAGTAGAAGCTAAGTATGATGGTCGAATCCACACCAAAGAAAGTTAGCTAACTTTGTTAAAGAAGGTGAAATGCATGTCGTCCCGGACCTATTAGAGGTGAATTTATGCCCATTGACCTATCCATCATCGTTGACTTTGATGGATCACATCATCTATATGGCGTAAAGTCAAAGACTTGCTGCACTCGATACCTCATCTAATGACTTTGTCTCTTGCTCGACAAAGGACAATTCATCGGATCAAGGGTCTACTTCCTATGAAAGTCGTGATTCAAATGAGAAGTCCGACCTTCCCAAGCCCCGAGCCTACACCCAAGCCTCGCACCCCGCCTACTTGCAAGCCTTCTAGGAAGTCACGAGGAATCAACTTCCAAGACAGCTTTCTTCAAGACTTATCTTTAAATCTTTGAATAATCACCGTTAAAAACAATTCCTTGAATGTTTCTAATTTAAGTACTTCTTCATGTAATCAAACATCTCCCTATTTGAATAAATCTTCCAAGAAGAAGACATGTTTTGTATGTGGAAGTAAATTTCATTTAATTAAGGATTGTGATTTTTATGAGCAAAGATTGGGTGCATGTGCTACTCACCGTAAACACAAATCTAAGTGGACCAATGTTGATAATATTCCACCTTATGTCCCACAAGCAACCTAATATCGACTCTCATTGGAGAAGTTCAGCTGCTGCACCTTATGTGCAACCAACTAGCCCATACTTTAATCATAGTTATTGGCCTACATATGTTGACTCTATGTATGCCGGGATGGGATATGGGAGCACCGCCGAAGCCCTCAAGAAGTTGTTCTTGGACCAACAAGGACCCAATCATCAATGGAGGACCAAGAACAATGGTGGATCCTCTAAATCTTCATGTCCTAAACCTGTGATCCATAAGGTGTTCAAGTCAAGAATGACTTGAACCTCCATCGAATACTAACCGCTTGTATATATTTTGTTGTTGTTTGTAGGATCATCCCTTAAGCATAAGAATATTGGTATTGTTGATAGTGGTTGTTCCGTAAGCATGTCCGGGAACAGTAGATATGATGCACAATTTTGTTCCTATAGAAGGAGGAGGCAATGTGACTTTGGAGGAAGTGATGGAGTATCACAGGAAAGGCACCATAAAGACACCTCATCCGGATTTTGAAAATGTGTACTATGTTAAGGAACTTCAAGATTTCAACTTGTTCTCCGCTTCACAAATCATGACACTAAGAACAAAGTTCTCTTCTCTCGAGAATGAATGTCTTGTGTCGCCTAAAGACTTCAAACTCCCGTAAGAAACTTCAATTCACCGAAAGTTCCTCGAACTCACAATTTATACACATTCAACCTTAATGAAGTTCAACCAGTGGTGACCTCACTTGTTTGGTGGCTAAAGCATCTCTTGATGAGTCTACTAAATGGCATAGGAGGATGGCTCATGTGAATTTCAAGACCATAAACAAACTCTCTAAATGGGTCTTGTTGAAGGTCTTCCTCCAAAGTTTTCACCAATGATCATAATTGTGTCGCTTGCAACAAAGGAAAACAACACGTAGCCTCTTACAAAGCTATCAATGCTATGAGCATCATTATCGAACCTCTTCGCTGCTCCACATGGATCTGCTTGGTCCAACTCAAGTCAAGCATTGATCATAAGTACTTCGCTTGGTTATCACCGATGGCTATAGCAGATTTTGTTGGGTTTTCTTTCTCGTAACCAAAGATGAAACATCTCAAGCGTCGATCAATTCATCACTCGTTGAAAATCGCTGAACAAAAGGTTAAGGAATTCGTGTGATAATGGGACGAGTTTAAAATGCTATTCTTATAGAACTCGTGGGTCAAAAGGTATAAAAGGGACTATAGTAATCCAAGAACCCCACAACAAAATGGGGTGGCCGAAAGAAAGAATAGGACCTTAATAGAGGCCGCAAGATCAATGCTTGCGCACTCTAAACCGCCCACTATGTTCGGATCAAGTCATGGCACAACAGCATGCTATGTGCTAAACAGGTCTCCATTACTAGACCTCAACTCAAAACACCATATGAACTTCTTTGGGAAGGTTCCCGCTATTCACTACCTAAAACCTTTTGGTTGTCAAGTGACCATTCTCAACACCAAAGGATCCGCTGGGAAAGTTTGATGAAAAGGTCGATGATGGTTATATTGTGGGTTATTCAAATTTCATAGTAAGGCATACAGGTGTACAATTTGCAAGCCAAGAAGATAGAGGAGACGCCGAACCCGAGATTTTGGAAGATAAGCATAATGTTCAAGGATGTGGTCATACGTGGTCTTTTGACCTTGACTACTTAACCGATTCTTGGGTTACACTAGACACTTGGCTAACCAAAATGCAGTCCTCAAGCTTCTCCCACTAACAATGCAGTCCCTTAGATGATGACTCAAAATGAGTTTGAAGATGATGAGCAACCTATACTTGTGCCTTCTTTCTCCCTAACAATATTGCAGTGTACCACCTCCAAGGAGATTGCCGATAAGAGTGATGAAGATGACTCTCATTATGCCGAGGACCTTGCTAGGCTTCGACTCAAGAATTTGTCGCTAAGCTTGAAGCAGAAACCGAATGGAGAGGTTGCTAATGAAGGAGTCAAGAGAAACCATGTTTCATCAAGTTGACTCACACACCTACCATCCACAAATCAAGGCTATGCTGCTTTCTTCTCATGTTCCTTCTCAAGTGTCTTCGCACTTTGAGAACCTCATACACGCTTTCCAAAACCCTCCGATCTTGGAAATCATCAACCCAAAGTCGGCATTTTCACTTCACCCTCTTATGATGTCAATTTGAACCAACAATCACTAATCTTGATTCATCCATTGAAGTCACCCCATCGCTACTCGTGAGGATCAACATTGCTCATCCTCAATCCAACATCATAGGTGATCTTCCGCACCGTTAGAACTCAAGGGCTATAACAAGTCCTCAATTTGGACAGATTGCTTTTCTCTTATGTCTCCAACCAAAGAAAGAGACAATCACACGTACTTCAAACATTGTCTGCTTGCTTGTTTTCTTTCTCAAGTGGAACCAACAAGTGTTTCTCAAGCTCTTAACGATTCAAGTCGGCTAGAAGCAATGCAAGAAGAAATGCAACAATTTCACAATCAAGAGGTTTGATTTTGGTTCCACTCCCGATGGCAAATATGCCATTGGGACAAAGTGGATTCTCAAGAATAAGAGAGATGCTCGGGTGTTGTGATAAAAACAAAGCAAGATTAGTAGCTCAAGGCTTCGCATAAGAGGAAGGGATTGATTATGATGAAGTGTTTGCACTGCTGCCGAGTTGAAGCCATTCGCATTTTCTTGGCATATGCTTCTTACATGGGTTTCATGGTGTATCGATGGATGTCAAAGGTGCTTTTCTCAGATGGTGAGATTGAAGAGGAGGTTTATGTCACTCAACCCAAGGGATTTGAAGACCCGATCACCCAAATCATGTTTACAAGGTTGTTAAAGCTCTATATGGCTTACATCGTGCACCTAGAGCTTGGTATGCTAGGCTTTCATCATTCCTCACCAAGCATGGCTATAGGAGAGGTGCTATTGATAAAACTCGCTCCTAAAGAAGAATTACTCGACATCATTCTTGTGCAAGTTTATGTGGACGACATTATTTTGGCTCCACAAACGAAGCTTGGTGTGGAATTTGAGGAACTAATGAAGGGTGAATTTCAAATGAGTGCTATGGGAGAGCTTACTTTTTTTGGGTCTCCAAGTTCAAGAGAACAAGATGGCATCTTTATCTCACAAGATAAATATGTGAGGACATTTTGAAGAAGTTTGGTATGGAAGGTGTTAGGACCGCCACAACACCTTATGAAGCTCCAAAGACTAAAGCAAATAATGAACCGATCTACCGTGAATGTTCATCCAGACAGTCCATGATTGGTTCATTGATGTATCTAATGCCTTCAAGGCCCGATATTACGCTTGTCGTGAGTGTTTGTTCTCGACATCAAGTCACCCACTTACTTCCCATCTCAATGTCACAAGAAGATCTTTAAGTACCTCAAAGGCCAACCTCTTTAGGCCTTTGGTACCCAAAAGAGTCTCCTTTCAAGTTGGAAGCATATAGTGACAAAGATTATGCCGGTGCAACCGATAGAAGATCCACAACCGAGGTCGCCAATTTCTTGGCAAGAGGTTGATTTCTTGGCAATGCAAGAAACAAACCATTGTGGTCGCCTCAACCATCAAGGTAGTATGTTGTCACGCAAATTGTCGCGATGTCCTTTGGATTCAAAACCAATTGTCGGACTATGGGTACAACTTCATGAACACTACAATTCATATAGATAATCAAAGTACCATCCGCATAGTCAAAAATCCAGCTTTTCACAATGAACAAAACACATTGAAATCGTGCACCACTTTATAAGAGATGCATATGAAAACATTTGATAAAAGTGGCTAAAATTCATACCGATGATAATGTGGCACTTGTTAACAAAAGCGCTTGATGGACCAAGGTTTCAACACCTCGTGGTCAATATTGGAATGTTAAACCCTTGATCCGATAGTTTAAGGGAGGCATAGGCCTCTGTGGGAGGCATATGCCTCGTGGGAGGATTTGTGCAAACTCGCATATTTTTGTGTCATATCTTTCTATAAATAGTTTTCCTTTTTCTATAAATTTTCTTCTATCATTAGGTTTGTAAAACATCATTTTGCCTATAGTGATAGCGCTTATTTAATATATTTTATCTTTTTAATTTTCTAATTTGCATTTTAGCCTCGTTATTCATAATTCTTTACTAACACTAACTGCCTAATAATTCTTTAGTTTGTTTGTCTTTGTGTTGTTCTTGTGTATTTTTGTGTCTGCTTTTGCGCTTGTCTCGATTGCGCTTGTCCATTCCATGATCAAGTTCAAATTCATCAAGTGTGACTCAATGGTACATGGTCAAGATAGCTAAAAGATTGTTGCTTGTTTCTTCCGAAATTAAAAGCATCAAGCAAACAATTTGATTCCACCAAGTTATAATATCAAGAAAAGAAATTGAAGTCAAATTGTTCATTCATTCATTCATTCAAGAAATGCTTATACCATACCACATAAAGTCAACCTACTACAAATGCATCTTCAAGATACGAGTCAGACACTTAAGCTAATCCTAATCTAGTGTATATCTTCCATTCAAATCTAAGTGAATGTTGGATATGCATTAGATGTCGGCTTTGCTTTTGTAGGTCTTGCATAACCACCCATTCCGCCTATCTAGATGGTCGGATATGCATGACCAAAGACGACGAAGATGCTAAGGACCAAAATGGAGAGGATGGATTGATGCAAACGATTGATGATGACGATGACCACACATGATGACGGAGAAAATAAAGTCTCCTGTGTGCTTCATCTATGCATTTCAACCAAAATGCAATCGATCCACCCTCCTTAAGCCCTTCTATTATACGATGTGTGTTGATGCACCAAAAGATGGCGCAGGAGACCAAGAACCACCTCTATCTTTGGGAGTGGCGGATTCTCGCACGAGGCCTTTGTTGAGGCCGAGGTGCCGGAGGTTGGGAGTATGATGTTCCTCCTTATAGGAGTCATCGTAATCATCGCAGATTCACTTGGATTCACTACACTATCATCTTCCAAGAAGGGAGAAAGGGTGATTTATTTGGTCGTGGATAGGGTTGAGGAAAGTAATGTAGCCATGGGTTTGATTCACCACTGATGATGATGAAGAGGATGATGAAGATGAGGTTGTGAGATCTATGATCTCGTGTTTGGTATTCATGGTGCAATTTGGTTAATTGGGGTTTATTATTGCATCTAGGGTTTGTGGTAAATATTTGGGGATCTTGATGAAGAGATAAGTATGCATTGGGATCATTTTATAGACGGGTTCGAGGTTCAATGAGTATTAATGCGAGTGGGTGGCACAAGAATTCTAGAAACTTACCAAGATATTCTTATCTTTGATGGTTTCTCATTGAAGTTATAACTTCAGCAGATTGACCATGTGTTTCTACCAAGGGTTAATTTGGGTTGGGTCAAAGATGCAATACACGCCAACGACGGTCAACCAAACGGTCCATTTTTCTTTGACTATAATTTGGGCAAAACTATCACTCCACCATCACTCTTCAAAACAATCCAATTCCTCTCATCCCGCATCCACAAACACTCACCACTTCAAGAAACATAACCCTAAAACTCATATCCCTCATGGCTCTTGAATTTAAACATGATCACAACAAAGTTGCATTTCGGGAAACGGTAAGTGGATATGAATTGTACGAACCAATGGTGGAATTCTTGAAAAGGTCCAAGATTTGTTATGCTCTAACTCATTCTCCAAATGAGATATATGAATCACCGTTACTCGCTTTGGGAATCAACAAGAGGAATGAGACAGAGATTAGAGTCGTGATTGACTTTAACAGAGCACATAGTGACAGAGGACCTAATTCGGAGGAAGCTTCACTTGAAGATGCCGATGGAGCATTTCACTCTAATCGTGAAGACGTGCTTATCGGGCTAAGGGCAATTGGCTATCGTGGTACAAGGACCGATATGTGGTCAAAAAGGAACTTTGCCCGGTGGAGGTTCCCGGTTCACACACCGCTTCAATGCATAAGCAACAAGTCGAGGATGGGACCGCCTTCACCCAACGGGATATGGTATTGTGTGTCTTTCCCAAGGGATAACTTTCAATTTTTCTAAGTATATTTTTGAAAACATGGTTGAAAATATTCAAAAGAAAAAGGCTAAGTTTTTAATGTACCCAAGGTTTTTGCAAATGATTTTAGACACCACTACACAAGCCCAATCCTTTTATCCCATAGGTGCTTTATCTGCTAAATTATTTGCAACCATGAGAACTCACTTTCAGGGGGAACATCATCCCTTGCTTGCAGCCATGTTGCCCCAAGGCAATGAGGTCACGATGAGGAGAATGTAGCTAATGATCCTCCTTCTTCACTGCTACTACGATGGTAATCCATTAGTTAACATAGATGAGGCCCCTCATCAACTGCTGAAGCAACTCATGTTGCTCCGCACCACCCACCTTGTCCCACCCAACACCCACACTAGTTACTCATGATGAGTCCGATCTTAATAGACTACCCACACCAAGTCCCTGTTAGGGATCCTCTCAATGAAGATCTTCCTCACATTGAGCATGACCATGATACTACCGAAGGTCCAATGAAGCTCCCTTACCACGAGCAATCACCGGTGGAGCCGAGGACCCTATTACACTCTCATCTGCTCTATGCTCTTGTCAATGTGTATGTCACGAGGTTACTAGTCCGAAAAGGAGCTTGCAGAGACCAAGTCTTCTTGGGAGTAAGATTGAAGAACCGCAGAATCAAGTCAAGGAATTAGAGGACAAACTTAAAGGAGGCTCCAAAAGGAAGCTTGTGGTTTCTTCCGATGAAGAACAAGAAGCACCTCGCTTTGGGTCTCTTGATATGTTGGTCGATGTTTCTCTCAATGATCCTTCATCAAGAGTTGCCGCTCCTCAAAGAAGGAACCCGTTTCTACAAAAGAAGAAAGAGATCTTATATTCATAAGGTATCTTCAAGCTTCAAAGGAACCCGATGTTGACAAGGTCGCATCCGCCGATGTGCAAATGGAGGATGCATCTTCGATCCTAATCAATCTTCATCTGCTCAAGAACCAACAGCCCTTCACCTTCAAAGAGATCTTTCGATGTTGTTGCCATGACCACTCAGCTGATAACTGCATCAACATGTTGACTGGGTATTGCTACCGAGGTTCCCGCTGCTGATTTAATCAAGATGAGTGTGCTAAGAAGCCCGATGATAAAGGGAAAGATGTAATAATCAAGATGAGCTTGGTCCGCACTGTAAGTGAGGAGGAAAGACTAGGTCAAGCAAGTAGATTGGCCGAGTTTGAGAAGTCAAAGGAAAGTGAAGTATTGGCTCATCAACTTGAAACAGAGGACTTTTCATCTTTAACTCCCGAGAGAAGAAGAGAACTGGATGCAATGCGGGTTCGATGCTCACGAACACCGGATATTCTAACTCAAGAAGTCATTTCAAGACCTTCTCTTGCTCAAAGTATACTAGGTGGAGATTTCTCAAGGACAATTATGTGGAGCAAATGATGGCTCAGTGGAAGACAAAGGAAGCAAGAAGCTATTGCACAAAAGAGAGCCATCAAAGCTCAAGAACAAAGAGAAACCTCCTACTAAAGTGAAATGAGAATGGTGGTGAAGAATCAATGCTCGATGTACAACTCTGGCTTAACAATGAAACAAGTCAAGGCTTTTCCTGATCATGTCCTGTTTCGCAAATATAATCAGATCATGAGGGACAAATCATCATCTTCAACACATTCTACCAACTTGAGAAGGATTACAGAGAATGAAGTTGCTCAAGAAGCCAAAAGACTCAAGTCTGATGATGCTCCAACCAAGGAATCATCTCCAATATTCTCGTCAAGCAACTTCAAGTTGCTTCTTCATCGACAAGAGTCCATCTCACGAACCATCTACCAATTCTCCTCAAGCACCGATATATCAGCCCCACTTCATCTCGTGGCAATCGTTGTCACACAAGAAACTTCTAAGTTAAGGAAGCCGATCTCGCAGTAAATAAAAATGTAGGGCAATAAAGATGCTTCACAGATGAATGCACTACGTGAAGGTGTTCAACTAACTCTCCTCCGCCTCTTCAAGCCTTACCACAAATGTTCAAACCGAAAATGCTCCTCCGGGAAATCCATAAGTCCGTGGGAGGAAGAAGAGAATGGCCAAAAGATCTCCTTTGGATCTTGAAGATGATAACTCAACTTTCATTAAAGAGGGTCTCACACGATTTTCCCGAGGAGATCAAAATGAGTTGGTCGATTGGAAATTGAAGGATGATGAGATGAATGTCATTCATCGAAGGGACTCCACTTCAATGGAATTCACCTTTCTAAAGGAAATTCTACACTTGGTAGACAGGGCAGACTTGCTTTCTTTGTATACTCGTGTTACCACCCATTACTGCAACAAGGAACCACAAGGTTCTGGGATGTTCTTACCGGGAGATCTTCAAGTCCTGATTAACTCTCATTCTCCCAACAGTAAAGCACATTCCATTTGGAAGAACTCACATCGGTGGAAGGTGGCGCCCGGAGATTCTATCCTCTCCTCGTGTACATGTATCGAGACTAAGAGTGGATCACCGTCTCGATGCTTGTCGAACGAAAGTATCCATTGCCCAAGAGACTTATGGAAAAGATGCTTAGTCGAAATTGAGATTCCTCCGCATCCAAAGGGCAATGAAAGACCGTCTCGCTCAACATTGGTGGGCTTGATCAAGACACAACTTCTACAACCGCAATAAGCCTCATTCTCATCCTTATCATGATACTTGGTACTCTCTCGCACTACCTTGTTTTGTTACATTTAGTTTGTGTTATTTGTGTTATTTGTCAATTTCGTGTTATTTTTCAATTCTTAGTTAAAAAAAAAAAAAAAAAAAAAAAAAAAAACTAACTTTTATGCAGTTTGTTTGTTGTACAATTCGATGGTTTTAACTCACCGATGTACCTTGTGTATGTCAAAGAGTTGACTAGTCCAAAGGGTACAACTTTGGTAAAGACACAACAAATGTTGATAGTCAGAATGGTTTGCTCAAAATCATAGGGTCTACAACCACCCATGCTTAATCACGAGGGTTGTATGGTCATCAATTCACCATGGTCTATTCCTTTTGGAATCCAAGAATTGGCTAGCCCACATGTATATGGCATGTGGTAAAGGCAACCGCATCCATATTTGGTTCTCAATTCACCAATTCTAAGAATTGACTAGTCCCGAGCAAACGGCCATGTAAAGACAAGTCAAACCGCTTATATGGTTGCCGGTTTGCCAATAAATCGATGGTTATCAATGTACCATAGTTTTCGAACTCAAACATGTGGCTACTCCAAAGAGTGATGGCTATTGGTAAAGAGACATCAAACCCATTAATTTCAATGATTCACCTCTCACAGAGTTAACACACCGGAAGTGATGAGAATAGTATGAAACTTATATGTTTTGATGTACATGATGTCATATGTTGTCGCAAAGATCCGTGTCTCACAGCTCACCATCATAGAGATGTTCTTCTTCCGAATCTTTGTTGTCGATCCTCAAGAAACCGCCCTTCATAGCTCGTAAGTGTTTAAGATACGGGAGGATCTTGTTTGGAAATTTTTCATAAAATGGTACAATCCTCAACAAAGATTATCGATCTATCAAGGAAACCGAACTTAACCTAGTCAAATTCCGCTTAGGGAGGATTGTTGGGAATTAAGGTAACCATCGATTCTCGCCAAGTATCTCGCCAAGAGATTCGCCAAGAAGAATGATTCTCATTGGTTATACTTCAAAGTAAGTGTTAAAGGTAAATCGTGTTTCACCGAAAGTGCGAATCCACGAGGAGAGATAAGCTCAAGATGTAGTAAAAGTCACACTGTATGAAAGATAGGTTGGCGCCAGATTGTATAGAGCTTACTCGTAATAAACAATATGATTAGTAAAACAATATGATTAGTTGCATGGTTGTCTAGATGCATGCTTGGTCTATGTTTGTATTAGAGCGACATTGTAAACGCCGTGAGTCATTAGGGTTTCTTGCCTATAAAAGGAACCATAATAGTTTGTAATAGATAAGCTTTTCTTAAGTCTTTCAAGTCTTGTAAACTATCCAAACATAGAGTTTCTATAATCAAAAGATCCATAGAGGATCAAAGAGTTCTTAGTTATTATAACTTGTATTTACTTTCCGCTATAAAATACGAGTTGTAGAGATCTTCTATTAGTTTGCTTGTGATTACATAGGCAACACTAACGATCTCCGAGTGCTTAAGATCTATCAAGGTCTTTGTGTTTTCAACATAATGTTTTCGAATGAATTGTAATCTTGGAAGGAATTGTAATTTGATGTAATTGTAATTTAAAGAATTGGAATGTGTTGTAATTGTAATGTATTGTAATTGTAATAGATGAAATCGCCAATGTGTTTGGTTGACTCACAACGAATGTAATTCAATTTTTTATAAAACTTAAAAGTTAATATATAATAATAATAATAATAATAAAATAATAATATAATAATAGTAATAATAATAATATTAAAATAAATAATAATATTAAAATAACAATAATAATAATAATAATAATAATATTAATAAAAAAATAAAATAATAATAATATAATAATTATTATTATTATAATAAAATAATAATAATAATAATAGTAATAGTAATAATAATAAAAATGATAATTAATAATTAATAATAATAATATTAAAATAAATAATAAAATAATAATAATATTATTATTATTATTATTTATTATTTATTATTTATTATTACTATTATATTAATTATTATTGTTAATTAATATAATAGTAATAATAATAATAAATAATAATAATAATAATAATAATATTATTATTATTATTATTATTATTATTATTATTATTATTATTATTATTTATTATTATTTATTTTAATATTATTATTATTAATTATTAATTATCATTTATTATTATTATTAATATTATCTTTTATTATTTTATAATTATTATTATTATTATTATTATTACTTTATCATATTATTATTATTATTATTTTTTTTTATTAATATTATTTTTGTTATAATTATTTTAATATTATTAATTATTATTATTATTATTATTATTATTATTATTATAATAATAATTTTAATATTATTATTATTAATTATTAATTATCATTTATTATTATTATTTTTATTTTATTAATATTATATTTTATTATTTTATAATTATTATTTATTATTATTATTATTATTATTATTATTATTATTATTATTATTATTATATTATTATTTTTTATTTTTTTTATTATTTTTTGTTAGGAATTAGAAATTCTCAGATAAAGAGTCGGTCACCCTCAGTATATGTAATCGTTAGAAAGCTCGTAGTCGTAGTTCTTTATGTTAAGTAGTTATTTAGTTAAGTAACACCGTGAGGACTGGACGGTCTTTACCCACCAGATGCCTCGATCCATGCACCCAAAGTGTGGCGAGTTATGTAAGATTATAAATACTCTCTACCTTCCAAGGTAGAGAGTTGGAGCTCATAATAATATCTTTCACTTTCTCTCACTAAGTTCCCTAAACCTCTAACTTTCTCTCTAGAATTCCATCTATATGCTACTTTGTGTTATGGTTTGATGTATGTGAAAAGTAATATCTATCAATTGGTATCGAGCCATGGTTAGATCATATCTTGCACATCTTTGGATTTATAGTGGTTTTAGGTGGTTTTGAGTTTGAAAAGTTTAGTGGTTTTTGCATCATTCGTGATTTCTTGTGTTAAAGTTTCAATTTTGTTGGTACTTTTATGTTTAGAATCATCACAAGTGTTTAGGTTTTCATTTGGTAAGCTTGAATCATCTTGGTCAATGTTTTGGATTGAAAAGTGAAGTTTATATGGTTTTTCATGCTAGCGACTTAGTTCACTGAATAGTTTCTTGGTAGCGACTTGCTCATATTTTTGTAGCGACTTACGTTGTTGGTGCTAGCGAGTTAGATCTAGCGAGTTAAAGTACAAGTAGGGAACTCCACCACGCAGCGACTGTGGTAGCGACTTGGTCCAGAGCGAGTTGCTCTTTAGCGACTCATGCTTCTAGCGACTTGTGTAGCTTAATCTCGCCAAAATTTGTTAGCGACTGGTCCATAGCGAGTTACTACTTAGCGACTTGCTTTTCTCATAGCGACTGGGATTCTAGCGACTTGGTCGCCTAGCTTAATTAAGTGTTAGCGACTTAGCACTTAGCGACTTGGTGACTTAGCGACTTTGGTTCAAGGGTTATAGCGACTTGGTTGATTTTACGAAGAAGAGGTTTGACCAAAGTTGACTTTTTACGCCAAAACTTCAAACGCCATAACTTTTGATCCAGAATCTGCTTTCAAATAAATACCACCAAAACGACCGAATAAATTGAATATTGTGAAGTTTCACCACGATGTCGTGAAACGAATTTTTCGAGGCCCAAATCCACTCCGAAAGGAAGTTATTGAGCTTTTAAGTTTTTAGACCTAAAATTCTCCGTAAAACGCATCAACCAATCCAAATCTCAACCAATCAACATTTCACCTTTCCTACTAACAATCTAAAGTCCTATCACACAATCGCCTCTCATTGTATCATTCCATCGGTCATCTTAACACCCCCATCGGTCATTGCTTAACGGTTTCGCCTTGATTTTAGTAAAATCCCGCGAAAGATTCTATTTCTGCTTAAATCATAGACGTAAAATCCCGCATCCTTCCACATCATGTCTTACTCTATCGACCAGTTGATTTCGTATGCTTAAACTATATGATGTTGTGGACAACAATGATAATATATGCTACACCGAACGATTAAAGATGATTGAATTAAGCAATGAGGATGCGAGATCTCCGTGTTTAGAATCTAATGAGAGAATTGCACCACCCAAGCTACTGTAATGCCATGCAAATGAAATGCAAGATTGAGCCCTATCGCCTACTTCATCCGCACCTCATTCAGCTTGTCATCCATAGTCGGGATCGAACATGTAGTGCTCTTTTCCGCCAGACTTACCTACATTGACAAGAAGCTTGTTGAACTTAGAGCATTTAAAGTCGCAACTTACCAATGAAGAAGTTCAAAAGGATGGTTCCAAAGGCAATTCTTCAAGTAATCTACAAACAATTTCAACCATTCATCGTGGGAATATTCAGATAGACACAATCAACACTTGACCGAATTTCCTTCAAAAACATACCGAATGGAAATTGTGAATTATTGAGACATTTATCCAACTCATGGATAATATGAAAAGTTCATTGAAGAATCGCACAAAAGAATGAAGACGTGAATGAGTGTCGTGCAGCTTGAAAGATTGTTGTGATAAGTTGGGTAATGTATCCGTGAAGAATCGGGTGGTGCCGAATGCGTAATGTTAGAGAAAACAAATAATGATGAGTTAGACAATGCTAAAATAGAATCTTCATGCTCATGTCCACAAGAGAGAGGTGCACCACAACACAACCCGCAAGCTAATGCAAAGGAACGCTACATGGAAGCTTCGGATGTACCTAAGATAGAGATGCACCGCCACAACCTCGTCACGTTAATGCAGAGGAAACTTGCATGAAAGTTTCGCAGCACTAGGTATGCATCTTCTTCTCAAAATGATGATTATGGATTGCATGAGTACACCGCATTTGTGCTCGATGATTCCTTGACCATCGAACTCAATACCTATAAGGATCAAGTTGCCATATACGAACAACGTGCTAAGTTTGAACTTACCACTCATGAGCGTGAGATGGATATCCAAATGCGCATAATTATTAGAAAAAGTAATTTTAGAGAAGAAGTATTAAAACAAGAGTTAAACTCTTACAAGAAAAGCTTTCCAAACCGCTAAGCAAAACACGAACTTCAAGAAAATGTTAAATGCTTAAGCAAGAATTCAAGGCTAAGGAATCAAAACTTTGAATGATTTTTCCAATCTAAAACTTTGAAAACAAGCTTGAAAATAAGTTGTACGCATAAGGGAATACCATTCAAACCGCTCACATGATCACTAAGCATAGAGTCTTAAGCGATAAGCATAGCATTCCCTTGTTGAGGAACCAAATCCAGAGGTAATTAAAAGGCTAGAAATGCTCATAAGGTGCTTTATGATGGTAATGAAATCCTTAAGCCTAGGCGTAAACCTAGTTGCGTTGAGTGCACCGAGGAAGATAAGAAATGATGAAGTCACTAGAGAAAATGAATAAGAAGTTAGAAGATCCCGAGTGTAAAAAGAATAACATAACGATCAAACCCCATAATTACACTAAAGAAAATTGGATCTCCTGAACAAGTTTAAGCCTCGACTTATTAACCCCCGAACAAGTGTTCGAAAAGGATATGGAAATGCAAAAAGTCGAAAATCTTGTTGAAAAGAATCCCTTGTAGGAAATCGCCTAAATCAACTGTGTATCCTCCTAATACACCAATGCACTTAGTTCCTAGATCTCTTGCCACTAAAAGCAAGACCTTAATCGAATAATATGTTATCTTTCAACTATTTGTTGATTTTGAGAAAACTTGTAAGAAAAGGATCACACCCACCGTATAACTCAAGGGGAAAGGGTTTTGAGCAAACTAAAGAATGCTATTTAACCGAGGTCATGCCTTTCTTTAAACAACTAAAAGATCAATTTGAGAGTCTTAAAAAGGGACGATTCGATATTAAAGAAATGGAAAAGGTATTTGATGCAATGATTGTTGAGGTTAGTGATTATGAGAGAAATTAAAATATAATGAGATTGAGAGGAAGAACTTGCATACACCGAATGAGAATCGATTTTGAATGTATTGCTCAAGATGTGTTTTTCATCGCTACAAATTGTTCCATTAATGCTTCTCAATTTCATGAATTATCTGCTGCTCGAAAGTCTCCCATGATCGTGTCATTGAGCTTGAAACAACAAATTCAAAATTGCATGAGAAAATAGAACAGATGATCATGATAACTTGGTCAAACATTATTCTAAATTAGAAGTTGAACATCTTGCTTTGCAATTAAAACATCAACATCTCAAAGAAAATGTTAAAACCTCAAATATCAAGACATCCTCCGATGCTCCCGAGTTTGATGCGCTTTTGAAATTAGCAAACGTGATGAACAAATTCGAGCTCATTATAACACGATCAAAAGATTGAAAGCCCAAATTTCACAACCGAAGGTGAAAAGAAGGATGACTGCTTCCCATATGCCTCCACCTTTAGATTCTCGAATTTCCAACTTCAAAACATAATTGATAACTTGCAAAAGGAAAATGATTGTTTTAAAGTCGAAATTTCAAAGATTAATGATCAAAACAAAGAGTTATGTGATTCATTTAAAGTTAATCATGATAAACAAATTGAAAAGATAACTTTACTTAACGATATTGAGAATCAAGCGTGAGGTGAAAGGAAAGTTGCCAATCCCAAATTGCAAATACTGCTCCTAAGGTTTCACCAGGATAAATATGCTATCGATATGTTATATATTCCCCGCCCATTAGGAATAATGAACTTGCACATAAAGCATATCTCATACCTTAAGGAAAGTTTGAAGGGTCTCCGTGAGATTGTTGAAGATGAAAGATTAGAAAACCTTTGATAGTACTATAGCCTATGCCGCATGGATGCCAAACGATCTCGTGAACTCTTAGAGTATGTAATCACACAAGTCCCAAATCTAGCAATAGGCTAGATAGAATAGTTGTGCCTTGTTCTATGCCTAAAGCCAAGCATGTGACCTTGATATGCCTTGTTCCATGTCAAAATTCAAGCAAGCAACCTTGATGTGCCTCCTAGAACTTCGTATCCCAAGACTTCTAGACCGTAAATGCGAAAGTAGTGAAGCCATGTAATGTTCCCATCAAGCATTTCTACAGATGTTAAGATTGACACTAAAGTTAGCGGGTCAAAACCTAGAAGCAATGCAAAGAAGGATAGGATTACGCAAACTAAAAGTGTTCATGATAAGGAAGTGAAAGAACACCATAGGGACAAGAAGTTTGATTTGAACAAAAGAATCGTGTTAGTTCTAGTATTAGCTCTAAGCTTATCAAATTAATTCGAGGCCTCATGTCGTCTGCAAAACATGTAAAAATGTTTATTTTCCGCAATCATGATAAATGTGATGTGTTATTTCGAGATCTAAGATTCATAACCCGCTTAAGAAAGTTTGGAGAGCTAAACAGATTAAGAAATCTTGAAACCCACAGGAATGTGTTTACAAATGTAGGATTTCAAAGGAAGCCCACAGTCGAATATTAACGAATGGCAAACCTTACCCTTAGCTAGATCCACTATGCCTAGAATAGTGCTCATAAGGTTTGGAAGCCAACTGTAGAATAATCCCATTAAGCACAAAATGTCATTTGACTAAGTCTCGATGCTTTCTACTAGTTTAGCTCCTAGGGATAATGCCATTGCATCTAGGGTTTCACGATTCAAAGACTGCTTGTGCTAACCAAAAGGAACCCATCAAGACGCTGGGATCCAATGTTTCCACCTGTCTTCGTCATTGTCCAAAGCAGTCGCATAAATCGTCCCTTGGTATTTGGATTCGGGCGGCTCTAAACATATGACAGGGCTCTTAACAATGACGTCTGCTCAAATCGGCCAGCCTCGTACTTCATCACAATGGCGCTCGCAGATAACACTTCAGCCCCTGCCTCAAAGAAAAGAAAGGTGTACGCTCAAGAGCCTTATCTTCTTAAGAGAAATCTTCATGTTTATGACCATTCTCATCGACATTCTTCATCAACATGCTTCATGCTTTTCCATGCGCTTGTACCATCAAGTGAACCGGACTCACCGATAATTACTCTTATTCCTCTTGCTCAATATAATGAAGATGGCGACATCATGTGCTAATTTTATGGGGAGAAGTGTGAATATAATACATTTGGATGATAATCATTGTTAATCAAGAATGGCATCTCTGTATGCAATTCTTGAGGGAGAAGAAGCGTGAATTTTGCATGGTTGATCGATATTTGAGAATATATGGTCAAACGGTTCTAACCCATGTAAGAACCGAGATTCTTCTTATCGGATCATCTTCACATGTAGTTTCTTCTAAGAGCCGTTGGTTGACATCTTCACACGGGTCGATATGATTAAATGACAAAGTGCTTCTAGTTGTCAATGATTTCTTTGATGAACATCTTTCGTTCTTGTTTGATTGGGAGGATTTTAATTAAGGGATTTGCTATTTACAAGTTAATGGAATGCCTTTGGTGTGAAGAAGATGTTAACTGCCTATTTCCCCATTTGGATAATCTTGAAGAAGGTCGAGTCTACGCCTAATCTACATTTGAAAGCTACATGATTAGAAGACTAAAGACTAATTGCATTTGATGACCTAAAGTCTTCTTCTTAATCCGGCCGAGAAGAACACTTGAAAATCTTCGCGGCTTAGGGAGAGCACTAATTGGGGAGATTGAAAAGCCAAAATTTTATCCCCAATTAGACTTGTTTAGATTCTTTAGCAATGATTCATTGCTTGATTTTGATGACACCTCCAACGCCTAATGCTTCAATTACTAAGGATAATCGGGATTCATTATTTGGGATTCATTGTTTTCAAAGATATGTTTGATAAGTACTTCCAACCTCTAATGAATGTTGATCATCCACCAAGCTCATGCTCCGTTTCTATTGACTCAACTGGTTCACCATCTAAGAAGTACTTTGGAATTCTCAAGAAACCTTATCTCCGCCATTTCACAAGGCGTTGTTAATGACTATCATTGCAGCTTGCACTCATGAATAGTGATCCGCTTTTGGTACTCCTTTGCCAAATCTTCACGGATCATTGTTTCATTTTTCTTCTCCAAATGTGCACTCAGAATCAACCACATGAACATTAAGGAAAATGACTTCTCATCCGCTTAAAAACATTATTGGTAAATCTTCCGATCGGGCTCTACATGTATACCGAAGGAAGAATGCATTGATGTTGAGGAATCATTTGTCTTGGCTCACCAATGGGTCAATGTACATCCGATTGTATGTTTATTCACGTGTTGGACATTTGACCAAGTTGATTACTCAAGTTACTCATTTATAACTTATTTGAGGTTGAAGTTGACGCTCACAAAGGCGTGTTCTTATTTGATAACTTGCTCGGCTTAAGTATTTGAGTTGAAGACTTGGGTTATCTAGTTACCAGCAATGAGGTGGATGATTGAAGACCGTTAACTATCACTATTAGAGTTACTGTGTTTTACTCAAAGGTCACACGATATGACGCGTGGATAATCGCAAGAGGTGTTAATGTCTCATACTTTGTTCGAGTAGTGAGTACTTAGAGATTTGCTTGAAGCATAGATTCTCACACTTTCTTCCATCTTTAAGTGCAAGCTTAAGACACAAATGCGGGAATTCACTTCGCTTTCAAGTTTGGTATATCGGGTTTTTCTTCAACAAAGGGTCACTTCAAATTGTCTACATATGGGTTGATAAAGATAGTCGAGAGAGTTTATGTAGCAGCTGATTCTCACAGATTCACTTGGGCTATTTGAGTTCTTCTCACAAGATTTCAAGTTTATGGATATATTATGTTTTGCTGATTCCGAGGTATCAAAACTATTTGGGGAAGGATATATTATTCCAACTATTTTGGGGAAGTGGTCTCTGAGACCTTTGGTTTTGTTACTCAAAGGTTCAATTGAAGAAATGCAGAAGAATATTTGAACGTGAGATGATATCGCCTATCGACATCGTGATATTCGGTTTATGATAAAGTGCTTCCTATATGCACTACATGTTCACTTGATCGAGCTAATTCATTATTTCAGAGTTGACATCCACGAGATGATTAGTGACTCAATACGCTACATGGATGTCATTGTCTCTACTCTTGTGGGTACATGTGTACATTATGTGTCGATTGGTTATATGTTATATAACCGAATGCACTTGGTAAAATGAAGATGTTGATATATTGTTCCCCAACTAGACAACCGGGTCAAGCTCGAAGAGTAAGGTGTACATCGGGGATGCACAATGAGTTCATGTGATCGGTCGAATCGCTAATCCGGATTTGATAACCACCGAGACGATCAATGTTTCAACTTGTTACTTCGTGTTCTCGTGTTCTTGGTGCCGAGCTTCAATCAATGAGACCGCTTTGTATTCAACTCTACTTAGGAAATGGTCTTTATTCGATGTTTGTCGGTTTGGGGAAGCTATCAAAGATTCAAATTGAGAAGGCTCATTTTCGCATCGATTTTCTTAGAAGCCTCTGATGCTTTGGTGGCGAAAGTTTAAGAGATGTTGATTCCTTTCTTCTACAACGTCGAACGATATCTTTATCTCGGTACTCATTTCATCATTCTCTTAAACTAATTTATCCCTTGTAAATACTTATTCAAAAACAAAATACAAAATATAAAACCTACAAAAATCAAATAGAAAAATATAAAACTTTCAAAATCCATAAAAATTTGAAAAATTCAAAAATCTTCAAAAATATTGTCATTTTGTCATGTTTCTCTCGATTCGATAATATCTACGGTTTGATGTTGTCATTCAAAGAATGACACGGACTTTAGATGTTGTTCGAATTTTATATAAAAAAAAAAAAAAAAAAAAAAAAAAAAAAAATTCAAAAATCAAAAATATTTTGGGAGAAAGAGAAACTATGGCTTATTGTCATCTTCGTGCAATAACCCGGTTTTAAAGAAAGAACAGAGCCATGTTTTACCATGTTTTCAAATCCTATGCTCGATTCTATAAACTCCTATCTCATTGAAACTAAATGCTTTGAAAAATAACTCAATCTCTATTTTTGATAATCATCGTGACTTATTTGTCAAAATCTTATCTCTCAATCAACAACCTACGCTATTGATTGAGGGGAGAATGATTTCAATTAAATTAAAAAGTTATTTGGCATTAAATTGTTTTCAAAAGATATACATGCATGGTCTTATAAATGGAGTTTAAAGTCTCAAAATCCGATCCGTATCGCTTAAAACACTTTCACAATCAAGTCACAATTCTCCTTAAAAGCTTTCAAAATCAATTTAATTATACGAGATCACAAATCTCAAATGATTTGATAATTGTGATCGGGGAGAATGTGTGATTTAAATTAGATTTAAACCGATAATTAGGTAAATGGTTATAAACGGATGTACATGCTATCCCTACCACATGTGACAAACGATTTCAAATTCTCAATGCACATGTTGAGGGGAGCATCTATCTTAAACCTTTGATTTTAAACATGATCATTCATCCTATGTGCAGTGTTCCTCTAGTATGTGCAAAACTCTCTTCAAACCTCGAGGCACATATTGAGGGGGAGCAAATTTATGGAAACCTCATCCTTCCCAGAAATGTTATATCTACTTGATGTTGTTGAGGGAAGTGATGTTGATATCTTTTAGAAAATGGTAATCAAAGAAGTTAATTCTTTCTCTTGCCTCCGTGTGCAAAACATTTCTCAAATACTTGATGCACATGTTGAGGGGAGTTCTCGTTTAAAATATCAAAACAATTCAGTGTACAAAATGCTTTGATAATATATCACAAGTATCCGAATTGATTTTCAAATGGTTTTCAATCGATCCAATGGCGTATTTAACAATACCAAATAGACCGACCAACTTTACTTCATGTACGGTGATATAAGGATGATAAGGTTAGGTATGTGTTCCCATGATCCGCCAGAATCGAGGGATTCTACCCATGGACAATCCACTAGTTAGTGTAGAAGTCCTTAGGTATGATGATAAAAGGAGAAAATGAGATATGGGAAGAGCGCGACTAAGACCGAGCTAGCATCGAATAAACCCAACAAGGTTCTAGCTATGAAGTCTTGGTAAGCACGAAGGGGTCAAGAATTAAAAGAATTGAATGAGAAAAGGGTGAAAACAAATAGCCTCCATTTATTCAACCTTAGGGCGTAAACCGGTTCAATTCATATGCTACCGATGGTAACATCGGTATGAAGACAAGACGTCATGGACCCAAAGGACGACCGCACTTCAACTTTCCAAACCACCAAGTTCCTCTTAAAAGGGCTTGTTTCATTCTCACGGGAACCGACATTATCTATCGACTTTCTTAGAGAAGGTTGATATTGAAAAAGGAGACCTCTCCCTAGTCTCCGCTATAGGATCCAAATATGCACAAATTGAGTCTAGAGCCACGAGATCATCAATAAATCTCTTTAGGACACTTTCAATGAAGACTCTCGGTTCACACAATGTGGAAAGAGAGATTATATCTTGAGTCCTACGCATTATCCTTGTGGTATTGCCGTAACATCCGAGTGATGTGTTTACATATTCACAATGAAGATGGAAAGCCTTCGAGCCAACATCAAACAAGCTCCCGGTAGGTGGCATGTGAGATCTATCATATAGATCAACCATGTGACAACCGAATGTAAACAATGGGCTTATCAATTTCTTGAATCAATCTCGGTTCAGTTGTGGATTGACGGATACCTTTGAAAACCGGTCTTTGTGCTTATAAACTCTTTTCTTTAGCACATCGACCGTACTCATTTTTCAAACCAAAAGGTATTTTTATGATTGATAATTGATTTTCAATAAAACCTTCGTTGTATTGCAAAAACAACTTCTATTGAGCAATACACCATTGTTTTTCAAATCTCTTTCATCAATCGCTGGACTTAAAATTACCGGTTCACTCACTCCGTTGTCTTCTTTGAGACGCTCCGGTTTGAGAACAAACAGAACACCGCGAAACCCCGCCAAGGAGATTCTTAGGAATCCCACCGATCACAGCAAGATTTGTAATCGATCAACTGGGAACCGCGGTCGCAGTACTCAATTCATCGAAGTGATCAAAGACACTTTCGTGCGATTTGTTGCTAATCACAGATGTATGCACGCCCGACGCTTGCAAAATGATCGTAATGAAGCGGTCAATCCATAGCCGCATGCTCACTTAACACATTCATATCAAAAGAAATCATGATTAGTGCATCAATGACTCGATATTTTCACACCAAGCTTCGCTACGCCGCCAATATCATGATTCAACAAAAGCTTCCGCTACTCGATGAGAAGATATCATGATCCGTAATGTGAGCATGTCGGTCCCAAAGTCACAACACCACAATGGATGTCTCGAGATTTTTGATAGTCGATGATCTCCAAAGATGGCTCAAAATTATCATCACGTGATCAAGAAAAGACCTCCACTTGGATCTATCATACATGCAATGTGAAGAATCAATGACTACGAGTTTATGCAAAGAACTACATCAAGAATGCAAGATCAAGTGTTAATGTTATATTTATTTGTATTCTTTGTAATTTTGGTACATTATTGAGGTGACCTCCTTAGGGAGATTGTTAGGAATTAGAAATTCCCAAGATAAAGAGTCGGTCACCTCAAGTATATGTAATCGTTAAAGCTCGTAGTCGTAGTTCTTTTATGTTAAGTAGTTATTTAGTTAAGTAACACCGTGGAGGACTGACGGGTCTTTACCCATCAGACGCCCGATCCACGTTTCCCAAAGTGTGGCGTAGTTATGTAAGACTATAAATACTCTCTACCTTCCAAGGTAGAGAGTTGAGCTCATAATAATATCTTTCACTTTCTCTCACTAAGTTCCCTAAACCTCTAACTTTCTCTCTCTAGAATTCCATCTATATGCTACTTTGTGTTATGGTTCACTGTATGTGAAAAGTAATATCTATCATTTTTATTATAATTATTTTAATATTATTATTATTATTATTATTATTATTATTATTATTATTATTATTATTATTATTATTATTATTATTATTATTATTATTATTATTATTTATTAGTTTAATTATTATTATTAAAGTAAATAAATATATAAATTATTATAATTATAATTATATTAATAATAATTATTATTATTACTTTTATTATTATATAAATTTTATTATTTTAGTATTTATATAATAATAATAATAATAATAATAATAATAATAATAATAATAATAATAATAATAATAATAATAATAATAATAAAATTTCAATTACAACGTAATTCAAAACTTTCCATCCAACATCCTATGTAATCAATTCTCCTGGATGTAATTGAATGATCAATTACAATTACAACGCAAACCAAATAAATTTCACGAATGTAATCAATTACATTCCTCCATTCTCATGAACCAAACAGACTACGAATGTAATCAAATTACAATTACATCCAATTACGGAGGATTACGGCGAACCAAACACCCCCTTATTTGTCTTGTACCTTTTATTATAACTTGTTTCATAACTTTACACAGAATGGTGGGGTTGAAGTGGACAAATTGTCTGATGAAGATTTATCTGAGGTGATCACATACATGTTTTCAAGAATATATTAACTGTTTTCAAGACTTATCTTAGGTAATAACAACGATCCATTGTGATGTAATTGCAGGATGATTGTGTGAAGGCTGAAAAGCAAGTCGAGATTTATAGGGTGGCGAGAGCAGAGGAAACAGAGGACTAAACTAATTTTGGAAGAAGAAAAGAGGATGAAGAGTATACAAAGATAGTAATTCCAAATACATGAAACTTGCTTTACAATGATGTGGAACTTTCAAGAGGAGGTATGTCAACGTGGTCAGTCAAGATGGAACCATGGGAGGAGTTATTACCTTTATACGCCCCTAGCATGGATGCACTAAAGAAACGTATAAATGTCCTTGATGCATTCATGACTAAAAGGTGCTAAGATCTCGAACCGTGGAAAGAGGTATTACCTTTATGAATCAAGCAACTACAACATCGATATTGGCTCAATTAAGTCTTATAATTCAACTTTAACCTGCTTTTGTTTAGGAAGCAAGCCGTCCATTCAAATGTATCGATAAAATTTCATTTAGCCCAGAGTTGGAGAAGTTTCGACACCCTCGCGTACTCTCTGTAAGTTTCCTTGGTATAGTGACGCATCATGATCGTACTTTCGGGATGCTTTAGTTGGCTCGACGATAAACGTGTAGGTTGGTTACTTGACGAGGTACGTTAAAATAACAATTTACAAGATATTTTGGATAAAACTATTTTTGCTATATGTAAAGTTTTGTTGAATTTTTTTATTGCCTTCAAAGACATTGATCTGGGTATGGTATATGTGGTATTTTAGACCATCTTCCGCAGATTGGTCAATGGTTAGTTGCTACTTTTTAACGCTTCTACTTCAAGACTCAATGCCACTGCTTTATGCAATCGATGATATTTACCCATTTATGGAGGAATGTGGAATGTATTCATTGGTAACCAATCTTTTAGAATATGATAGTTTAATTATGTGGATTATATCAATTTTTTAAACATTGTAGGTCTTCATACCCATAAATGAACCCAAGAAACATTGGTCCCTAGCGCTTTGACATTAAAACTGAATCGTTATATTCTATGACAAAGAAGGATATCAAGAACCCAAACTCGTCTGTGGTATTTGAATATGAGGAGTTGTTTGGAGTGTAAGCTTCCGTAGTTCTAGAAAGATCGATGTGTTTGCAAGCAAAGGAATCGATCCCCAGAATACAAAAGATTAAGTTTAGGAATGCACGAACGCCCCAAGCAAAGGGTATTTGGTGATTGCGCGCCTTTTGTATGCTTATTTCTTTACAGTTGGTGATTGTTTAAATTTGTTTTTACATAGTTTTAAGCCTTATTTCTTTAATGTTGTCTTTAATAGTGTCTACTTAGTTTGAATTCATAACTGTACTCAACTCACACACAAGCATGTTATCCTAGGAGTCCTTGCATAGAAGTATAATGATATAGTATACCACTAACCTTTACATGATTAACCTATCATTACTTAAACCAACTGCATACATACATCATATATTCATACATTTAACCAAAGAAGTTGTATAAGCATAAAACATTTCATAGTAAGATTTGGTTACAATATGATAATTTTGGTTTAAGTGATACTTAAACCAACTTCATACATACATCATATATTCATACATGTAACCGTATACATCACTTTTAGGAACTAGGAAATCACATTTAGTCTCTTTTTCCTTTTTCTTTGATCATCATTAGGTTGCTTCCCAACAATAGTGTTACTCCTACTAGACCCGAAATTGCCTATGTGGTTGCTTAACTTTACCACCGCCACTATTTTCTTGTTGTTCCCGATCAGATATCTCGCTTTTCTTAGTTCTTCTAGCACTTCACCGTAATCGTAACTTGGTTCAAGATTTGGTCCATACAATTCCCATATCTCGAAACATCACCTCTCTTGCTACCTTTATTGACCACTCCTATCATCATGATTATGCTCAAACCTAACTCTTTACCACTCATTTTTTTTAGTTATTTGTTTTTGTTATAGATGTTTGATGAAATGCAATTGAGATTATGGCCTTTATATATTGTAGGATCAATTTGTTTTAGTCACTATTTTAGTCAAAAACAAATTTTTCATGACCTGAGCATCATTGCATCATCTATGCCTCGCATAATGACTACATTTTGATTATCGCAACTAATTTTGCATAAATATTTGAGTCATTTTAATCACATTGTGAGTCAAATATAGGTTAATCATTACTTGTTAGTCCAATATGGGTTATCTTTATGCATGATTTTAATTTGTTGTTTCTTGTTCTCTAAATGATTATCTCATGGGATGCCATTGGTTGTTGAAGATGTCGCCCAGATGCCCTTGCATATCGAGAATGTATGGTCCGCTTTATTTCAAGCACAAGATATTTGTGTAGGTGTGATTGCTATTGTGACTGCTACCTTTGGGGCAAAAGCTACATTGTGTTTTGTGTTTGTTAACTGTTGCTTTTTGGGCAAAAACTTATTTGTGTTGCTATGTTTGTTAACCGTGATATTGAAAGTTGTGATGATCTGTTTGTGTGCTTTCAATTGAACCATGTAGCAAATGACCTGTTTGTGTTTTTGTGTTTGTTAACTGCTTTTGGGCAAAATACTTATTTGTGTTGCTTTTGGCTATGCTATGTTTGTTAACCGTGATATTGAAAGTTTGATGATCAGATTTTGTGCTTTCAATTGAACCATGTAGCCCATTCAACTAAAGCCCATTCATTAGATAAAACATATCATACTAAAGAGTATCATACACACTGAAGAAGATAAGAAATCAAAACCGACTTGAAGACCCTAAAATTTGCTTCATCCACAAAATGGTTCATAGACATTTGTTTTGAAAACTGCGTAATAATCGCCTTTTAAATCGCAAAACTTGCAACTTTCATTAAAAGTCTAATGTTGTTTGCCATACACACTAGAATAAACTAAAGTATGCCACTCTATGGGTCATCCAAATTAACGACTTGTGAGTTGACTTGTTCTTCTTGTGAGCTTGGCATTGCTTCTCGTGAGCTTCTTCTAGCGTGTAGCTTTGCCTAAAAATTGTGTAAATCAATTTATGAGTTAATAATCTGTATCCTAAATAATGAGCTTTAAATAACAATACATAACTTACTTTTTTCTTTGGCAATGTTTCTCGGCAACTTTGTCGGGTGTGTCCAACATTACCGCACCTTCCACACTTAACTGGTACCGGTTCCTCTCCTTGGGATCTAATACGATCTTTGTTCTTGGGTCTACCAGATTGGGGTTTAGCCATAAGTGGTGGCTTAACAACTTGCAAGTAACTTGGACACTGCCAACTTGAAACTTCTCCAACGGGATATACCAAGTCTTGGTACGTAGCTTTAAGCTCAATTTTCCTAAACCATGCTTTTGCCAAATGATTACAATCCGTCATTCCCATAACTCTACAAACCGCTAAAACATGACCACAAGGCAAAGCAGAAACTTGCCATTTTCTACATGTGCATGAACGTTGACCTAAATCCACTATATGTATTTTTTGTCGATCATCGACACTGTAAATCTGTTCATCTCAATCCCGCCACAAATTCAATGAGCGCTTTAACATTCGATCTCATATTTTTGAAGTTGCCCAATCACTTAGTTCATCCATTTGTGCATCTAAATTATAATATTCGTTAGTATTTTATGATTTGTAAACAATAAATTCGTAAATAGTTTACTTCTAGGAAAAATTACATAAACCGCGTACCTTTATATTTTTCTCGATGATTGAAGTACCACTTTTGGACAAGGGCTGTATCACTCCATTAGGTTAGTGATGGGTACTTTTCGGACATCTCTTGTTAACGAATTGATTGACTCAAGGCTATTAGATGTCATGTAATTGTAACGATTACCGTGAATATGCCCTGACCACCTTTCAACCCCACTTGATCGCTTTGTCGTAGGCTTCTTTTCTTTGCCCTTAACCTCGCCTAATGCTCTATTAAAATCATCGATTAAGTAGGCTTTGCACATCTTCCAATATAAAGCCTTATGCTTTTACCCTTCAAGTTACAATTCATCATCAAATGCCTACAACAATGCCCATGGAATGCATTCGGAAAACAGATTCACATGCGCATTGTATTGCTACATGTCGATCCGATATGATAGTTAAATCTGAACTTCACCAATGCATTCTCTCAATTTTGATGAAACCATGTCCACGATTCACCGCCTCACCGAGACACACCCGATGTAACAAGTATAATTTGATTATTCCGTCCATTCCAATCGCCAAAGATTTGTTCCAAGGTAAGTACCTTTAAGATGAGTGCATCAATTATTAACAATGGTCGATATGGTGTAGAAAGCTTGAATCGATTAATTTTTAAACGATTAGTTATATGACAATAATACTCAACAAAATAAATAAATAGTAAAATATATATATATGCTTACCGTTACACCAAAAGCTATGAAAACCATCTTAAACCGGTCTTCATCATCAAGATCAATATGTGTTACAAGATCGCCATTTGTCAATTCTAAATTATGACAATAAACCGGTAATCGTCAAATGATGCTTTCGGCAACCTTCAAGCGTATCCAATGCCACATTCTTCGATCTCCATGCTTGTTTGTAACTAATATCGATGTTGAATTCAAGGTTCATGTCGTTTTAGATGTCCTTTGTCAGATATATACGGTTGTTGTCTTTGAACTTAGGTACTAGTAAATGACCCAACAAGTTTTTCGTAGCATTACGGTGATGCATACCTATTTTTGTTTTTGAACAAGTGTGATGGTCGTTCACCGTTCCTAATTCCCATTCACTACTAAATTTGCACTTACTTGAAATTATTTTCCATTCGCAACCCTCATGCACACAAATTACATCATACCTTACCGGATCTGATTTTCTAACCTTAAATTCATAACCATCTAAAAGAGCTTTATAACCAATTTTATTCATAACACATTTTTTATTATCAAATCTTTCACCCGTTTCCAAAATACATCTAGCATGATCAATTTTTCCTTTTGGAGTTTTTATAATAGGTTGTGGATCCGTGGGTTGTGAATGTTGTTTAAAGTATTCATTTGCCAATTATGCTCAAACTTTTCTCTTGCCATAAAATCATTATGGCAATCAAAAATTTCTTTTTTGGGTAATTTTGAATCATTGTAAATATTGTATTGTTGGTTTAAATTACGGTGATTTTCAAAATATTCTTGTTTTGGTATTCGGGAATCATTGTAGACAAGTATTGGGTTTAAATCAAAAGGAGATAAAGGAACGTTAAGATCTATACCCAAAGAACTAGAAGAAGAAGGATTTCCCACAGCATTGCTCAATCTTTTCAATAAAAATAGTATGTGGCGTACCTTTTCCTTTGCAAATTTCGTTTGTGTAAAATCTCACATCATCATCGCTCACAATGTGGACACACTTTGTACCAACTTTGTACGTAAACATGAGGTTGCACGATCGTTAAACTTGTACTTTTCTTCACAATAGCTACCATTGATTGTAAGTAATATTTCTTTTAAGGCAAACACCAAAAGTCACATCTCCGTAAACGAAATATACACTAAATTCAAGAGTCGATTCTCCCATTTCTTTGAGTGAACAATCTAATTCTTTCAAATAAGTACATTAATATATATAGCTCTTTGGTGTAAATTATTTATCTTAGTTGTATGATGTAAAGTAAATGTAGTATTTAAAGTTAGTAGAAACTTGACTACTCGACCTATAGTAATTAATTGTTGTACAAATTTAATATGCATTTAATATTGCATCTACTACATATGTGTTAGTTGTGAATTTAAATGATATGAATAAATGTTTGGTTGTAAAACTTAATGTAGTAATTAATGCACTAGATACTCGACTACTCGACCGACAACTACTCGACCTATGGTTGGGTAGATGTAGTAATCTGTACACATAATATGCATTTAATATTGAATCTACTACATATGTGTTTAGTTGTGAATTTAAATGATATGAATAAATGTAAAGTTAATGTACTAATTAATGCACTAGATACTCGACTACTCGACCGGCCACTCGACCTATGGTTGGGTAGATGTAGTAACTAATTGCACACATTTATATGCATTTAATATTGAATCTACTACATATGCTAGTTGAGAATTTAAATGATATGAATAAACGTAAAAAGTTAATGTAGTAATTAACGCATCGATACCGACCATCGATCGACCGCTACCTCGACCTATGGTCGGCAGATGTAGTAACTATATGCACACATACAATATGCATTTAATATTGAATCTACTACATATGTGTGTTAGTCGATAATTTAAATGATATGAATAAACGTAAAAGTTAACGCACTAATTAACGCACTAGATACCGACACCGACGACGGCCACTCGACCTATGGTTGGGTAGATGTAATAATTGTACACATAAACACGCATTTAATATTGCATTCACTACATATGTGTGTTAGTTGAGAATTTAAATGATATGAACAAATGTAAAAGTTAATGCACCACCAACATCGATACTCGACTATCGACGACCACCGACCTATGGTCGGGCAGATGTAGCACTGCACATATAACACGCATTTAATTTTTACTACATATGTGTGTTAGTTGAGAATTTAAATGATATGAATAAATGTAAAGTTAATGTACCAATTAACGCACCAGATACCGACTACTCTACCGATGGCTCACTCGACCCATGGTCAGCAGATGTAGCTAGCAACATAAACACGCATTTAATATTGTTTACTACATATGTGTGTTGGTTGAGAATTTAAATGATATGAATAAATGTAAAGTTAATACACTAATTATCGATACCGATTACCGACCGTCGGCTCGACCGACCCATGGTTGGCAGAACCAATCGCAATCATTAATACGCATTTAATATTGTTACTACATATGTGTTAGGTGAGAATTTAATGATAAGAATAATGTTAATGTACCAATTAATGCATCGATACTCGACTACTGGGCCGCCGGCCACTCGACCCATGGTTGGGTAGATGTAGTAACTCAATTGTACACATTAACACGCATTTAATATCGAGTTACTACATATATGTGTTAGTTGAGAATTTAATGATATAAATAAATGTAAAACTTAATGTACTAATTAATGCACCAGATACTCGACTACTCGACCGACGGCCACTCGAAAACCTAGCCTATAAATACCCATTCAAGTCACATACACAACTCATATACTCAACTCATGACGGATTTTCAAAAATGTCACACAAAGATTTTCAACAATGTCCACACAAAAGATTTCTCTCAACAATTCCCTAGTCCACCACAAAATGAGCATGTTTTTACGATTCACCCGAATATGTCTTCCGGTATTCACAAATGAATATGAAGTACAAACGTTCAACCGCAAGTTCCGTTACGGTAATCCCAAATGAAAATGAAGCGGCAAACATCCCACTCGAAAACGAGCCAAAAACCAACCTTTGGAATACGATCCCAATCCGTTTGGGTTAATCGAGGATCATCTTCGACTACTTGAACAAGATATGGAAGTACTCATTGAGTTTGAACTAGCCGAGAACGTGAGGAAGCTCGTGAGAGAGCAGGAACAACGAATTTGAATACCATGGGAAATGGGGCTTGGACCGAGCAATCATATACTTCTAGTGACGAGGGTTGGTTCTCGGATGATTCCTTTTTAATTTGTTGTCTTATTATGAGAACAATGTATTTCATGTCCTATCATCTAATTTCATGTCCGTAATTACTAATCTAGTTATTAAATAAATTGTTAGTGTTAATTTTACAAATATTTTAATATAACTGTGTGTAGTAGTTCGAGTATCCAAAGTGCATTAATTACTACATTAATTTTTAAACCATTAATTAGTACATTTATTCATATTCACATCTACCAACTACATAAGTAGATTCAATATTAAATGCATATTAATGTGTACAATTAATTACTACATCTACACAACCATAGGTCGAGTAGCCGTCGGTCGAGTAGTCGAGTATCTAGTGCATTAATTACTACATTAAGTTTTACATTTATTCATATCATTTAAATTCACAACCAACACACATATGTAGTATAAGCAATATTAAATGCGATTTATGTGTACAAGTATTACTACATCTACCCAACCATAGGTCGAGTAGTCACGGTCGAGTAGTCGAGTATCTAGTGCATTAATTAGTACATTAAGTTTTACATTTATTCATATCATTTAAATTCACAACTAACACACATATGTAGTAGATGCAATATTAAATGCATATTAATGTGTACAATTAGTTACTACATCTACCCAACCATAGGTCGAGTAGTCAGTCGGTCGAGTGGTCGAGTATCCAAAGTGCATTAATTAATACATTAAGTTTACATTTATTCATATCATTTAAATTCTCAACTAACACACATATGTAGTAGATGCAATATTAAATGCATATTAATGTGTACAATAATTACTACTTCTACCCAACCATAGGTCGAGTAGCCTTCGGTCGAGTAGTCGAGTATCCAATGCATTAATTAATACATTAACTTTACATTTATTCATATCATTTAAATTCTCAACTAACACACATATGTAGTAGATGCAATATTAAATGCATATTAATGTGTACAATTAATTACTACATCTACCCAACCATAGGTCGAGTAGCCGGTCGAGTAGTCGAGTATCCAAACTATTTATTACTACATTAAGTTTTACATTTATTCATATCATTTAAATTCTCAACTAACACACGTATGTAGTAGATTCAATATTAAATGCGTTTATGTGTACAATTAATTATTACATCTACCCAACCATAGGTCGAGTAGCCGTCGGTCGAGTAGTCGAGTATCCAAAGCATTAATTACTACATTAACTTTACATTTATTCATATCATTTAAATTCTCAACTAACACACATATGTAGTAGATTCAATATTAAATGCATATTTATGTGTACAATTAATTACTACATCTACCCAACCATAGGTCGAGTAGCCGCGGTCGAGTAGTCGAGTATCCAGTAAGGCATTAATTACTACATTAAGTTTTACATTTATTCATATCATTTAAATTCTCAACTAACACACATATGTAGTAGATGCAATATTAAATGCGATTAATATATTACATCTACCAACATGTGTACAAGTAATTACTACATCTACCCAACCATAGGTCGAGTAGTCGTCGGTCGAGTAGTCGAGTATCTAGTGCATTAATTACTACATTAAGTTTTACATTTATTCATATCATTTAAATTCTCAACTAACACATATGTAGTAGATTCAATACTAAAATTTCGTAATTAATTAGTACATAGTCGAGTGATTCAGTCATTCAGGTCATTAATTAACAAGTTTTAAACCAAAATTTTGTTATATGTATGCAAATTAACTAAATTATATGTAAAACTAAATTTTTGAATTAATTGATTTACTACAACATAAGTTATACTACAACATAAGTTATACTACAACCAAACTAGTAACTAGACATAAGTTATACTACTACATTCGTTATACTACTACATTCGTTAAATGAAAATACATTGGATCAAACAACAATGGTTACATAAATATTCCACTTCTAGTACCACCATCACTTGCCACTTTCAAGAACCTCATCGTTGGATAAAACCTTGACCAAATTTTTGATTGTGATGTTAAGATAATGATTGCCATATTGTTTGGGAGAAAATACGAAACATTTTGAAGTATCAAGACAGCCCGACGGTAAATTGGTTTTTAAACCTCTCATCATTAACAACTTTGTGATGTATTGAACGACATAAACCACAAACGTCTTTCAATGTTACTTTTAGATCACCCAAAACATTCGGAGTACAAGACTTGATTATAGCAACAACCTTTTCAAGTTTCCTTTTTAAGAAATTTTTTATATCGGCAAAACAACCAACAATGATCCCGCCATCAAAGATTCATAAACTCAACCGCGTTAACCCATGGACCACTTTTAAAATCCGAATCCTCAACCAAATCGTCAACAACTTTCCTAATAAACTCATGTGATCATTACACCATCGTCCACACCATCCCGAATACCGCAGGACCGGGTATTTTCTAACAGATTTTCAAATAATTATCAACTTGAGAGGATATTGTGTTTTGTGTTGTATGGATAATCGGAGATCGAGTCGTCTATATCAAGTAATTCTTCCCACTCGTAATTTGGTGGTGAATTCATTGCATAGCTTTTAAGGTTTGGTAATCTTATCACATGTTTCTCACCTCTATTTATATAATTATCATATACCCCATCACATTAATTATATTATGTGTTAGTTGGGAAAAGGTTAGTTGTTGTAACTAATACATCAATATTAATGTAATCAATTAATAGGTGTTAGTTGTTGTAGTTAATACATGTTAGGATACTCGACCATCAGCTACTCGACCACTCGACTTTGAATTAGATCTATTATCCATCAGGTAATATCCAATCAGATCACTATATTAATCCTTTTTTTTTGTTATTTACACACTTCATTTGTGTTTGTTCACTAATACTAGAAGAATTTGTGTACACTTTTATTTTTGGCTAAATTTATTTTTGTTAATTTGGATTTTTCTATTAAAACAAGATGTCTAATATTTCTAATGATATTGTATTCAAGTTTTCAATAAAGGCATATTCTACGCCTTTCCCTAAGGTACGCAGTGGAAAAATTATTGAAATTAAACTATCTATGTCTAAAACGTTGTCGTATTCCCAAATGTGCGACATGTTGTTAGAAAAATAAAAGAAGATATTTGGGCTTGGTTTTATTGTATACCAAAATGTAGCTTGGAAGAAGGTTTGACTATAGTGGAAAGTGATAGAGATGTTAAGAAGATGTATGAATTGGCTCAACTACATGGTAAAATTGAGGTATATGTTTCCCATACCCTCAAGCATTCCTAGTTGATTACTATCACAAAAACTTGCGTAAAGATGAGTTTGATGAGGAGGTGACAACAAAATTAAAAAACCATGATAAAAGAAAGAAAGGTTTTCATTGTATGTCGTTGGAAGAGGTTAGTGCATGGGAAAATGAAGAATCTCAATCACCGGCTTACTTAAGATCACCGCATGAAAAGCGGTTTAAAGAAGCTAGTCTATTTACACCAAGGATGCTTTTTGATGATTTTGATGACGCAGCTCATGATGAATTTGATGAAGGTTCTAGTGCTCTTCCTTATGTGTCCAATAATGGTGATAACAATAATTGATGATGGGCATTTTTAATTGTAATTTATGATGGTTATGTTTCATTGCCTTGTTTGTTGTAATTTAGGTACTAGTGCTTTTATTTAACATGTGTTAATTCTTGTGGGTCATCCAAGATGGTGTAATGTATTAGTTGGTATTTAATGTTATCGGATATTATGGTCTCTAACAAGGTAATTGAAATATAAGGTTATTTGTGTCATTCTTTTATTTTTGTATTAGTTCATACTTCATGGTGTAAGGATTTTCTATTGTAAGTTTCATTTTTTTTCAAATGTTGTGGCTTGATTATCTTTTGTAATCATTCTCTTGATCACGGTTTTATGCTTTAATTAATTTTGGGAGAGTAAAATGTGTTGGATTTATCTATTTATACGCCTAATAACAATTGAATCCCTACCTAATCTCTTAATTTTCATCTATCTTTCTTGTACACACCCCCAAATCCTAAATCACCGCCTTGCAAAATCAATGGCAAACCAAACCCCAAGTCTTGATGAGTTGCGTCAAGCTAGTGGTTCGATGATATTGTGATAACGCTACACGCGTCGTTCGTGGTCAAGGAAACTTCCTTTTCTTCGAGCAAGTTTTATAACACCCCAGGCGCTAACCTAATCGCTGTAGTGTAGTAATTAGGGTAAGCCACGGTATTGATATCGCTCTCAGGGAATAGGAATGCTAGTAAGGAGTTACTACGCTAAGGTTAAGGTTGAGGAAGATTATTTTTTATCTTTTATGTTTTATGAAATGGAAAGGTACTAATCTCGGTATTGGATTTGGGGGTTGGTATTTCACCGATTACTCTACTATTATCTAATTATCTAAACTAAGGTTGTGGGAGTCTATGTCTAATTAATGTGTGCTCATATGATAGTTTAAAGATGTGTTTACTTAGTTTGTATTACTCCTTAATTATCTCCTATTGATGGTTGAGTGTCACGCCTTATTCCTAGTTGCGTTGTGTGTCTAAAGTTGTAGGTATGCGCTTCTCCCTAACTCTTTGAACTTACCAAAGGGTCTTGTCTACAAACCCACTAGGGATTATAAACTCCTACTCTAAGGCGCTCTTTGATGGTTTAGCCTACAACTACTCGTAATTATATTCTAAGGTTCACAAAGATGAATCAAGCATTATACACAACGAATGACCCATCGCATTACTAGATCATTAATCAACTAAGATAAGAAACAACCAATCAATATTCAATAATTAAGTTTCATACTTCCTAAGCAAACACACAAATAAATTAGCCGGACATGGAGAACATGCAAGCATACACACAAATAATCAAAGACATAATTGAATTAATGAAGTAAAGACTTATCTTGATGTAAGATAGGTTTAAAACCCTAAAATACTGTGACAAGACACCTTAGGTTCGGTTTTAGGTTTTACTCCAAAGACTCTCCACACAAAGACCGAAAAATTCGGATTCTATATATAAGATTACAATTGCGACGGCGGCACCTTATGTTTAGTGACGCCGCGTGTCGCCGCCATTAGGGTTTCGCCTTGGCCACGTTAACCTTGCGACGGCGTCACCTTATGTCCGTGACGCCGTCTCTTCACCGACGCCTCGGATTGCATCTAGGCCGCCCGAGTAGCGACGGCCTACTCTTTCACAACCAGACGCCGCCTCTTGAAAATACGAGTTTTGGGTTCCGCCCGTCCACATAATTTTGGGACGGCGCCACAATGTAGCACCCGACGCCGCCTTCTACTTTCAAAGAATCGTGAGTGTCTCGATTTTGACTTTGGCCATTTTCTTCATATATTCGCGCTTTTCGTCCAAATAAGTGCCATTCCAAGATTTTGCCTTCACGAGACCTAAAAAGTGAAAAGGAACGATATTACAATAACGGATACAAAGTGATCAAATAAGGACTTAAACGACCCTCAAAATGGTACCTTTAAAACCTTATCATATTGCAACCATGTTCAAGCATCTCTTTAACAATGAAGTGATGGAAGCACAAGCTCGCTTAGTCAAATTGGAAGCAATATGCGAGAGCTAGGCGATGTGCTTACATGCGTGAAGGACAGTTAGGAGCTCCATTATCTTGGCCCAAACCATGAGAAAGGGGTGGATGCTTTATCATGTCCGTGAAGATGAATGTAGATGATCGTGATATATTGTAGGCCTTGAAGCTTCGCTCATTTGATTCGTGATGGGATTGAGCGTAAGCAAGATGGTGTGACCGATGGAGATTGATGAAGACATGATCGTGTTTAGTGACATCGCCACTTTGGGTTGAAGCTTTTGGTTTTCAAGTTGTAAGTATGTGAATGTGTTTTGGTATGGATCATTAGTAAGTAATTTGGTTTGTATGGTATATTTATATATAACTCGTATGTAATCATAGTTTGGTTTATGGTTTCGAATATGCCGGTGATGAAGTGATGTAAGTATTTGGATGATAATTAGTCCAATGAAGTTTTGTACGAAATGATGGTTTATGGTAATGAATCGTTATAATATTTAGTTTATCCTTATTGATTTTGTTGCCATTTTGTATATGCAATTCTAGTGTAGATGTTGTTTCGCTTTTGTTAATCACATTGTAATGGAATTAGGGTTTAATGGTCAATTTAGAAAGGGTCACTTTTAGAAATGACATGTAACCCAAACTAAAGTGGGTAAGTTTTTAGATTTTGGTTTAATGGTCAATTTTAAATGTGAATAAAGTAGGTCACTTTTAGGAACTTGTGGGTCTACATGGTTACTCTGAATAAAGTGGGTCACTTTTAGGAACTTGTGGGTCTACATGGTTACTCTGAATAAAGTGGGTCACTTTTAGGAACTTGTGGGTCTACTTTTAGGAACTTGTGGGTCTACACGGCAGAACCATATGAATGTTTTGGTAGTTTACATGGTTACTCTGAATCTAAGTTGTTGATGCTTGGTATCCTATTAAGACCAATTTGATGTTTAAGATTGTGAAAACAAGAGGTGGCCAGGCCTCGGCTAATCCAGTTTAAAGTTTAAATGGTCCAATGACAAGTATGAGGACTTAGATGTGGGTAACTGGAATAGTGGAGTCATGGTTTTTATGCAAGAATAAAGTTTAAATGGTTCATGCTCTGTCTGATAGACCATAACTCCAATATCATTGAATTTTGGGTTATAGTTGCTTATTTAACTTTTCGTTTGAGTCTGTTTCACTTGTTTTGCAATCGAATGTTGATACCTCCAATCGAGCAAAGAGTCAAGTATGCTAAAGAACTTGGAGGTATCAACATTCAGCTGCAACATTAAACTCGATCCCTTAACCTTTATTATTAGATAATAGATACTAATAGATATCATTGTTTGCTAACATATGTATCATTCAAGAACAAGTTTACATTGACTAATAGTTCAAAATAGAAAACATGATCCAACTTATATCGAATGTTGCAACCGAATGTTGATACCTCCAACCGAATGCCTATTTAACTTTTCACCGGTAAATGGTAATAAGATATATGTCACATTGAATGAGACAAACAGATTTAATCGATGAGATGATTAAACAAAATTGTTTTCAACAATACATATGTCACAATCGGTTTACAAAACATACAACATTCGCTTACAATATATTATGCTCGCTACTACTACTACCATTTGCAACTACTATTACAGCTTCAACTACCAAAGTACAAAACTACTACCAAAGTACCAAAGTTATGCCAAACTACAAAATACATTTGCAACCACCATTGAGTTATTTGAACTTGTACATCAATGAGTTATTTCTACCAACTACTACAGCTTCTCACCTTTCAAATACCACATTTCAACCCAACTTCAATCAATTTGTGCCAAAGGTACTTCAATCTTGTACTTCCAAAAGAAATCTACCAATCGCTCCCTATATGCCAAAGTCGCAAAGTAGGATTACCATCCGCCAATGGAAGATTATTCGACAACCTATACAAGTTTATCATCACCCATATACCGCAATACCATAAAGAGGGCCTTGCCTTGGCACATTATCCGTGATACCGGAAGGTGATGGAGTAATGTTTTGGATCAATTCCTTTTTTCCATTACTTGGTTTCTTGTAAAAACTTTGGAATTTTATATTCAAAACATCTCCTCATGTTGAGCCACCAAATTCGATTTTCAACTAGAGGTTCTGGAGAGGTCATCATATATTGTTATGACACCGAACGTAGATGGAGTTCTCCCAACCCAATGTACATTATCTTCGTTGATAGGAAAATAGACCTACAATATTGTTGAACAAACATAAGACAACAAAACAATATTGTAATTAAAATATTGAATCAAAGGGCTCAGATTTGCTCAAAGAAGCACACTCACTCCCAAGCCCCTTTTCTCTCTCCAAAGAAACTCACACAAGGGTCAAGGGTCAAGGTCATGAAAGGGTGAAATAATTGTTTTTAACCATTTTGACTTACCTAGTCAAACTTCTATTAGGAGTCTTAGGTTAGTGTGAATGTTAGAGAAAGGTTGCATAAGTTTTGTTAGGATTTGGTAAAATAAGAGCTTAACTGCTTTTTCTCAGATCGCACAGACAACAAAGATTATCATTTATGGGCCCTTTTTCTTAGTCTAATCGGTACTCAAATTGTGCAAACTTTGTTTTTATTAAATCCTTGTATGCCCATCTAATTCTAGTTTCAGTTTAGTGCACTATAATAACCACTAGCATAGTATAAAGTTGAGTTAAAAATCTGTTTTTGCACAACTACCTGTTCTGCATCAGTTATTTTTAATCTGTGTAGATGCCCTTCCCAAGTTACATTTTTAGGATTACCACTATTCTAACTTTGTTGTTGTAGTTTGCTTTTGGTTTTGAAAGTCTTTTTTCAGCTAGAAAATAAGCTCCAAAAACAGCCTCACATTACCTTATTTAGGAATTTCCTTAAACTACTAGAAAATGACTTTTCAACCATATGTGTGATCAACGCGAAAACTAAAGGTTACTTATTATGGTCATGCCTGATTGTGATCTAATAAATACTACATATCAATTAGAACCATCAAATACTACTAGAAAATGACTTTTCAACCATATGTGTGATCAACGCGAAAACTAAAGGTTACTTATTATGGTCATGCCTGATTGTGATCTAATAAATACTACATATCAATTAGAACCATCAAATACTACTATACAAATATCAAAAATTTCTTAAACACACCTTTTCAACAGATTGAGCAAACCAGGGAGACCATAAGTTACTCCACAAGAAAAACCGCATCCCTGCTGGTGAGAATCATGGAGCTAAAAATGGACCGCCATGGCCCAATCAAGATCGGCAGTCTAAAATGCCATAGAAAAATTATCCATAGATCAAGATGTCGCCAAAAAATAAAAATAAAAATAATAAATTACCTAAGTAGTTAACATTATCCATAAATATTAAAAATTGTTATCATGAAATTTACCGTATCGTAAAGCCATCCATTTCTATACTTCCCGATGCCCACCAACCTTTCCCAAAAATCATGATATGCATAAATGCCATCTCCTCCCATGGAAAATAAAATCTCCGTCCTCCTTTGATTCAAAAATCCATAATTTCTTTCGGGACAATCACTCTTAATTGTCGCGAACTCCGCTTGGACGAGTTAGATCCCGCAGATATATCATACATAATTGTCTAGTCCAGAGTACTTAACCAACGTTACAACATCTGCAATAAATAATAAGTAAAATAAGTTACCTCATTCCACGGGGGAATCTCTTCACCACCATGTGAAACCAACGGCTGAAAACGCTTAACACATTTCTTCTTCCTAGCACGGACTTTAGGCTTTTGTGGAGTGGTTGAAGGCTGCTTCGTGTACGGGTCTTGAAGATACCGCCTTCTAGTCTCTCGCATAATTAACCGGTATCTTTTAATAGATGTCGCCCGTCACCATAACAAGAGATATCAACTAAATTCTCGTTATGGTCATTGCTAGGGGTACAACTGGAACATTCATTGTCGATTTATCCCGATCATCATTGCTAGGAATGAATCGGATGCTTCGTTGCTAATTTCTCCATATCATCATTACTAGGAACAGAATCTCGATCCTTCATTGAATGAGACCGCAAATCATTGTCTTTTTCCGTATTAAAAAATAATAAATAAAAAAATAAAAAAAAAAAGCATAAAAGATTGTCTTATTTGATTTTAAAACCAAAAATGTTAAATTTACCTTTTCGTGAGTATTAAATACACATATTTGCATAAGAGTCTCCACCGCCATTAAATCTTGTTCTCAAGCGGATCACCCGTATTCTTCAATGCCCTTCTTCCTCTTGTTCCTCTACTACCGTAGAAATACAATTAATCAAGCCATTCTATTTCAAAGAACCGATATATGATCAAATAAACATGTTTCGGTCATACAAACGGTGAATATGGTTAAACCGACTACACCGATTATCAAACGGTGTGTCAAACATGTTTTTATATTCAATCCAATATTTCGTGATCGCCCGTTGATTCCACCGCTATAATAATCATGTTGAATATCCATGTCGATGCAATTTGACATCATTATCAAATGCATTTGAGGGTCGCATAAGAAGTATAAAATCCATAGTCTCGTTATTGTATGACGAGTGTTATGTAATAATATCCATACTCGTTATGTAATAATATTACCTTTTCTTCATTTGCATTGTCGTTCAAGAGAGGGTCGCACATTATCGTTGGAGTCGTTCTCAACCTTTCGACTAGTGGGCTCCACACTATCATTAAACCCAATATCGACCTTCACACTAGTGGGCTCCAAAATCTTGTTCACAGAGGGCTCAAAAGTCTCGCTCACGTATATCGCAAAAATTCAACTAATCTTAGCCCTTCACAATCTTCTTGTAATAATATACGACATGTTGATAAGGAAACAAAATTCAAGAACTTACCTTTTCTTGATTTGCGGTATTAACAACATTTGGTTCATCATCATGTACACTACAAGGCTCCATAGTCTCGTTAGTGCCATTCTTAACAAGTTGCTCAAGTGTCGCTATACGCCTCCCATAGAATGCTTCAATATACTCAATCCTCTTTATAAGCTCACCTCGAGGTTCGTAATTTTCGATAATCTACTAGAGGACCAAAAAATAAGGTAATATATAATAATCTTATTTACACATTCAATGTAAAATAAAATTTTGTTTATAAACAACAAACCTTTGAGTCTTGATCAACTTCACTCGACATCCGCATAAAAGATGCATCCTTGGGGTTTCACACATTTCTCAAGTGCACTTAAACGCCTCCCAAATGAACGCTCAATATCCTCAACCTTCTTTGCAAGCCTGGTCATCCAATCCTTCATAGCCATGCACCTCGGTGCAACATGTACATGGTGGACCTCACGGTGAACCTCACGTGAACCTCCGTGTGAACCTCCGTGAACATGTTTACGCTGAATAACCTTCCTCTTTTCAAAGGTCTATGAGATGCATCTTCTGTTGACCCATTCTTGAAATAGTCTAAACTACATGTCCACCATGATGTATTGATCTCCTTTCGCTGGGGACAAGTGTATTAATTGACTCTCTAGAATAGAATAGCCTCTCACAATCACCTTTTGTAAATGTTATACCATTACTCCATGAAACACAACGGGTACAACATCATCGACTTTGTGCCACCAATTTGTAGCATTCGAAAAGTTCCAATAACCATATCTCAAAAATTTAAAACCATTAATGTTAAATAAATAAGCTAACTTAATGGCTAGTTGTAAACTAAATTAATGTCCAATAACCGGATATGTAAAGTTTTAAAACTAGATCTGTAACAACTTGTATATGGGAACGTAACAAAGATATATCAAACTTCACTACAAGTTTGCACTTAATAAGAACATGTTATGCGTTCAACAATTATTAGTCAAGCATCTGCTTCTAATCTAAGAGTTTCGGATAAAATCATGTACTTCAAAAGTCGACAAAATTGCGTCATCGCATTATGTCATTAGATTCATATAAACGCCAAAATAAATGAGGTATTCTATTCCATATGACCACATATTCGATAACAATGCAGCTTGCACTATAGCTATTGGATTCAAACCAAACTTAAAAGTGGATTTGGGAGTCAAACATAGCATTTAGATACTAAAGGTGGGTTGGGTCAACATTTATGGTATGGGTGGGTTGGGTCAACATTTACACCGCATTGACATAAATGAGGCAAGCAATACATGAGACAAGCAATAAATGAGAAAAGCATGCAAACCTTAAAGACGAAAACAAATCCATTCAAAGAATATTGAGGCTTGTATTTTTCCCGTGTGTTGCAATTTTTGCAAAATATCCTTACGGTGTCTTGAATCAACATTATACACCCTAACGTGAAGCTCTTCCCAAATATATTGTCCCCAAGGAAAGCATCAAAAGCACACAAATCATCCACTAGAGCCAAAATCTCATAGGGTATAACATGCCTAAGCTCATTACCCATGAATACATACTCTAAAGCCAAGAATGACAAACACGGATCGAATCATCATGAGATAGCTTTTAAAATCCTTATCCGTCTCAAGAAGTGCTTTAAGATCTTCACCCTTTATTCTTGGTAGAGTAGGAAATACCCGGTTATGGAAATTTGAGACACTCGACTCAAATGGTCTAAAGAAGGATTTCCAAATTTGAAACCGGTTAACAAACAAAATTCCTCCTACCAAACTCTAATGTATTGTGACCAATATCAAAAATAAAAGGCGACAAGAGTAGCATCTTTGATATCCCTTTGGTGTTGAAGCAAAAATTGTGACAAGATTATCATGGTCCTCCGCTCTAATATCCAACCAAGGGCCAAAACACTACTTTGAAACTTGTTATACATTTCCTTTTTTCGACAACTTGGATATTGTTTTCGTAAGGTGTAGCTTAGTTCTCAAACTAACCTTCAATCATAAACCTAGGTTAACAAAAACAAAATATTAAAAATAAAACTAATTTATACATGATACTAGCTACAAGATTATTCGGTCTTCATGGGTATATTGTGTTATCGGTACAAAAATACAAAATACCAACTATTTTCAACCAAAATTTATTACATCTAAATATGATATACCCAAAAGACTTGATCGTTAACAATCCCAAACCTAACTAAAGGATTAAACATTTATTACATCTAAATATGATACTTACATCAACACGATGAAACGATGAATCCATTGGAAATAAACAAAAATCCTATCAACTCAATCGCCGACAATATCCCTTTGGTATTGTTTTGTGTTTGTGTTTGTGTTTAAGTTTGAGAATGATAATCAGATTTGGATTGATAATAATGAATCGATTTAGTCTTGTCTATGATACAATGGTTATTTCCGATCGGTTTTCCAGGTTCATTGGAAAAGAAAGAAGAAGGTACACAGTGAAAAGAAGTTTTGTATTTTTTTTTTTTTACCTTTTGTACTTTTTGCACGTGGAAAAATGCAAGTCGAGTAAAAAGTAAGTTGAGTAGTCGCTTGGTTATGCAAATTTGGTGGTTATTTGGATAGATTAAAAAGTAAAAGTGGATTTTACTTATGACACGTGTCATGTTTCGTGTGGAGTCACGGTCGAATGGTCGCACATGACCATTTTGGAGATTGAAGAAAATTTTGACCATTAAAGGGACTACCAAAAGATTTTGGCACTTTTGGTACTTTTCTTGATTTTATACATATTACACATATCTATACTACTTATAAAGCATTTAACAACCTCTCTCCTAATTTTTTTAGGATATCATTAATGTGTTTTTTAAGCATTATAATTTTTAATGCATAATGTACATAGCTTTTACTAATTTATTTTCCACAACATTTTAATGCTTCATTTATTATTTCTTTTTGAATTAATATAGTTGTAATGCAAAAATGCACATATAAATGAATATGATGTTAAAATGCATGCAAAACTACAAAGTTCGAAAACTATTATTATATCGTAAGATTGTTTCGAGAACCAATCTAAATAAATTTTGAATTATTTTAAATAAAATTAACCACAAAAGTCAGTTTTTTTGTAAAAATCGGGACAATTTTTTGAAGCCAAATGATGCAAATGTGTAAAGTGCTAAGTGCTAATTCAATGATTAATATATTAGTATGTTAATTATTATACTTTTCATGGATAACTCTAAATGATTGCTTAAACATGTAAGTTTTCTTTACATTATAAGCATTTTTTTATCTATATCTTCTATCTATGTGGGACAAGTGTTATAAACAATATTAATGATACAAACATTTTCATAAATATATACTTACAAGATATATATATTATAAGCACTCTTTTATTTATATCTTTTATCTATATGGGACAAGTGTAATAAACAATATTAATAATACAAACATATTCAAAAATATATTTTATTTACTTATTACGAGGTGTTGATTATTACATATATATTTCATAAAAATTTGAAAACATAAAATTGAAAACATTTTTTTCCGAAATTTTTATTACTTGATAGTCCACAAGAATCATGGGTACCCTACTATAATATTCTAAAGAGTTAAAATATGCGACATGAAACTTTTGGCATCCGCAATTTATCGTCACATAAAACGTTCCAGATTATAAAGCATGGTTCATTGAAAATTTTTATTTCAGGGTACCCGCCGCATCGCGCGGGTACCGTGCTAGTATATTTAATATGTAATATAGATAAGTAGTAATTCTAGACTTAGAAAACTAACACGTTTGTGTTATAATGTTATGATCCTCCTCTCATTGAATCTCAAGCTCGGATCAATGAGAGTTGAGAGCTTCATTTGTCATTCAACGGGGATAGTATTCCGCAACTATCCCCTTGAAAAGTCTTTGACACTTCTACTAAGATTTATTAAAGTTAAATGTGTTGTGAAACTAATAATTAAAAAGAGAACAAAGAACAAAAATAAAGATTGAAACATGGAAGAATTGTATTATTCATCTCACAATGGAGGCATGTATATATAATTACAAGATGGAGTATTCCACAAGATACAATTCACTAATTAAGATAACTACTAATAATAATATATATGGCCATCCATTCTTTATTTATCCATAACACTTCCCCTTGGATGTCCATTTAAGAATTATGACTTGTTAAAACCTTACTAGACAAAACTCAGTGGGACAAAATTCTAGTGAAGGAAAAAGAATACATACTTCCTTTATATGGTCGGGGATGTTGCCTCATTAAAACCTTGCCGGAAACACTATGGGAACAAAGCCATGGTCAAGGGAAAAGAGTGAAACGCGTATCTTCTCTCCCCTGATGATCACATCACTTAAGCTCATTGAGTCAGTGAAATGCACATTAAAGTGTCTTGATAGAATCACATGAATAAATATTCTCTACATGTTGTTCGCATATTCATATTACCATATGTCATACATCTCATGCAATTATATCATCATACTTCATAAGTTATTCATTGCTAACAAATTCAAAGTGAATGATATATTATATCATGTATGATCACTAGCGAGAACTCCAATCATTTCATACGCATTTTAGTATCACACTTTTAAATCTATATTGTGATCATCATCTTTATAAATCAAGGGGTCTTTCTTCATCATGTGACCTCATAAACATGAGCGTCATTTATCCATATAAATATATGTAGCATCTTTCTTTAGCTTTCATGATGCATAATGATTTCATCTTCACAATCATAAGCCGAGAGAAATTGTGTCTTTTGTTGCAAATTCAACTTTTATGCATTTAGTTGCCTTTATAATCATAAAATAAAACTGTATGAAACTTAAACAATATTCATTTCTAGATCTCTTTATAAAGTTTCATGGGCAAACATAATTCTTTATTTGGCACAATACTATACACTAAGGCAATTATTAAACATATGCCAAAAACATGATGAATTTAATACAATCAAGTAGTGTTCTCGAGAACTTCTCTTATACGCTTTATACATTCAAAATCACTAGCATGCTTCATGCATTTTATATTCTATAATAAAATCTCACATGAACTCTATTCATTTATTATTAGACGCGTATCAATTACTTTTTACTTTGCCAGACTTACTAAATACATTATTGGATCCACCACATGTGAACATGTATATGCATGATCATCTACAAGTCTTTGAGAGAATATGTGTGTGTCATCACTTATAACTTACGCATAATTTAATTTCACTTTCTCATAAATACTAATTCATATCCAATAATTTTGCACATTCATATGTACGGACTTCAAGTCCCAGTAACCATGTCTCATCACAAGAGATTTCAAACTTTCATTATTTTTTTGCGTCTTTACATCTTTTGGCCATTCATTTATACATCTGCACTTCTTGCATATATGCTTCCATAATCCTCACCATGATTATAGCGTTATCTTATTTATTTACATAATCATTACCATATCGACGTCGATTCGTTACTTTTCGATTCCACACTTTACTAGACATTATATTCTATCATTTGTTGAGATCTCAAAGTTTTTCATGTACCCGGGGTTTTCAATAACCTTCATGTCTAGTTTATTTTTAAAAAACTATTATGGGGTCTTTATTACCTTGATTCGACCATCTTGATCTTATTGCTCCATTTTATCTTTTCATTCGAAGACTTTTATTTGGAATCGATTAGTATATCACGTTGCAGACGTGCCATAGACTCACTATTAATCATTGGTTTTAATGTTGGGACACACATTTAAATTGGAGCACTAGCAGCGTATATATAATCTAGTCACTTCTTTGGGTCACTAAACATGTCTGGAAATTACTAGATCTGGAATATAATTTGTCCCTTTAACTTAAAGTTCATATTCATTAGTGTGAGGATCAACATTTATGTTATCATAATTCATTCCAAATTTCTCGCTACTCATTCTCCCCCTAAATGAATTATCAATTTCAACATCTCAAGTTTGTGTGCATTGTGGTGTATTTACAATACAGGTTTCACACAGTTACAGAAAACTTTATATAGGAAACATATGGTTCGTAACCAAAACCATTCTATTGGGGAGGATTCATTATAGGTTAATGGCAAGATGCGAATTTCATATGTTATAACATGCCCCATAGACTATTTTTTCCATAATATTATTGGCTTTGCAATCAACTGAAGACGTTTTATAAACGTTTCAACAAAAGCAATTCGCGTATGAACTTGGCTTACTTTTAAGTTCAACACTTATTCCAATAATCTCCCAATACTTTAAAGTATTCACCACCATTCGCAATAATATGATTTGGATAACCATGCTCACATTTTATAAGTCGAGCCACTAATCACGCTAACCTTAGTGTGGAAAACTAGAAGGGGGGGTTGAATAGTTTTACCAATTTAAAACTTCCTTTTAAATATTTAGATCGACTTATGTCAATCTATTTGATTGTTTATGTTGGACGTTGATAGATTGATATATAAGCGTGAGTAAAAAGCACATCACCACGACACAAGTATTTATAGTGGTTCGCTACAAGGACACCGATGGATCCCAACCGTCAAGTTTATTACACAAGTCAACCACTTGTGAATGATCAACCGTAATAAAATTCAAACAAGTAATAAAACCAATGCAATTTCTTGAAATATAGTGGATTCGAATTCGTTAAGTCCACTGAGGATTAATGGTGCTTAAAAATGTTCGGATGTCGAATGATCACTAAGGATAATGATCAGTAAGGATTTTGATTGATAACTACACTACTGATTGATTGGAATTGTATTTGAATACAGGACTATAAAGCACAACAATCAGATTAAATAAACTTAAACGAATACGTTTATTAAATTTTATGTAACGCATAAAAATAAAACGTGAGTTTTAAGAAATAAAGACCTACAAATATGAAAATGATATTTTTACAATCCTAATAATAAAAGAAAATTTTTGGAAAATTAAAATTATTTTTATAACTATTTATTTAATTATTATTAATTAAAAACTATTTTTAACTATTTAATAATATCCTAAAATATAATAAAATATGAAATAAAGCTAGAAAAATGAAATTATGATTTAGAAAAATCTAAAATATTATAAAACTTATTTTAAAACTAAAAATATATTTATTACACTTTTTATCTATTTATTATTAATTAATTAGTATTTATTAATTATTTAAAATACTCTTAAATAAAATAAAATACAAAATTAACCTGGAAAAATAAAATTTTAACTTAGAAAAATCTAAAATATTATAAAACTAATTTTTAAAAATGAAAAGATATTTTTTTTTGTTTTTTATTTATTTATTATTAATTATTTAATACTTTTTAACTATTTTAAATTCTAATAAATACTAAACAAACTAAGAAAATTATGAAATTTTTTCTATAAATATCCTATGGTGACGAAAGCTAAGAAAATTATAAAACGAAAGTGCTTAATAATAAATTTTAAAAAGAAAATTAAAAAGCTAATTTCTATTAAATAAATGCTATCACTATTTTTAAAATGATGTTTTTGTGATTTTTCTTTTACAAAACTATTATACTACTGATTATAAGCAACTTTAATAAAGACAAAAATTTTACAACTTAAAAATAAGCAGTATACAAGCTTATTAGCTCAACAGTTTAGCTTTTGAGCTTATTTTGATTTTTTAAGCTCAAACAAGCTTCACAGTTATAACCAAAGATGAAATAAGATGTAAATAAACTAAAGCTACTTATATGAAGCTAAAAAGAACAAAGAACTACTCTGATAAGCTATAATAATCAAATAAGCACTTATCCTAAACCTTTTAAACAAACAGGCCTGCAGTGTTTTTCTAGGCTAGAATAAGCTAGGGGCAAAGTCTCCAAAGCTCAAAATAAGCACTGACACAACAAGCTGGGTTGGTGAGCTTCTCAGAAAACCAAAGTATACAAGGTGGGGCCCACTATTAAGCTCTGTGTGGGCTTGTGAAAGTGGCTTGTAAATCACTGAGCAATGACTCAATATATACTGAGTCAGTGTACACAAAAATGGGACAACTTAAAAGCTAGTTGTAGCCCTACTGAATAAGCTAAAAAGTGAAAAAATAAGATTGGATCTTTAAGACAGCTAGGTTAGCTTTCCAAAGAACCAAGATTCACAAGCTAAGGCTAACTAATGAACTCTTGATGAGCTTGTGAAAAAGGTTAGCTCAACTATGCACAGGGCACTTTTTCAAACAAGGTGTTAAAAGAAGCTAAGAAATAAGCTGTTAAACAAGCTAATTAGGAATTATAAAAAATACCATGATAAAGATGAGCAGTTGAATATTATTATCCCAAAAGCTCAAATCTTGAAACTTAAAATTAAGTCCTATATAAAATTATCTATTTTATTCAAAAACGACTAAACTAAATTTTGACTTTTAAAGTTAACCAAATGAGTTGACTTTGATGAACTTTGGATTGATCCTACTAACTGATTATGTTGTATTAACCTAAGTTATGATGAAATTAAGCTAGGTTACCAAGTTATAAGCTACTATGATGATTTTGACAAGCTAAATCCTAACAGTTAACTAACACGGAGAGATTAAAGAAGAATTTGACTTTTGATCAAACAAGGTCTGGTTTTTATGGCTTCTATGAGTTATTAGATGCTAGTGTGACAGATACTAATAACAAGAACCAACACTAACACTCTCTAACATAGGTAACAAGGTAAAACCAAACAACCCTTTAACAAACTGTTTTGAAGATTTAAACACTAAAACAGATTTTTAAACCAAGAAAGCTATTGATTAACTTATACTAACTATATTTAGACAGGATTAAACCAAAATTAACAAGATTCAAACACTTAGACTAAGAATTGCAAATTTTTAAGAAATAGCTTACAAGTTGAGTCCAAGCATAAAACTGAGAACCAAAGGCTGAAACAACTTCCTATAGCTTCCCAAGAAGCTCTAAACCCAAGGGCAATCCAGTATTCACCCTGCTCCAGCTGTGATAACCATCTCCATGGATTTTTGATTTTCTAACTAATTTTTTTGGTATTTTTGGTAATTTTTCTTTTTTATACTAAACTGAATTTTATGGTTTCTAAAAGCTTTCAGAAGCTTTCTAGGAGCTTAAGTGAGCTTAATGAGTCCTTAACATTCACTACATACAACTTTAAGATAAAATGAGAATTTTGACATGAAATTTGCACAAATTGAAAAGAAACTGAAACTTGAAATTGATGACTGGAAAAGTTGTACAATATACTGATAATACTTAAACAAAGACTTGAATGCTTAAAATTACACTGGAAATTTAAGTTTAACTAATTCGACATACATAAACTAAATTTACTCTAGATACTCTTCACATTGCTCCTCTTTTGCTTTATAAAGATCTTTTAGGCTCTTGTCGACATCTCTGAATCTTTCCCACTTATTTCCAACCATTGGATCTTTAAAAATCATCAGAATCGTCCATTTGGAAATTTGGCGCCAAAAAGTCATTTGAGTGGATTAGAGCAGGTTTTAGCAATAAAGGATTTTGGTATGTTGTGGAGGTGTAAGGGGACAATTTGGGAAGTAGATATGAAGCTAGGGGTGATTTGGCAGTAAAAACAGGTTTTGAGGTGAGGTTGGAGTGTTTGATGGTGGGGATGCATTAAATGCAAGGTGGCTGGTATAGGAGGAGGGGGGATGAGCTGGGAGAGTAGGTAGTGAGGTGGAGAGGTGGTGAGGTGGTGAAAAACCACCGGTTTTGGGTTTACAGCGATGGTGAAGGAGATGAAGCGATACCGGTTTTTGCGCGTTTGACTTGGTTTGACCGAGTATTAATAATACGGGTCAATGGGTTGGATATTGGGCAGGATATGGGATTGGGTTTTGATTGGATTTAATATCAAAAGGGTCCGTTTGGTATAAGTTACACGCGGACCATTCATGTAATTTTCTGCTTTATGAGGACCAAACCCGCACTTTTTCCAAAGTTAACACAAGGACCAAACTTGCCAATCTTTAATAGTACAAGGACCACTATTGCATAAAATTCCATTTTTATAAATCCAAGGACCAAAACTGCCAACTTTGTAACTCCAGGGACCAAACTTGTAATTTTCTCAAAACTTATCATATAAGGACCAAATATGTCACATTTGAATAGTACAAGGTGTAGTTTGAATAATTTCCATTTTAAACACCCAAGGATCGATTTTGACACTTTTGTAAAGTTGAGGGACCAAAGTTGTAAATTGTGATTTTAAACTTCAAAGGACAATTTCTTACAATTTATGAATCTCAAGGACCTTTATGACTTTTTATAAGTTTTGGAATGACCAGGGACTAGATTTGACAACTTTTGAAACTTGGGGACTAAAGCGCCAATTATGCAAACTTGATACGTTTTTCAACTGCTTTTGGTATTTTGCATTTGAAACATAAAACACTTATTTGTGATATTTTTATCATTTTGATGCATTTTCGAGTGTTTTCGGATGTTTTTGCAGCTTTAAATGGTACAAAATGATGAGTATTGCACACTCATCAATCCCCACACTAAGATATTGCTAGTCCCTAGCAATCTTTTATGAAAAATTAATGGATTTCATCTCTTTACCAAAAGCCATTACTTTTGAGTAGCCAATTGTTTTAGTTCAAGTAAGAACCTTGGTACAATGATAACCAAGTGATTTTGAGCAAATCACCGCTTTCAACGGTTTTGATTTGTCTTTACCGTAAGCCGCTTTGCTTCGGACTAGCCAACTCTTAGATAAAATATCTTTGGTGAGTCGATTACCAATTATGGTTTTCCAACCGCCTTTACCACAAGCCATAAACTTGCGGCTAGCCAACTTTTCACTAATTAAAGATATGGCGAATAACACCATACAATTTTGGGCAAATTGCAAGCCGTTAACGGATTTGAGATATCTTTACCAAGAGCCGCTTTGCTCGGATTAGCCAATCCTTTTGTTTATTTGACATGGCGGATCGATAATCAGAAAGTGAGTAAGTGCAAAACACTTACTCCAAAAAAATTTTGGCCAAAAATGGGGAATTGGGTGGTATAATTACATGATAAAATTCGTGAGAATTCCCCCACACTAGAAATGAATATTGCCCTCAATATTCAAAGTACCTACTGTTATGCCGAAACATAGAACGAAAAGAGAAATACTACGCCATTATTTTATTTTTTGATATATACATTTTTTTTTTTTTTTTTTTTTTAGAAGAAAACTTATATACAACAATGGGCAACTCCCCACACTAGGGTGGTAGAAAGTAGAAAGAAATCGAAATATGGGTGAAACCCATATGGTGTGCTATCTTTTTGATTACCGAGTCGCTAGCTTGACTCGATCCCCGCATTCATTGGTTCAAGGGAAAGTTTGTAGATCCGGACAACCACGGTGGAATGTCCTCTCCAAAATAGTGCTTCAATCGATGACCATTCACTTTAAAATTAGGACCATCGGGTTGAGATAACTCAATAGTCCCATAAGGAAATACTTTAGTGATGGTGAATGGTCCGCACCGGTGGGATTTTAGTTTTCTGAGAAAATCTTCAATCTTGAATTGAAAAGAAGGACTCGATCACCGACGTTGAAAACGCGGTTCTTGATTTTGAGTCATGAATCTTCTTTGTCTTTTGTTTGTAGATCAAAGAGTTCTCGTATGCTTGATCACGGAGTTCATTTAATTCATTCATTTGAACTTTCTCGTGATCACCACCGTCTGAATATCAAGTTTGCATGTTTCAAGGCCCAAGATGCTTTGTGCTCAAGCTCAATCGGCAGATGACATGCCTTCCGCACAAAGCTTGTATGGAGTACACCGATGGGTGTTTTATAAGTCTGACGGAAGGCCCAGAGTCGCCATCCGCTTTATCCGACCGGGATGCACGGTTTCGCCATCGTCCTTTCAAGAATTCTTTTATACCACGGTTGAAACTTCCACTTGCCCACTTGTTTGGGGTGGTATGCGAGAGAGACGGTGGTTACACCATACTTACATGACTCGATAAAATTGGTCATTGCGAAATGCGTACCACGATCATCGATTATAGCTCATGGAGTTCCAAACCTAGCAAAAGAGATTTTAAGAATTTTACAACAACTCGGCATCATTGGTAGGCAAAGCTTTCGCTTCAACCCATTTTGACAAATAGTCAACGACCACAAGTATGTATTTGTTTCTCGAGATGATGGAAATGGCCCCATAAAGTCAATGCCCGGATGTCAAAGATCTCACACACTTGAATGGCTTTTTATGCATTTCATTTTTGTGAGATATTTCGACGTTGACAAGCGCCACATATTTTGACAAAATCGTGGGCATCCTTGTAAATCGTAGGCCAATAAAACCCGGAATCAAACACCTTTTTGGCGGTGTAGTTTGACTATGATGGCCCCTGGGGTCCAAAGATGGCAAGCTTTGAGAATGTCCATAGCTTCTTGTCCATAAACACACCGTCGGATGACTTGATCCGCACGATTTTGAATAAGTAGGGTCGTCCCGTAATGTTTAACATCCTTGAAGAATTTGTTCTTCTCGTGGGTCGACATTCCTTTCACTATGAAGTTACCCGCATGGTAATTTGCGAAGTCAAGAAACCATGGGGTAGTAGAGTTTCCACGAAAGTAATCGAATTGAGTGTCTCGAGAGGAAATGTTTCATTTATTTCCATTTTCTCGAAACATCTTGGTGAGGGTTTTCTAGACGGACGAGATGATCGTGACGGTGTTCTCGCCTCCTTTTATCACGTATAATGATATCAAATTCTTGCAGGAGGAGAACCCAATGGAGTAATCTCGCTTTGCATCTTGTTTTGCAAAGAGATATTTGAGAGCCGAGTGATCCGTATACACCACGCATTTGGTCAAGATTAAGTATGGTCGAAACTTCTCAAACGCATACACCACGGCTAGTAGCTCTTTTCCGTGGTGGTGTAATGGGTTTGAGCTTGACCATAGTCTTACTTGCGTGGTGGATAGGCTGAAATGTTTGGATCTACGCTTCCCCGACCGCACCGATAGCAAAATCACTTGCATCGCACATGAGCTCAAAAGGCAAGTCCTACCGGAGCAACGAGAATGGGTGCTCGATAAGCTTTTTCTTTAATGTTTCAAAAGCTTCGATGCACTCGTGTGAGAAGATAAAAGGAGCATCTTTTCAAGAAGATGGGTCATAGTCAGGCGATTTTAGAAAAATCTTGTATGAATCTGCGATAAAACCGGCATGACCTAAAAACTCCTAATACCTTTGACGGTAGTAGGATGAGGCAATTTAGCAATAACATCGACTTTTGCTCTATCGACCTCAATCCGTTTTTGAAATCTTATGGCCAAGGACTATGCCTTCTTTGACCATAAAGTGGCTTTTCTCCCAATTTAGACAAAGATTGGTGTCTTCACACCGCTTTAGCATTTTATCTAAATGGAGAGACATGTTTGAAACGAGTCCCCAATGACCGAGAAGTCATCCATAAACACCTCCATTGTTTCCGATCATGTCGTGGAAAATTGCCATCATACATCGTTGGAACGTGCCAGAGCATTACATAGGCCAAAAGGCATACGTTTGTAGGCAAAAGTTCCGTATGGGCGGTGAATGTGGTCTTCTCTTGATCCTGTGGATCAATGGGGATCTGAAAATAACCCGAGAAACCATCAAGGAAACAATAGTATTCGTTTCTTGCTAATCTCTCAAGCATTTGGTCCATGAAGGGTAGAGGAAAATGGTCTTTACGGGTGGCGTCATTCAACTTACGATAGTCAATGCAAACACGCCATCCCGTTACCAGCCGAGTTGGAATTAACTCGTTATTTTCATTTGTGACAACAGTTATGCCACCCTTTTTAGGAACACAATGAATTGGGCTAACCCAAGGACTATCAGAGATCGGGTAAATTAATCCTGCATCAAGAAGTTTGATAACCTCTGCTTGATAACATCATGGATTTTGATTTACTCTTCTCCGATGTTGAATCATTGGTTTGAAGTCATCCTCCATCAAGATTTTGTGAGTACAAAACTCGGGTTGATACCCTTAATGTCGGAGAGTTTCCAAGCAATTGCTTGCTTGTGTGACTTCAAGACCTTTATGAGAGCGATCTTTTCATCTTTACTCAAATATCGAGCAATAATGATGTAATTTATCATCACCCTCAAGAAATGCATACTCGAGATGAGGTGGTAAGTCCTTAAGTTCGACTTGTGAAATTCTTCGCTTTATCAACCGACTTGACTTTTGTTATGAAGTTCTTGTGGAAGGAGTGGAAGAAGTGTCTCGATTTAACAACTTCTCAAGAAGAAGAATATCTCCTCCGATTAATCTCATTGTTATTAATCTCATCCGAATTGAATCACTAGTGTGAGGGATTGATGATGGATCATCATTAAGCAACTTCTCAATGAGAAGTATGTCCCCTCGATGTCAATTGAGCGTGATCAATTTCCCATGGAACGTAATCACTAGCCAAGTATGCTTCAATCTCTTCCAAGATGAAGTCACTTCCTCAAACGGAGTGAGAGAAGGAGTAGAATTGGCAATGATGGGTTGAGATGAATGAGTGAGATTATCACTCGAAGAATTATGATCATAACCAAGAACTTCTTGAGTACTCTTCGAAGCAACATCAATGATATCTATTCGGTTAACCGACTCGTAATCATAGTTTGGAGTATCTCAAGTTTGATCAAGGTTAAAGGTGCGACTTCATTACCCACACGTAATGTGATTTCTTGCTCAAATACATCAATGAGAGCACGGCCCGTTCTCGTGAATCCTCGTCCAACAATGAGAGGAACCCGATGATCGCATCGAAATCAACAACTACAAAGTCACCGGAAAATGGAACTTTCCTACTTTCACGAATCGTCCCCGGCAATGCCAAGTGGACGGATATTGTACGATCCGCAAGCTCGAGAGTCATGCATGTAGGAGTAAGGTCCTAAGAGAAAGTTTATTCCATAATCGAATGAGGCATCGATTGATGCTTGCACCAAGATCGGCTAAGGCAAAGATTCAACCATTCCCGGAAAAACACAAGGTAAGAGAAATTTTCCAGATCTCCAAGCTTCTCGAAGCTTCTTTATAATGTAATCACGAGCAGCCTCGTCAGAGGAGTTTTGCCATCTCAAACAGTTTTTCCTTGTTGCTTAACATGTGTTTCGAGTTGATGCAAACTTGGCATCAACATGATAGCATCCGCAAAGCTTATGTCAAAATGTAGTTCTTGGAAAATTTGAAAATTTTGTCCATTTGATGACCGGCTTTTCGCTGGAGCTTTGCTCATTCAAACGTGATGGGTAAGGAATAGAAGATTTGGATTTGGGGTTTTCAACGGAGCTCCGGAGGTTCAAAACAACTCCTCGGATTGGATTTGGGTTTCGGACAACTTGAGGATGGACATCGTTGGTACCTCCGTTATTAGTAGGAAGTTCCTTGTCCTTTGTTGCCTCGTGTTCACTTTCCACTACCTTCGGGAGAGAAGAAGAAGAGGTAGTAGGAATAGCGGGTCCATTGTATGAAACACCACTGGTTGTGATCGCTTTGCATCGCCCCCGGGTTAGCGATCGTGTTGCTCGGAAGTTTTCCGAGCCCGAGGGTTGATCATTTAAAGACTTCTTTAGATCGATCGACCGACCAACAACCTCGTTCATTTCATCTTGGGATTTCATGAATTGCTTCAATAACTCATCGATGATGGTCCAGCTTGGAACAATGGCTTGAGTTTGATTAGGAAAATTCGCCTCTATTGTTCGGATTAGGGCCTTGATTTTGAAAATTTCCTTGATTAGGATTCACATTCCCATGAAATTGATTCCTCGATTGAAATTGTTTTGATTAAAGTTTCCTTGATGTTGGAAACCTTGATTTGGTCCGGATGGAAATTACCTTGGTTTTGATAACCTTGGTTCATTCTAGGTTGGTTCGATTCCGGTTTTGTATGTTAGGATTCGTTAAAACCGAGTGGTCCTTGATAAGTATTAGCACGGTAGTTTGGCTCATTTTGAGGATCGGTATTGATTACCTCCGATGTGAAGTACCGGCTATAGCATTGGCTTCAAATGGACTACCATCGGTGGCAAGACAATTGTAGTATGCATGAGGGCCACCACAGTAACACAGACTCGACTTTCTTCACTTCACCATGTGATGGTGTCTCGTGAAAGTGACTTTCTTTGGTTAGCAAGAACCAAAGCTCGAACAATATCCATGAGTTTGTCAATCTTAGCATCGGTGCTAGATGTACTCACATGAGATGAAGTAGAAGGTCCCGCATTAGATCGAGACCGATATGTCTTTGTTCGGAAAGGGCGGACACGAGACTTGTTTTCTATGATTTGTAAGGCTTCTTTTGTGGTCTTGCTCAGAAATTACCTCCGCGGAGGCATTTAAAGAGTCTTGGTTAGTTTGTTTTGCACCATTGTAGAAAGTATCCATTTGCATTAACTCGGTAAAACCATGATGCGGACACTTTGCGGAGCAACTTTGTAACGATCCCATGCCTCACCGAATGATTCATCAAATCTTTGAGAGAATTTCATTATCTCATTCTTAAGACTTGTAGTTCGGGATGGAGGATAGAAATCGTTAAAAACTTAGTGACTAAATCCTCCCATGTCTCAATGGAACGAGGGGTTGTTTCTCGCCAATTCCGGCTTGTCCTCTGAGAGAATGGGAAAGAAGCTTAATTGCTTCATGTGGGACATTCTTGTATTTGATGGTCGATGCAATTTTGTTGAACCATCGAATATGTGCATACGAGGTCGCCCCGCTCAAAACCATAAAATTGGCTTTGGGTTACAAGATTAAGCAACCCGGTTTTGAGCTCAAGGTATCGACCACGATGGTTGGGACAACAATGGCATCTCCGTAACCCTCGATGGGTGCTTGGAGAAGCTCATTCATCGGTTTGTCTTCGCCATTACGATAGGGGGTGGTGGTGCTAGACGTTCTCGATCACTGGCGAAGGAGCAGAACGTCCTCACGTCGGCGTGGAATATTTGCAAGCTCCGAAAGTGGACTTGTAGAGTGGAAGAACGCAGTGCGCATGCACTAAGTATAAAATCAATTTTCAAAAACAAATGCGAGGCAAAGCGACAAGTGAACTTAAACCAATAATCACAAATGAAATGGCTTCTTTGAAAAAGGTATACCAAATCACAAGGACACAAAGGCAAGTTTTGATCTTTAAGATTGGGAACTTATTAATGTTCACACCCCCGCTGGTAGGTGGTGTTCGCCTTGGTTTATGGTGGTTGATTTTATGTATTTATTAAGTACCAACGAAAAGACGTGGGTATGGATTTGTGCTAAGGGTTAAAATACTTTTGGACAATATTTTGGTATCGTCTCGCTTAACCAAATCGATCGCTTTAAGAATCACCTTAAAGAAAATACAAGATAGAAAACGTTACGATTGTTTTGTTGTTTTATATATTTTTGGTGTTGTTAACACTTTAGGAAAAGTGTTAATGAACTTTTGATTTTGATAACTTTACAAAAAACTGCTTTACAAAGGTGGTATATGTGCAAGTATGGGTCTCGAAAATGCTTAAAACACGCTAAAGCCTCCCCGCAAGGTCGCTAAAATTTGATTGATCCCAACCGTCAAGTTTATTACACAAGTCAACCACTTGTGAATGGTCAACCGTAATAAAATTCAAACAGTCTAAAACCAATGCAATTTCCTTGAAATATAGTGGATTCCTGTCGTTAAGTCCCACGGAGGATTAATGGTGCTTAAAAGCGTTGAGATGTCGAATGATCACTAAGGATAATGATCGCAGGATTTTGATTGATAACTACACTCTTTGATTGATTGGAATTGTATTTGAATACGAACTATAAAGCACAACAATCGATTAAATAAACTTAAACGAATACGTTTAATAAATTTTGCGTAAATGTACAAAATAAAACGTGAGTTTTAAGAAATAAAAGACCTACAAATATGAAAATGATATTTTTACAATCCTAATAATAAAAGAAAATTTTTGGAAAATTAAAATTATTTTTATAACTATTTATTTAATTATTATTAATTAAAAACTATTTTTAACTATTTAATAATATCCTAAAATATAATAAAATGTGAAATAAAGCTAGAAAAATGAAATTATGATTTAGAAAAATCTAAAATATTATAAAACTTATTTTAAAACTAAAAATATATTTATTACCCTTTTTATCTATTTATTATTAATTAATTACTATTTATTAATTATTTAAAATACACTTAAATACAATAAAATACAAAATTAACCTGGAAAAATGAAATTTTAACTTAGAAAATCTAAAATATTATAAAACAAATTTTTAAAAATGAAAAGATATTTTTTTGTTTTTATTTATTTATTATTAATTATTTAATACTTTTTAACTATTTTAAATTCTAATAAATACTAAACAAACTAAGAAAATTATGAAATTTTTTCTATAAATATCCTATGGTGACAGAAAGCTAAGAAAATTATAAAAACTGAAAGTGCTTAATAATAAGCTGAAAAAGAAAATTAAAAAGCTAATTTCTATTAAATAAATGCTATCACTATTTTTAAAATGATGTTTTTGTGATTTTTCTTTTACAAAACTATTATACTACTGATTATAAGCAACTTTAATAAAGACAAAAATTTTACAACTTAAAAATAAGCAGTATACAAGCTTATTAGCTCAACAGTTTAGCTTATGAGCTTATTTTGATTTTTTAAGCTCAAACAAGCTTCACAGTTATAACCAAAGATGAAATAAGATGTAATAAGCTAAAGCTACTTATATGAAGCTAAAAAGAACAAAGAACTACTCTGATAAGCTATAATAATCAAATAAGCACTAATCCTAAACCTTTTAAACAAACAGGCCTGCAGTGTTTTTCTAGACTAGAATAAGCTAGGGGCAAAGGCTCCAAAGCTCAAAATAAGCACTGACACAACAAGATGGGTTGGTGAGCTTCTCAGAAATCCAAAGTATACAAGGTGGGGCCCACTATTAAGCTCTGTGTGGGCTTGTGAAAGTGGCTTGTAAATCACTGAGCAATGACTCAGTATATACTGAGTCAGTGTACACAAAAATGGGACAACTTAAAAGCTAGTTGCAGCCCTACTGAATAAGCTAAAAAGTGAAAAAATAAGATTGGATCTTTAAGACAGCTAGGTTAGCTTTCCAAAGAACCAAGATTCACAAGCTAAGGCTAACTAATGAGCTCTTGATGAGCTTGTGAAAAAGGTTAGCTCAACTATGCACAGGGCACTTTTTCAAACAAGGTGTTAAAAGAAGCTAAGAAATAAGCTGTTAAACAAGCTAATTAGGAATTATAAAAAATACCATGATAAAGATGAGCAGTTGAATATTATTATCCCAAAAGCTCAAATCTTGAAACTTAAAATTAAGTCCTATATAAAATTATCTATTTTATTCAAAACGACTAAACCGAATTTTGACTTTTAAAGTTAACCAAATGAGTTGACTTTGATGAACTTTGGATTGATCCTACTAAGCGATTATGTTGTATTAACCTAAGTTATGATGAAATTAAGCTAGGTTACCAAGTTATAAGCTACTATGATGATTTTGACAAGCTAAATCCTAACGGTTAACTAACAAGGAGAGATTAAAGAAGAATTTGACTTTTGATCAAACAAGGTCGGTTTTTATGGCTTCTATGAGTTATTAGATGCTAGTGTGATGGATACTAATAACAAGAACCAACACTAACACTCTCTAACATAGGTAACAAGGTAAACCAAACAACCCTTTAACAAACTGTTTTGAAGATTTAAACACTAAAACAGATTTTTAAACCAAGACGTCCGTCCTCTTGACCGACCGTTCTGATTACATCTAGGCCGTCTGAGTTGCGACGGCCTAATCTTTTATAACTTGACGTCGTCACTTGAAAATAGGAGTTTTGGCTTCGTCCGTCACAAAATCCTCCGACCACGTCGCAATTAACACCGACGCCGTCACCTTATGTTTTCAAAGAACTTTGAGTGTCTCGATTCGACTTTGGCCATTTTCTTCAGATATTCGCGCCTTTTAGGTCCAAATAAGTGCCATTCCAACATTTTGCCTTCAAGAGACCTAAAAAGTGAAAAGGAACGATATTAAGCATTAACGGATACAAAGTGATCAAATAAGGGCTTAAACGACCCTCAAAAGGTACCTTTAAAACCTTATCAAATATCCCTACACTTGGTATTTGCTTGTCCTCAAGCAAATGTGCTTTTAGCCAATTAATTTATAAGTTAGGGGTCATGAAGCATCTGCTTAAAACCTGCTACAACACATATAAGCCCCATAAAGTCATAACAAGCACGAAAATCACATACTAGCACCTCACATGGGGTGTTTGGATACTCGCATCTCTCTCGGGTGTATATGAAATATAACAAATTGGAAATGGAAGATAAACACTCATTAACCGGTCCTAGTACATAGATTACCATAGGCTTGAGAATAGATCAAACCTCCATCGCTTTGGCGTAAGCACCTAGGAAAGACTATCAAAGAGGTCTTTAAAGGGATATAATGTTAGGCTTACGGTAGGGAAACAAAGGGTTTGGTGGGATAGGCTATATAGTGGTGGCAAGTCAAAAATCTCTTATGTTACAAGCATACAAAGAATGGCGTTTCTAAGTCAAGACTCGACACTCTAAACTCTAGCTAACTGAAATAAACAAACATAAAATTAAAGGATAGATGTAGGATGGTAGCAGTATGTTTTTTTTTTTTCACTCTATTTTTTTTCTTTCTTTTCTCTCTTTTTTTTTGATTTTTTTTCATACACTTTTACTCTACCATCCTCTACGGTAACATCAAAATGATAGGGATTTATAGGCACATCCCTACACTTGAGTTTTATTACTCTAACACTAATTTGACCCGAATTGAAAAGATCAAAACACTGGGGTACATTATTACGCAAACAAAGGGAATTTGAATAACGTTCCTTCCGTCATTTCATAAACTTTAACTTATCCCATGAATCCCAATCGTCCCAAAAGCGATACAAAGGATATGACTCGACTTAGCAACTCATGCAAGCAACTAGATAATTGAACTAAGGGTTTAAGGTGATAACAATAATGCACTAAAAGTGAGTGCATACAGGGTAGGCTAAGGCGATTTGGGTGTATATTTGAGGTGGGGTGTAAACAATGCTCTTCATTGATATACCGGAAAAACCGAAACATCACGAGAACCGCGAAAAGGATAGGCTCGAGGGATAACTAGGGTATCGTGTACTAAAGATGAGTACAACGAAAGGGGTGGGGGATTACTCAACCGATGTGGAAGAAGTAATTATATTACGGGTATCAAACAAAGGTTATCCTAATGCCTCTTATCATTTAGTTATTCCTAACTACACAAGTGTAGTCTTACTTGCGATCTCGGGATGCATCACAAAACAAGTTCTAGAATCTAATATACTACCGGTTCACACTCTAAGCATTAAAGATGAATGCTTTTAATTCCTACTAATCTAAGGGCGATCCTCACATTTTGGGTGGAATTTAGGTGGTAAAGGGTTTTTGTGCTAGTCATGTAACTTCCTATCCGTGAGACGCTTTTGTTAAGACTAATGGCCCACTCCTATATGTCATGAAAGATTTTAAATTTGGTGCCAAAATGACCCTAACCGACATTTTCTCATGGTTTATTACACAAATACAATTGGACAAAGCAAATATTCAAGGATAAGCATAGTTTCAAAGTTCCGCTTTATTTTCCCTCCCTACACTTAAATGAACATTGTCCCAATGTTCCCGAAAGTATCAAAGTTATGATAATTGGAAGGTAATTAAAAGCGAAGAAACTAGAACTCCCGATTAGCTCGGTAGGATCCGTGTGTGAAGTAATGGTTAAATCCTTTCCAAGAAGAATTTATGCGTGAAAAGCTCCTTCCAAGCTTATGTAACTTCTTCTTGATAAATTAAACCCGCACACTTGAAGAAACAAATGAAACCTTCGCGTAAAATCAAGGTAATAATATATATAAGACTCGATTTAAACTAGGATATAATGCTTGTGGAATGGATGTTTCGAATTTACTGGAAAATTAAGACACGAAAAATTCCAAAATTTTTAAGTAGCTCGAAAACGAGAAAAATTAATCATTGTTTTACGCCTTCCCGACTGTCAGTTGCGATCTGACGCCGTCGGTTTATCCCGACAAAACCGGTGCGATTTTACGGAAAAATTTACGGAAAATTTACATCTTTAGAATCGGAAAATTTCGCAAAACATCAATTATGACTCGATACAAGCATTTGACTCGAACAAACACAAAAATATATCTTTTAATGAATTTTATTCTCATGTTTACGTTTCCTTGAAAACGTGTGTAATCCTCCCTACACTTATCCCTTATGTAAAATACCTTTATATGCAATTAAGACGAGGTTAAAAACAAAATAAAGCATTTTTACAAAATTAAACATGAGAATAAACAATCAATAAAAGATATATGACACTAACAAGCAAACAATTAAGCATGGGTTGCCTCCCACGAAGCGCTTTTCTTTATTTAAGAGTCTTGTAGCTAGACTCGTAGTCGTGCTCCTACGTTACTTCATTACCGCCACCTTCTTCCTTCTGGCGGTCTCTATTGGGAGATTCCATGTTGTAGAAATGCCCTATGATACACTTCTCTAAGAGTTCATCCTCTCCCCAATTGGTCCTATATTCCGGTCCTAGGTTCAAGCAATTCTTATAGAATCCGAAAATCTTAGCCATAACATAATCCACTCCTTTTCCCTATCCTCATCATTCCTATAATAGACCGACAGGTTTAAGTTCCTTTTCATCATTAGAGAGTGATGAAAACTTCTCAATCTTAAGCGGCATTTGGTAAGCTATGTCATCGGTCTCATCCTTGAATCGCACTACTCCTAACGAGGGATCATAGGTCATCCGGTGCTTTCTATGAAAGGTTTTCCTAGAATAACGTGGATAAGCTAGGGTCTATGGCCGTGCTAATATCATCCACAATTATGAAGTCCGTAGGAAACGTGAAACTACCTACATAAGCGGGCAATCCATTAATTCTACCGAGAAAATTGCAACTAACATTAGGATCATTGGGGTCCCGCCTAGTTGGGATAGGCTTCATTACCCAATTGTAGTAGGTGCTAGTCATTATGTTGATTGGGACTTCACGATCAATGTAGGCCTTTGCCACGAAAGGTGTCCTACGACATGGTATGTTAAGATTCCAAGGGTTCCCAAACTTGATTCTAGGGCTTTTCCTAACATACATGTGACGGAGGTCACGCACTAAGTGAGGGTGGCAAGATAATTCTTCTTCCGTAGGAAACTTATTGAAATAGTCATTATCTACTTCATCTACTTCCTCGGTTGTTTCATTATTCTCAAGGGTATGGTCCTCTTCGTCACTTGTTCCATTAGGTTTCAATAAGGCGATGGTATTGACGAATTGAACGTGCTTAGCTAGCTTACTTGGGTCCTTAATCTCTACACCGGAAGGCTCGGGAGTTGAGATAGCACTAACCTTCCTATCACTATTGGTTATGGCTTTCAAAAGGTTGTCAATCTTCCTATCCATTTCGACATTGTTGGTTAAAGCGGTCCGAAAGCTTAGCTATTTGGGATTCTTGGGATGCAACTAGGTTCGCAACATCCCTTCGATGTTTTGTTGGTTAGGACCGTTAGGTGGGGCCATGAAAAATCATTGGAAGTGAATTCTTTGGTTTGTCCCCGTGAAGTCGGGCTTGCCTTTCCATGCCTTCGGGTTTCATTGAAATTCCTAGGTCCGGGTATTGTAGGAATCTTCCTCCTGTTCCATTAATCGCGAGGATCGTAGTCAACGGAAGCATGTTCGGGGATCGGGTGCTAGTCGCGATGTTATGAGGATCACAAATGGCTCACACGAGGAAGAAACTTTGTTCACATGGTGTGAAGACTTAGGATTTTCGTGGAACTCATTAGAATTTTACTTGATCTTCAAGTTCGATCATCCTACGGTCGGAAGGTTGTGAGTCAATGGGAGGCAAGGAGATTGCCTTAACGGTTTTGGGCAGCTCACGGGGTCATCCCAACTTTCGTTGTCATAGAGGGTAAGGTCCTCTATTATACCCCATGATTCTTCCGGTGAGATCACTAAGTTTTCCACCGACGCTTGGTCAATGGATCGCTTAGTGGGGAAGTTGACATGATCATAGAAAAGTTGGACTTGGAGCCAAAGATCAATGCCGTGATGAGGACTTTATGAAGTAAGTCCTTGAATCGAGTCCATGCTCGTAGAGATTCACCTTGACGTTGTTGGAACATCAAGATGTCATTCCTAAGCTTAGTGGTTCTCCTCGGTGGGAAAAATTGAGCAAGGAAGCGAGAGGTAAAATCATCCCAACTTGAGATGGAGCCGTGGGAAGTCGCTCAAGCCAATTACTAGCTTGGTCCCGTAGAGAATTGGGCGACGCAGCGTGGTCTCCCGAGTAGTAGCATCAAGGTCGATGGAATCGACAATTTTGAGGAAATCCCTCAGATGTTGATTTGGATCTTCGGAACGAAGTCCGTGGAATGCACATCCGTTTTGCACCAACCGGATGGTGTCGAATCGCAGGGCCTTAGTTTGGGCTTGGTCGGGAAGCTCAATAGTGTTCCTATAGCCTAAGTGGCTTGGTCTCGAGTATTCACCAAGAGTACGGGCTCTTGGCGGGTCAATTGGTGGTGGGTTGATGAATGGTGGGTGGTTATCACCTTCCATGATGAAAAGTGATGGAATTACGAACAAAGGTCACGAAGAAGGGGGATAGACTAAGAGAAAGCTAAAAATGAGAAAAAAGTTTACTTGATAGGAATCAAGTAAAGAAGCCTAAACGGTGGACTACTAACTAGCTATTCTATTCCCTGCGTGCGCTAAAACTTGATAACGCTACACGCGTTGTTCGAGTCAAAGGAACTTCCTTTTAAATCGAGCAAGTTTTTCAACACCCTAGGCGATGAACCTAATCGTTGTAGTATAGTATTAGGGTAAGCCACGGGTATTGATATCGTTCTCTAGGGAATAGGAATGCTAGTTGAAGTTACTACGCTAAGGTTTGAGGTTGAGGAAGATTGTTTTGTATTTTTATATTTTTATGAAATGGAAAGGTACGAATCTCGGGGTTTGAATTTGGGGGTTGGTATTGCTACCGATTACTCTACTTATCTAATTATCTAATCTAAGGTGTATATAGTCTATGTCTAACTATTGTGTGCTCGTATGATAGTTTAAAGATGTATTTACTTAGGTTTTATTACTCCTTAATTATCTCCTATTGGTGGTTGAATTGTCACGTCCTTATTCCTAGTTGCGTTGTGTGTCTAAGGTTGTAGGGTATGCATTTCTCCCTAACTCTTTGAACTTACCAAAGGGTCTCGTCTACAAAACCCACTAGGGATAATAAACTCTTACTCTAAGGCACTCTTTGGATGGTTTAGCCTACAACTACTCAAGGAGTCATATTCTAAGGTTCACAAAGATTTAATCAAGCATTAAGTACACAACGAATGACCTATCGCATTACTAGATCATTAATCAACTAAGATAAGAGACAACCAATCAATATTCAATAATTAAGTTTCATATTCCTAAGCAAACACACAAGTAAATTAGCGGACATGGAGAACATGCAAGCATACACACAAATAATCAAAGACATAATTGTATTAATGAAGTAAAACACTTATCTTGGTGTAAGATAGGGTTTGGAACCTAAAATCTGTACAAGACGGCCTTGGTTCGGTTTAGGTTTTACTCAAAAGACTACACACTAAATCTTGAAAAATTCGTATTCTATATATAATATTACATATGCGACGGCGTCACCTTATGTTTTGTGACGTAAATCGTGTCGCCGTCATTAGGGTTTCGTCTTGGCCACGTTAGACTTGCGACGGCGTCACCTTATGCTTGTGACGCCATCCTCTTCGACTTCGGCGCCGTCGGATTACGCCTAGGCCGTCCGAGAGTTCGACGGCCTAATCTTTATAACTTGGCGTCACTTGAAAATAGGAGTTTTGGATTACGTCCGTCACAAAATCCTCCGGCGGGCGTCATAATTAACACTTGACGCCGTCACCTTATGTTTTCAATGACTTTGAGTGTCTCAATTCGACTTTGGCCATTTTCTTCGATATTCGCGCTTTTAGTCCAAATAAGTGCCATTCCAGCATTTTGCCTTCAAGAGACCTAAAAAGTGAAAGGAACGATATTAAGCAATAACGGATACAAAAGTGATCAAATAAGGGCTTAAAGACCCTCAAAAGGTACCTTTAAAAACTTATCACACAACTTTTAATATGTTCGGGATCAACAGCAGATAATTATTAAGACCCAATAGTTCCTGTACTTTTGAAAGTCTGGTTTTCACGATCATAAACACATCAAGTACAAAGGTGTGTTTCGATCGAATGAATGCCGTTTCTATCATCAAAACTTTTTATTCAAATCCACTAACTCACGAAATAGACATGCTGTCGAATGAGTAGTTCCGTTGTGCAACATTTAAATTGAAATCGTCCATGCACAAGTTTAAATTGAAATCGTCCGCGAATTCATTTGAATGCTCTGCTGATCTTGTAACCATCGTCGGTCTGGAATGACAAACCATCTATAAATTGGGCCCGGCAATACACCACGGTTGCTTCATTTCAACTTGTGTTGAGAAAGTTCAAGAATGGGAGTTGAATCCTAACAACAACAAAAAATTTTAAAAATAATAATAATAATAAAATTTAAATTACTCATATAATGTGAACAAATTCATTTACAAGTTCGTGGGTCAACAATGTAAGATCATGTGATGCATACCGGTCCAAAGAGGTTACAACGATCCAGGTTTACAAACTTTGAAAGTCCCGACCAAGCAAGACCACGTGGAATGACCTTATTGTCTTTCACCCACCAAAGTGAGCTTTTAGGATAAGTCTCCAAAATCCAATATGTAATAGCCACAATTGTCATCTTTAAAACGTGTACTTATGCATCTATCGTTTTTCAAAATGTTTCAAGGTTTACCAAAGTAAAGGTAACCTGTTTAGGATGAAACAATACCTTTATGGTTACAATTTAAAAATAAATCACAAACTAAAATGTGTTATAACATTTTGTTATCTAAATTATGGGTAACTTTATATTACTTGTATACTGAAGAAAACCAAGAGCTTCATAACAATAAAACAACAACATTAAGTTTAGGTACTTTTGAAATGAATAAGTAATAGCACAACAAAATAGAATCAAAAGCTTTTAATAACTGTTTTGTAAAGAAATATGTTATCAAAGCTAGACATTCATATATTAGTACAAACCATAAGAATTATAACCTTGAAAGCCAAGCGAACCCGTATAGATTGTATGTGTAATCGAACTTTGGGTTTTTTTCAATTTTAACAAATGATCTTTTACGTGAATATGAACAATATTGATGATCCTTTGATAAAATTTATGCCACATATATTCACCCCAAGGAAATACATTCCGAGCTTTAAAATCATCAACCAAGGACAATAAGTGATTATGGATGCAATTCTGTCTTCTTTTCCATAAACACCACTCTGCTGACTACCAAACAGACACACCCTAACAAGATCCTCATCGAAAAAGATAACCACCTTTTCTCATCCTTTTTCCGTCATTAACAAGTTCCAAAAGATCAATTGCATGTACATTTGTTATACCATTACTCTTTTTCGGAAATACACGATCAAAAATCGCTAGATCGTTTAATAGGTTTTGAAACTTTGCCAATCGAAACCTGTTATAAGACAAAATTATTTCCGCCAAACCTTAACGAATGATCCCAATTTGGAATTTTAGTGGAGGAATCGAGATGTTAGAAACATATACAGTGTTGCAAAACATAATGCATCGAAGGCGGTCATTCTCATCGACTTTATATCCAATCATGGACCAAATCTGTTTGCACGAACAACCTTTCGCGGTTTTCATTCTTTGACAAACATAGTTTAATATCATGACAACTTCAATGTAGAACGAATGCGATTTTACAATTGTACAACTTTAATTTTGTCATATGGAATTATAGATTAAAATTAATTAGGGTTTAGAGGGTTTTGTGAATAAGATGTGGTTTGTGAGTGTATGCGCGATGTGTAAGAAGACGTTTAATTGTAGAAGTTGTTAGAGATTGTACAATAAGATGTTTGACCTGTGTGTGTGCGTGATGTTGTGTGCGTTATTATTATTGGTTTTATAATACAACCAAGGTAAAATGACCATATTATCCTCGTGTTTAAATACAAGTTGCCCAATATTATATAGTTGCCGAAAATACAATTTGGTTGCCCAAAAACAATACCTTACAATACATGACATATAATCTCAAAATCATTACCGGTCATACCTTTGTCGGACACATGGCACCCCATGGTTGGATACCGAAATCGGGCAATCGGGTCCATTTTCATTCCGCAAAAGTGCGTGGTCCAGATAGGAAACAGTATTTGGTCAAAAACAGGGCAAAACAATATTTCAAAGATCACGTAGTATTTGATTATCAATCAAGTATTAAAACCCTAAATATGAACAAAACCATAATCACATTTACTAAATAACATTAATAATTGCATTCAAGATGAAAACTAACAGATCAACTATGAATGACAGGAACAAATGCAAAGACAAAAAGATACCTGATTAAAGATGATCTATGATTCAATTGTTCAATTAGTCAAAAAAAATTGTTTTGATTTATCAATAGTGATAGTAGCAATGAGTATTACTGATAGTATCAATGAATATTGCAGAGTTTAAGAGTGGACTTAATTAAACTGACTGTAGAAGCCGTGTGTCAATCAACATGCAGAAATTTATCAACAAATTCCATAAAACCCCTCAACTAAAACACATTATATATTTTGACCCTCATAAATAACAAATAATACCAAAAACCTCTAAATCAAACATTTTTGTCAATCAAAATGTATATAACATTAAAAGATATATCATAAACTAAACGTTAATATAAAAAGTTTGTACCAAAATCAAACATTTGTGTCAATCAAAATATATATAACATTAAAAGATATATCATAAACTAAACATTAATATAAAAAAGTTTGTACCAAAAAATAAGGTATAAAAATATACCAAAACAAAATAAACCACAACAAAATTGCAAATGAAGATTAAAATTTACAATACCAAACAAACACAAAAAAACACAAACCATAGTGATTATAGTTTCATACACAATACATAAAAACTACAAACGTTTATCGATCGTCATAAGTACATTTTATTGTACCATAACCCATATCATACTTCTAACAATTATCCATCGACAACATAAAATAATCATGCCAAACAAAACCTTTGGAGCATAATAATCCATTAAACAATCATACTTCAACAAACATCAAAGACAGGCATATATATTGGCTCTTCACCAAAAAATATAAACTCGTGCTCATCTGGAACATCCGCCACATATTTAAACCTTAATGTTTGATTCTGATGCAAATTCCAATCTCGAGCAAGTTGCCTCCAATTGCCTTTAAAATAAATTTGAGTTGTCCGATCTGGCCTTTTTGAGTGGATATCTTGGTGCAGAAACATCCTGAATGCAAATGTCTTGTGTCGATGCAATGCATGAAGATAATTGGATAGCTTGTGCGCTTTCACAAATCCCTCACGTATTGTCTACATTAATCCGATATAACATTATTAGTTAATACCATCTTAATTAACAAATCATTTCAAAAATAAATTGATAAAAGCAGGAATGTTTCAAAAAAAACTTACAAGACGGTGTTGCTCAAACACATAGCAATAAAGCTTCGTGTAAAAAGTTTTATTCTCATCATTGTGTTCCAACTCATGACCACGCAAATTACATATTTGGAACATACGAGGATCTACCAACAAAATTAAAGAAACGTGTAAGCCCACTTCAAAAACATTATTTTCAAACAAAACTCATGAACTTATGTATACTTACCGTTATAAAAAATATGCTTTGGTTGATCAAAATGCAATACTGTGTGAGGAACTTTTACATAGTTAATTCGACCATCACCCATAAAACTCATAAGACTCAACCTATTATTCAGAATGTTAGTCAATACAATCCTTTTTCCAGGAACAAAGCCTCCAAAAAGAACAACATCATCCCAATCCAATCCGGAAAACACATGGCCATAATTTATGCTCTGTCTAGGAAAAGCTTGAAGCCCATGCATCACTTGAACTTCAAAACCATTCACTTTAATCATGAAAACATTATTACCTACATAAGGAAGAAAATTGAACGATAGAACCTACGAAAAAAACACAAAAAATAAATTACTGAATACCATCGAATAATATACTTAACACAACAAAACATTCTAATTTAGTTAAATAACATATGTTTTATTCAACATACCGGACATTCCTCTATATTATGACCTACTATAGCAGTGCACCTTGCAAGTCTTCCTGATGCATTTAACGTTCCATAACCACCTGATTCAATACCATTTGCATCATACCCTGTTACATAATATGTATCCGCACTTTCGTTTAAAAATTGTAACAATCTAATATCTTCATATCCACTTAGCTTCATGAAGTGTTCCCAAGTTTGTTTATCAAATTTCCATTGTCCTTTTCTTTCCTTTAACAACACCTTAAATTTCTTACATCTGTTGTTAATCAAATAAACCCATGTTTTGCCATTAATATAAACCTTCTTGAACCAAACTGGAAGATCCTGAAATAAAACAAAACATAACATTGTTAATAAGCACGATTACAACATCATAGTAACAAAATAAGTTTTATTTGTCAAATTTGAAAACTGTTTAAACACAACAAATATACCAGCTTCTTCCGGTATGTATTACTGTCGACTTCAATAACCAACTGCGTTTCAATCATTTTCTACCACACACCACATCAACTTATAAGTAATGGGAAATACAAAACACAACACAACACCATTTATGACAGCAAATCCATATTGAACTACATCAACAATAAAAACTCAACTGCCAACACTAAACCAACAAACACACACATAACAAAATCCAACTAAATTCCCAATTTAACAACTAAATAACATCCTTTACAAATCAATTATGATCGCGTAAACTAATTCATAATATGTTACAAACCATTACTAACTACAATGCACAACCCTACTTAATGAAACACATTCATTTAACAACTGATTTAGCAAAAAACATTACTAATTTAAAAGATCATAAACTATTAAACTAACACAAATCACACTATTATCTTCACAAAGTCAAAAAAACCCTTACAAGACTTGATGTATGAAAGTATTGTAGGTATGTTTACACTGGTATATACTTAATGCTCGTAATCACTAAAAGGTCTTGATAATCAAAGGATGTAAAGTATGTTTGTATTTAACATATTCTTTTATACATAATTGATTTGAGAGACACTCACATTCATATAACAACTAATTTATCAAACACATGAATAATCTAAAGGGTCATAAACTATTAAACTAACAAAACAATAAATTTAGATACAACAATAAACAAAGAACAATAGAGAATACAACAATTTAAATCACAATATAATATATAACTAATAAAATAATACATAAGAATATCTTAATCTGATAAAATTACCAAATTAGGGGTTTCACAAACTAAAAAATAAACAGCACATGCAAATATACAATCTTAAAATTAACCCTAAATTATTATAAAAAAACAATATCTGAACTAACCAAAATAGTTATCATCAAGAATCAATTATATTAAACATAATCTCAATCACTAAGGAAAAAAAAGAAGATATAATATCAGGCATTCGATTAAAAAACAATAAAAATTAGAATCTAAAGAGGGGAAAGAAAATCGATTCAGTACCGGAAATTTGATGCTCATGATCGGAGATAAACAAGAGTTTTTTATGTTATATTCAGTATATTACTAAAGTAATATAACAAAAAAATCAATTAAGAAGTACTAAGAATAAATTAATCTATATAAAAATATAGGTAATGATTACCTATTTTACTTATACAACACTATATATACTTTAACATGCAATTCTAACTCATATCATGTATAAAATAATACAATAAAAACAAATGTTACAACTTAAAAAAACAATATATTAACATAACATATAAGTAATTGACGTAAAAAAAATCATAAACTTCAACAATTAAAAAGTTTTGAAGAACAACATATAACAAAATAACAAAAAGTGATATACTTATCTAAGAATTTATATTTACAATTCGGTCAAACATATATAATTCAATCAAATAACATCATTCATAAATTGTTATATATAAACAAAAGCACAACCGAAATAACAATATATTGAGGTCAAAAACTTTATTTTAGTTCGAAATTTTAACTAAATATAAATCAATTATTCAAACCATATAACAAATATAATAATGTACAAAATTTTAAACAAAAGGAAAATATTTATTTAAAGTCATTTTTTTAATTTGAATTAAAAAAAAAAAAAAAAAACGAATATCTATTATATACAAATACCTACACGTGCATCTAAACCCTATAAAACTCACAACTCATCATCCCTACATAACCATCTAACAAAATCACTTCTACCAAATCAATTTAATCAATAACGAAATCCTTCAAAGATCTAAAGGTAATCACAAACACACTTTTATATGTAAATTAACCATAATTTTATATGATTTATCTATATATTCGATTTGCAACCTAATAGTGTATGTATAGATCATCGATGATAGGATTAAAATCAACTTAGAATCATGTATAAATATTTTTGTCCCATTGATTATGAATCCCCTGATATTAATAACAATGATATATGATATAACTTAAATAAACCCTATCATGATCATTAGAGTTTATATTAAATTTTCATAAAATAAGTATGATTTGTTAATGTGTTTGAGTGTAAAAACCATCATCCACTAACATATCACAACAATCATTCTCACAAAATTCATATTCATATTGTAATATTGGATTAAAACTTAGGAATTGCTTTATATAGGTTAACCTTCCTTTACAGAATATTTGTCATTGTAAATCAACAAACTAATATCCTGAAGTCAATGCATCCTTCACCATAAACAATTACTATTAGAAACCAAAAACTTATATTCACTTTCATGATTTATTAATGTGGAAACAGGATGGCACAACAATTTCTTTTTGAATACATTCATGACACCCCAGAAAATGCACAGGTAAAACTAAACCATCAAATTTTACGTTATGTACAAGCCATAGAAAAAATGCATTTAAGATTGCAGGAATAATTGCATATCACTTACTTTACAATTACCATAACAGATCCTACCCGATGTATTTACAGAGTACTTTAAGACTCCAAACAACATGTTGTACTTGAACGGCCATGACAGGTACCATTACAAAACAGAGTTCACAAACATAGATGGCAAATGGGTGTTATCGGACAAAGAATGGATTGCCTTTGTTGCATCCAATGTGCCTCGCAACACAGCAACAATCCATTTTATAAGGCAAGGAGAATAAGACTTTTATGTTACGGTATATGACATAAATGGATCGAGTGTCCGTGGTATGACAAAGCGACTATAGGACCAAGAATGATCGGATGTTTGTCAACATATACCCCGTGATTCACGGTAAAAACACGATCTATATCTAACTTATCAATTTCATACAAGATCTAAATTGACAATTTCCTAAAATTACTTGCGATTCTCGCTGAGATTTCCTACAAGATATTTGGAAAAACACCTTCACACTCTATTATGATGGTCTGACATTCCAAGTTCGACACAAGCAATGGCGGAACTTGACCATTTATTTTGGGGGGCCGAATCAGAGATTTGTTTGTAACCTCAACTAAATTACCCCTAAAACCTATAACATTTACACTAGGTGCCGTAAATTTTGGGGGGGACTCACCCTCATAAAGGTCCGCTATTGGACACAAGAGAATAAAACCATGGGAGGATAGAGTCATTAGAATGAATACATTAACAGGATGCGGTTGGGACAACTTTGTAATGTAACGAGGAATAGAGTGTGTCGAGCTTGTGTTCAAAACCTAGGCAAATATACCTTATCGGTTGTCGTAATAGGAGGATATGATGGACTAGGATTGAGCGAGGAAGATATCTGAACAACTTTGTTAAAAGACCATCAAGACCACTTATGTATCATGACTGACATGGTAAGTTTTTGATTTTATAAACAACTTAAACTTTTAACAAAACATCAAATATTGAGAGAAAAACTATAAATAAATTAACTAACTAAGACCAAATTTATTTTTACAGACGTGAGAATGCAGCACATATGCACATGGTACCATCACGCATCTCACATAAAGGAAGACAGAGTTGTTTACACACCCTTCCATCCAGATATTGGCTACTACTACAAACTGGTAATATGTTACTAATAATATTGCAAAAACAAACATTACATATAAGTAGTACAATATTCTAACATATGCAAAATCTTATGTGACCAACCAGATAATCAACTCACCAATCTGGGATGCCTTGGACATGCACAAGTACATAAAAGCAGAGATTGTCCACATGAATGCCGTATATGTTATCAACTTACAAGTGCTTTTAAAATAGACAAACCCTTTTCAAATACAATCTTTGGTCATGGAAGGAAACTGGTATCAATTTGGAAAAGATTGTCACTTTGAAGAACACAAGATGATGCGCATTAAACTAATGTGTTATCAGACAAAGGTTATCGACGATGTCAACCAACGAGTAGCTATATTTCATGTCTGTTAATATACAATAGCAGTCTAGCTGTGTATCGCACATACATTTACATATATGTAACTCCTTTTTGGAAGACACAACCTTCAGGATCTTTCCAGTTTTTGTTTAGATGTTATTAAAACTATGTATTTAAGTTTAAACAAGTTGTTACTTTCGTTAATGATTACTCATTTGCTAATCTGTTATTGATTCAACATGATTTAATAATAGTACAAATAATGCAAAGAACCTAAACACAGATTTTCCCAGACAATTTTTGCTAATCTAGTGTTGATTCAACATGATTTAATAATATTACTAATGATTGGGTGTGCCCAAAAACAAATTTTCCACAACAAATTGTTTACATAATACCTGAATTCAACACAATGTCATGCCACAACATTTTGTTTACATAATATATGCATTTAACATACACCTATATTTGATGGAAAATGTTAAGTAACCAATCAAACAACACAACGTCAAAATAGAGAAACAACTAACAATCCTAAAAAAAATCATAACATAAAGTAAAAATAACATAAAACATACTTCTGCATCAAATTAAACAATAACAAAGACTAACAATCCTAAAAAAGATCATATCATAAACTAAAAATAACATAAAATTGACAACACATTAATAAACATCTAAAATATATTAACATAATTAAGTCATACTAATAAATACACATACTAATGTCATAATAAAGAGTAATAAACATCCATCATATACCACAAGCAAAAGATTGTTAGACCCCGCATCTAAGCCATAAAGATTACAAACCAAAACACATAAACGATCATAGCAACAAAGCAGACGCCACTAATACTCCAACGCCTTCACCATCTCCACCATAACAAAGCAGTTCTTGAGGCGCCCGCATCTTAATAACATTCATCGAGTTTAGTAGCTTCCAATGATCTTCTTTTGGACCTTCAAGAGATGTGAAACGCACTTCAAAGATCCCTCCCGAAAAACATCTCCACCTCCGTCACCAGCTGTCCAAATCTGCGAACCCGTCCTTGAATCTCTGTCGCTCTCCTTCTAAAATCCGCCTCTGCGCGCTTGGTCGTTTTAATTTCATTTGCATAAAATACAAGCATCATATCTTTTTCCCTCCTAGAACCAGCAATTCTTGCTAATTGATCACAAACATGCATTGGAGTAGGCATTTTTGAACCTATAAACACTAAACTTTGATTGCAAAATAAAAATTATCATTATTAACTATCCACATATACATCAAACAGAACAAAAGGGGGTTTTACAAATTAGCAACAATAACATCATGAATAACAAACAAATGGAGTAGGAATTTTTTAACCTATATACACTAAACTTTGATTACAAAATAAAAATTATCATTATTAACAATCAAAACATAGATCAAACATAGCAAAAGGGGGTTTTACAAACTAGCAACAATAACAGCATGCAATAACAAACAAATATATGTATATCGAAATACATATGCCAACAGACAAATACATTATATTTAACTTAAACACGCACACTAAAGGTTCAAAATAATAGTCGAATACTAAAAAATACTCATTTTTACTCTAATTAAAATAACAACAAGTAACCAACATCGAAGTTCATAAACTAACTCACATTGTATATTAGCAAGAAAATCGAATAGATTCTTGGAGAAGATGAACAGTTGGTGATCCAAGATGACCCTTTGATTCTAAGAGCTTATTTGATACGCTTTATGTTAATAAAATAAACATTAGTAGTAGTTAGGTGGTTAGGTGTTAATATTATTATAATAAGAATAATCAAATAAAAATACAAAAACAATAACATATTATTAAAAAAAATCACTATTTAGGATATAATGTTCATGTACAAACAAGTTAACATTCCAATAATAAAATTCATATCAGAATTAAAATAGCAAAACAACTGTTTGTTAATATATATATATATATATATATATATATATATATATATATATATATATATATATATATATATATATATATATATATATATATATATATATATATATATATATATATATATATAACGTATGTAAACATAAACAATAATAAACTAAATTACATTTGAAATTAAACAAACAAGAAATCACAAGACGTGCCCGCCTAATAACATATTATTGAAATAATCTCTATTTAGTATCTAATGTTCATGTACAAACAATTTAACACTAAAATAATAAAAATCATATCACAATTAAAATAGCAAAACAACTTTTTGTTAATATATATATAACTCTATGTAAACATAAAAATACTACACTAAATTACACTTTGAATTAAACAAGCAGAATCACAAGTCGTGTCCACCCAAGTGTACTAAACATGATTTACACACTTTGAATTAAACAAGCAATAAATCACAAGTCGTGCCGCCCTTGGCTTAAACTTAAGCAGTGTGTGTGTATATATATATATATATATATATATATATATATATATATATATATATATATATATATATATTTAAATTCATAAATTAATATATACTAGTTGTACAACTTAGAGTATTCAAATAATTTTTATATTAGTATACATGTTTACTTGCACCAGTGACAATCAATGTTGTAAAATCGCTAGGCGCTAGTGAGGCGGTCGGGTAGGGCCTAGCGATTAATCGGTTAGGCGGGGATTAATCAGAAATTAATCGGATTGAAATTTTTATGCACAAATTTGTAATTTTAAATATTATATTATAGTATATGTATGAGATAAACATAGTGCATCAAATTTCAAATATTTCAAGTGTTCAAATATAATATAATACATAACTCTTCAAAGTTTAAAGTCAAATATAGATATTACTCGGTTTGTTGATCATTTCTAAGCGATCTTTGACCGATTTTGTCCGATTAATCGATTTGTTGACAGATTTTTAAGCGATTTTGTCCGATTTTTAAGCGATTTTGTTCACCGACTTTTAAGCGATTTTGTCCGATTAATCGGTTTGTTAACCGATTTTTAAGCGATCTTTGACCATACCGCTTAAATAAGCCGATTATGATAAATCCGGGTGCTTAGTGACCAATCAACGACTATGCGGGGATTAATCGGCCGCCTGGACCGATTTTTACAACAGATGTGAGAACTATTATAAGACTAAGGTCATTTCTAATGGAGTGAGGTAACATATCTCAATAAAGTGATTTAGACGCCAACTCATCACTCAATTACATTGTAAGGACGGTGGGTTTAAAGTGAGTATGTCTCTGAATATACACATGTTATGTGCCATTGCACCAATCAAATAATCAATTAAAGGACTCATTTGTATAGATAGTGGAGATAGTGGAGATGTAACTAATTAAATGACATTGTAGTTTTCATATATAAGTTCAATAGATTGTAGATTGGTGTGAGTTGAATGCCTTTAAAGTATACTTGCATGTATGACAAGCCAACAGATCCTACATAATGCCAAGTGTCATGTCCATATAGGTGTTATTGTCTTATGTAAGAGTGTATAAGTTAAGAGCACCCACAATGAGTCAAGTTAGCAATAGCTTTTTCTTATTTTAAAAAGCTTTTTAAAGGTGTTTTGTAACATTGCATCAATAGCTTTTCTAAAAGCTTTATATAAAGACATGACAAACATCAAGTCTTTCTCAAAAACTTTAGCTAACAAACAATATGTGCATTAAATGCATTAAATACTTTAAGTCATTGAAAACTTTGAGCATTGTGGATGCTCTAATACTAGACATCATTATTACTTTATTTGGAACCACATGTAAACTAAAGGAATATATATCTCTTTTCTCTCTTTAGAGTATCTACAATGCATAATACATTTAATTACTAAAGTTTGCAAAAAAAAATTGAAGTTTACCAAGTTATTATATAAAAGCTTTTGATGCAATGCAAAAAATTCTTTCAAAAAGATTTTTAAAATAGTGAAAAGTTTTTCATAACTTGACCAATTGTGAATGCTCTTAGAACTGATTGGATGAACAAAGTTTACCAAGTTATTGTTGAAAATCTTTTCAAAATGCTTTTGATGCAATGCAAAAAATTCTTTTAAAAAGTTTTAAAAATAGTGAAAAGCTTTTCACAATTTGACTAATTGTGGATGCTCTTAAACTGATTGGATGAACAAAGAAAGTAAAAAGTGTATCAAACTAATTAAGTTAAAAATAAATAAATAAATAAACTGATTGGGTATAGTCACGGAGGTGTAAGCAAGCTTGGAGTTATATTTAGGGCACGTTTGGTACGAGAGAATGCCATAGAATGGAATCGTAATAGAGAATGGAATTGTAGAGAAAGTGAATCATGTTTGAGAAAGAATAACGATTCTACTGTTTGGTACAAATAAAGAATGCGTGTGATATAGAGCATTCTCTTGTTTGGTTATTGTATATAATACATGAATAAAAATGAATTTTATCATTTAAATTTTCATTTTAAACATTTGGTTACCTAAATCATCATTAAAATAATATGATTATTTAAATTGCTACTTTAAATACACTGAGTATATGCTAACCTTCTATCGCAAAAGCAATATTGGAGGATCTTTTGTTGGGTGTAATTCGTAATAATGTGTACAATTGAAAATTATTTTTAATAATATTTATTTATAATAGTTCTAACGAATTTTGAAGAAACCCAAACATAAAATAAAATAAAATAAAATAAAAAGAAAAAGAAAAAAAGAAATATGATATTAGCATTTGAATAACTCGTTTTATAAGAAAATGTTAAAATACAAACGTTGATATGAAGATTTGATATCTAACTTATTAATTTTGTATTTCTAATATTTAAAAAAATATATATATATATATATATATATATATATATATATATATATATATATAAATGAAACAAAACATTTGAAGATGATGTTTGAAATCAATTTTTTTCATCATACGAAAGAATCAACCATAGAATGTTTCCCTTTTGTTCACCAATTCTCTCCTTTCTTCATTATTTCAAGAGAATGCAGAGAATGGAAAGAGAATCAAATATTGATTCACCGATTCCATTCTCAACACAAACAAACACGAGAATGCTTCTCTATTCCGTTTCTCAGCTTTCCATTCCATCGTACCAAACGTCCCCTTAGTACTAGGTATTGGGTTATTATTTGGCTTTTGGAATGGTTCACTTGCAAACAATTATCTTCAACATTTTCATAAGGTATAATCTTTACAGTTGAAAATTTATATTTTTATGTTAACTTGTTCTATTCACATGTTTATTGTTTTAAATACAAGGCCTTTACATGAAATAGTTTAATATGCTAGATAATAAGTTTGTCATTGATTTTATATGATAGATTTTGATATAAAAATAATTATAGAAACTCAATTTTGACATGATAATTGTTTTAATAACAGATTTTGTATATGTTAACAAGTCTTATATGCTAAATCATTTCATGCAAATGATTGTGTATGATTAGATAATAACTTTTACGTATGCTTTAAAAATTTAACGTATATACACATAAGACACCATTTGAGTTAAAGTCTTTGACATGAAAAATACATGTTGCATGTATATTTTTATCTTTCATAAGCTGATCATGCTAATAGTGAGCTTTTCAAGAGTATAGCTTGTATTTTGTTAAATTATTCTAATACGCTTTAGAATATTATGAATTGATACACAAAGACTTGGAATATACGTGACTTAAATTGCCATATCTTTTACGTAATTACAACAAAAGTCTGTAGCTACAAATAATTCGTCTCTTGGTATAACTGAAAAATAGAACAAACATGTTTCCTTACACTCTATGTTACATGTGATTACGAGGTTTTTGGTCCTAATAACAAGTATGATAGCTTAGAGCATGGGGTGTGCCGTGGGTTCCTACTCCTCTTCATTTAGGCCCCACGTGTGACACCTCACTTCCACATCACTCCAACACACTCACTTAAAAATACCTCAATCACAACTTACTAACTTCTCTTCATTTGGGCCATCGCACTCATTTTATTTTTTCCATATTTTCCAAACACAATTAAATTCATTTCATTCATTTAAAATAAAATACAACTACAATATGAAAAAAAAAAAAAAAAAAAAAAAAAAAAAAATATATTTTTTATCTTGGTCCAAGTATTAAAAATATTTGATCTTAATAGATAAACTAAATTATCAGTTACCAAAACTTATAAACAAAAACAAGTAAAAAACAACAAGTCATTAAAAAACAAAAGAGTTTTATCTTGTTGGTCAAGTATTAAAAAACAAAAGTATTAAAAAAATAATAAAATTTACACGTGACCCCCCTTCACGTCTATATAGATAACGATGAGACCCAGTTACAGTTTTAGAGAGAAACCCAAATACAAAGCACCATTTCTAGAGCGAGAAACACACCATTTTGACAGAGAAGAAGAAAGGGTTTTATCTTTTAAACGGTAATATCCATACGTTATTATGAAATGGGTTTGTCGTTTACCATGTCGTTGTAACGACGAGGAGGTGACCGGCGAGTTGTGATGGTGTCGTGGCGAGGGCCAAATTGAAGTGGCGAGAGGCCACGTATGATTCGGCGAGGAACGAATTCATCCACACCCCATGCTCTTATTGTTAGAAAAATGTTGATTTGCACTTTTGTAACATATTGGATTTCACATACACATCATAACACAAACATAAGTATCGTATACTATGGTTTTAGAGAGAAAGTTAGAGGTTTGGGAACTTTAGTGAGAGAAAGAAAAATCCTATTATAGCTCCAACTCTCTACCTTGGAAGGTAGAGTATTTATAATACTTACATAAATCGCCACCTCTGGTTTGTGGATCGAGCATACAGTTGGGTAAAGACCCGTCCGTCCTCCACGGTGTTACTTAACTAAATACTACTTAACTTGTAATAATCTATGACTACGAGCTTTCTAATGATTACATATACTTGAGGTGACCGACTCTTTAATAAGCTGGATTTACTAAATCCTAACAATCTCCCCACAAGGAGGTCACCTCAAACACACATTAAAAATTACATTGAATACAAACAGATATTTCATTATAAATTGTTCTTGCATTCATGATGTAGGACTTTGCTCACGAAGCTTGTAGTCATCGATTCTTCATTATTGCATGTTTGGTTAATCCAAGTGGAGGTCTTTAAGCGATCCTCGTGATACATGAGTTTTGAGCCGACTTTGAGATCATCAACAATCATAAATTTCGACTCATCCATTGTGGTGTTGGTATTATGTGATGTTGTGACTTTTGGACCGACATGCTCACATTTTGGATCATGATTTCTTCTCATCGAGTAGCGGAAGCTTTCGTTGATTCATGATATTGGCGGCGTAGCGAAGCATAGAGTGAAAATATCGAGTCATTGATGCACTAATCATGATTTCTTTAGAATGAATGTGTTGTGTGAGCATGCGGCTATGAATTGACCGCTTCATTACGATCGGTTGCAAGCGTCGGGCGACCTGCATACAAGAGTTAGCAATAAAGCGTCGAAAGCGTCTTTGATCACTTCGTTGAATTGAGGTACACGCCCACGGTTCCCGTTGATCGATTACAAATCTTTTGTGATCGGTATAATTCGAAGAATTTCCTTGACAGTTTCAGAATGCTCTAATTTGTTCTCAAACCGAACATCTCAAAGAAGACAACACGGGTGAGTGAACCAGGTAATTGAGATTCATTGATTGATAAAAGAGATTTGAAAAACAATCGTATCGCTCAATAGAAATTGTTTTGCAATACAACGAAGGTTTTAATTGAAATCAATTATCAATCATAAACACCTTTTATTTTGAAGTATTTGTACACGATCGGTGTGCTAAAGGATAGAGTTTTTAACAACGACCGGTTTTCAAAGGTATCCGTCAATCCATAACTTTGAACGAATTGATTCAAAGATTGAATTGCCCCATTGTTTCGTTCGGTTGTCACATGGTTGATCTATTGAATAGATCTCACATGCCACCACCGAGAGCTTGTTTGATGTTGGCTCCATAAGGCTTTCCATCTTCATTGTGAATATGTTTGCATATCACTCGGATGTTCAGCAATACCACAAGGATAATGCGTGGGACTCAAGATATAATCTCTCTTTCCACATTGTGTGAAAGCGAGAGTCTTCATTGAAAGTGTCCTAATGAGATTTATAGATGATCTCGTGGCTCTAGACTCAATTGTGCATATTTGGTTCCTATGTCGAGACTAGGAGAGGTCTCCTTCTTCAATACCAACTATCTCTAAGAGAAAGTCGATAGATTATATCGGTTCCGTGAGAATGAAACAAGTCCTTTAAGAGGAACTTGAGTGGTTTGGAAAGTTGAAGTGCGGTCGTCCACTGGGTCCATGACGTCTTGTCTTCAATACCGATGTTACCTTGGTAACCACCGAGTATATGAATTGAACCGGTTTACGCCTACGGTTGAATTTTTGGAGGGCTATTTCTTTTCACCCTTTTCATATTCATTTCTTTTTCATCCTTCAACCCCTTCGATTGCTTACAGAGACTTCATTACTAGAACCTTGTTGTGTTTATTCGGTTCTAGCTCTATCTCGATCCGCACTCTTCCCATATCTCACTTTTCTCCTTTTTTCATCATACCTAAAGACTTCTACACTATCTAGTGGATTGTCCCTGAGTAGATCCCTCCGGTTCTTGCAGATCATGGGAACAAATACCAAACCTTATCAACCTTATATCACCTTACATAAAGTAAATTTGGTCGGTCTATTTGGTATTGTTCATCTGCCATTGGAACCATTTGAAAATCAATCCAGATACTTGTGATGTATTATCAAGGCATTTTGTACCTGAATTGTTTTTTATAATTTTTGAAGCAGAGCTCCCCCTCAACATGTGCATCACGCATCATTTTTTAATGGAAATAATTTTCATCTTTGAGGGATTGGCTTGCATCTAAGAGTAGTTATATGAAGAATGTGGTTTTCAAAATAGTTGCTCCCTCAATATGTACATGGAAATTTGAAGATGTTTTGCACATATTAGGAAAAGACCGCACATTGAAATAAATTGATCACGTTTCAAATCTTAGTGGTTTAAGATAGATGCTCCCCACCAACATGTGCATGTAAATTTGAAATCGTTTGGCACATGTGGGAAGGAGAGCTTGTACATCCTTATAAAACCATTTACCAATTATTAGATTAAATCCAATTTAAATCACAAATTCTCCCCGATCACAATTATCAAATCATTTGAGATTTGTGATCTCTGTAAATTTAAATTGATTTTAAAAGCTTTTAAGGAGAATTGTGACTTGATTATGAAACCGTTTTAACTTATACGGATCGGATTTTGAGACTTTAAACTCCATTGATTAAACATGCATGATTATCTTTTGACAAACAATTGTATGACAAATAACTTTTTGATTTAATTGAAATCATTCTCCCCTCAATCAATGACATAAGTTGTTGATTGAGAGATAGATGTTTTGACAAATGTTAAGTCGAGATGATTTTCAAAATAGAGTCCGAGTTATTTTTCAAAGCAATTAGTTTTCATTAGATAATAAGTTATTGTTTATAGAATCGAGCAAGAATTTTGAAAACCAAGATAAAGCATGACTCTGTTCTTTCATTGAAGAGCAGGTTACTGCCTGAAATGACAATAAACCATTTTGTTTCACTTTCTCACAAAAATAATTTTTTATTTTGATTTTTTTTTTTTTTTTTTTTGATCATTCGAACTTCATCTAAAGACCCGTGTCATTCTTTGAATGACAGCACAAAGACCGTAGATGTTATCGAACCATGAAAAACATGACAAAAAAAGGACAATATTTTTTGGAATTTTTCAAGATTTTCAAATTTTTATGGATTTTTGAAAGTTTTATAATTTTCTATTTGCTTTTTGTTGGTTTTGTAATTTTGTATTTTTTTTTTCAAAAAGATATTTACAAGAGATAGATTAAGAAAGACCTTTACTCCTCGTTTTCATCTTGAAGGCGTTTGAGTGTTTTCGGTTGTAGGCTCTTAAGACCAAGTCGTGGAAGGATAAACTCAAACGTTCTCTAGGAAGAGCTTTGGTGAAGATGTACGCTAGCGATATTGATCCTCACAAAATAGAGTTCCACTACACCGTTTTCAACTTGCTCCCCGATGAAATGATGTCGAATGTCGATGTGCTTTGCTCTTGAGTGTTGTGCGTTGTTGCATGAGAGAGCAATAGCACTTTATTATCACAATCTGTAGGATTTTGTTAAATTCAAAGCCATAGTCGGATAATTGGGATCTCATCCAAAGGATTTGAGCACAACAAGATGACATGGCTATGTATTCAACCTCTGTAGAGGAAATAGAAGTACTCATTTGCTTCTTTGAAGACCAGCTCACAAGCTTATCACCCAGCTGAGCACCTCTAGGCGTACTTGACGTGTATCTTGACATCTGCATGATCAACATCGCATAGGTCATTAGTGACATACGGTGTCCTTGGTGCCAAAGTCCCATATTGATGGTTCCTTGAATACCGAAGACCCGTTTAACCACTTCAAGGTGCTTTTGGTAGGCTTAGCCCGATATCTAGCACACATGCAAACAGTGAGAAGATGTCTCGGTCTCCTCAGGCGTGAGGTACATCGAGGATCGATCATACTACGATATCTTGTTTGGTCTACCATATTCCACGAGTGGTCCTCATCCAGTTTAATACGCTCTATCATGGGAGTGTCAATCAGGTCACTAGAATCAAATCCAAATTTCTTTAAAATTTCATTTGCATATTTAGATTGATTTATAAAATGCCTCCGGGATTTTGTGAAATTTGTAATCCCAAAAAATGACATTTGTCCCATCATTGACATTTGAAATTTAGAACCTATTTCACTTGAAAACGGTCACATTCATTGGGGTCGGTCGAGGCAAAAATGATATCATCAACATATATTTGAGCGTGAATTAAATGTTTGCACGACTTTACGGTGAACAATGTCGGATCAAGCTGCTCCTTTCTTTGAATCCGGTAGATAGAAGAAACTTTGATAGTGTATCATACCAAGCCCTGGGACTTGCTTTAAACCGTAAAGAGCCTTCTTCAAGCGATGAGCGTGAGTAGGATGCTCGGATTCACAAAGCCTTGAGGTTGGGCGGCGTATCGACTTCTTTAAGATCTCCGTTAAGAAAAGCCGTCTTTACATCCATCGATATACAACCATGTTCTTACTTGCGGCGTTAGCCAAGAAGATTTTGATTGCCTCGATCACGAGTAAGCGGAGCAAATGATTCTTCAAAGTCAATACCCTCTTGGCGGTATCCTTTTGCAACCAATCGAGCCTTGTTCTTTAAAACATCACCATGCTCATCAAGTTTTACTTTGAAGATCCACTTTAGAGCAATGATCATTGCATAACTGGAGGCGGTACTAATTCCCGTACATCTAGTCGATCAAACTCATGAATTTCTTCTTGCATGGCATTGAACCGGTATCTTCATTCATGGCGGTTTCGCGTCTTTTGGTTCGATCTTAGAGAGTACGAATTGAAGAAGAACCATAAGGCATCGGTTGCAAGTTGTTTCGTGTGGATCTTGGACAAGAGAGGTTTCCAACGATGTTGTCCAATGGATGATCATGTGTCCATTTTCTAAGATGTTCATGTGGTTGTTGTTGTTGAGGAACCGAAGTAGCGTAGTCTATATCTCCGATGACGATGGTTCTTATGATGATTCGGAGCAAATATGTTTTCAAAGGGTTCGTCTTGGAGGAGCAAAAGGGTTTTCATCATACTGTGTATGACACCATTTCCATTGTGTACACTCGATGATTAATGATTTGATGATAAGGCGGTGATCGTGACGGCGCTTCTTGACTTAATGATATTGAGGCGAAGGTTGACTTCATTCACGGGGATAGGAGCAGCCTCATTGATGGAATTGACATTTCATCGACATTCGGTTCATAGTGTTCATCAAACATTGGATCAAACAATTTCTTTAAATCATCTTGATGGAGGTACATATGGAGTTCTTTGGGAGTGATTAGATACAAGAGTAGAACGATAGGACTACTTGAGAAATGTTGAAATGCGGGTCTAGAACTGGATTGTCCTGGAGCCATTTGACCGGTCGACTCATCGAGCGTGACGTGAATTGTTTCCATGATATTTCGTGTTCTCTTGTTGTAGATTCGGTATCCTTTTACATTTGGTGCATAACCCACAAATAATCCATGTCCGCTTTAGCTTTTAGTTTACCTAAATCTTGACCGTCATTAGTTGGGTAACATAAAGCACCAAACACACGAAGGTAGGATAGATCGGGTTTTCGTTTATGGACAAGTTCATATGGAGTTTTCCATGAGAGGTGTGAATAAAGGAGCGATTTTGGGTGTAGCAGCGGTGGCAATGGCTTCACCGAGAAACATTGGAACCTTTGAGTAAATAAGCATTGTTCTAGCGGCTTCCACAAGAGTTCGATTTAGTCTTTCAACTACACCGTTCGTTGAGGTTCGTGGAACACTTCTTTGATGGTGATTCCAACACTTTCATAAAAGCTGGATTAAATCTTTGTTAACGAACTTTGTGCCATTATGCATTCGAACAATTCTAATGATATTGTTAAGTCGAACTTGAAGTTGCTTGATAAGTTTAATGATGACATCGGGTTTCATCCTTTGTCCTAAAAACTTTACCCAAGTGAATCGAGGTAGTCATTGACAACGACTAAAATATATTTCTTCCATTAATAGTTTGAACTCTCATTGGTCCGCATAAATCCATATGAAGGGTATGAAGAACTTCCATTCTTGAGTTTGTGGGTTTTGGTTTGTGGGCATATTTTGTGCTTTTTCCCAATTGGCAAGTGAACAAAGATGATCTTTTCATACTTTAATCTGGGTAATCCTCTTACTAAGTCCTTTACGGAAAGATTGTTTATGGTACCAAAGTTCAAGTGATTGAGACGACGGTGCCATAGCCATGACTTAGTTTTGGAAGCCTTTGACCGCAAGCGAGATGGGTGAAGATTTCATCATATCTTTGATAGAGATGGTGTATAGGATTCACCCACGAGTTCCTCTGAGAAGTTCCACACCATCAAGTTCTCTAACAAAGCAAGTATGTTTTCTGAAGGCCACTTCTAAATCTGAGTCACAAAATTGTCCTCGGAAAATAGATTATGTCCAAGACCTTCAACATAATATACCACAAATCACACTATCTCCAACCACGTAATCTCCATAACCCATAATAGTACCAAAATGATCGTTTCGAATCTCACAGTTCCGATGAATTTGCTTACAAAGTTCATGAGCCGTGACGGTCTTGATTATATGCTTGGAGCAACTGAGTCCGGTACCACGAGCGATTTGAATGATCTGCAGTTGAACACAGACAAGAATGGATAATGGATAATTGGGATCTCCATGCAAGAATGGGTTCCATTTGGTTAATAACGATGATAGGAACACCCACATCGAAAATAGAAACACCCATATCGTAAATAGAAGCAATGGACTCATTAGAAATAGATGTAGTCTTTGGTATCCGTGTTTGACCTATTCAAAGTATGTTCACTTTTAAAGGAATAGTTCTACGGTGGGCATCCATTTTCTAGTGGGCATTGTCTTAGCAGATTGAGGCGGGCCCGATTATCCTTATGGCCAAAAGGTATCCATTGATAACCTATCTTACTAAATGTTCTTCTGTGGGTTTCCTTTGTTTTCTAACTTTCTTCGCCTTTGCCTTTTAGCCTTCTTAGCATGATTTTTAGCATTAACAATTTTAATCGGGCATTTGTGACATTAGACAAAACATTCACACCACATTCATGATTAGCAGCAAATTCAAGCATACATCATTACATGGTTTGCGAGATAGTATCGATTGAATTAATTACGATGCGCATATGGCTAATACTAGAATCAACACGATTCGTTTTATTCAACTCAAACTTAAAGTTCCTAGGTTGGTCTTCTACTCTCTTCCAATGCACATTCTTAGCTTATGAGGTCCTATCTTGCTTGGTATTGCACAGGCTTTGACCGCTTGCTTTAATGTCACCGATTACTCTGTAGAGGAATTATGGGAACATTAGTTGGTTGAACTACTTTTGCATTCTGAACTAGATGTGCAAGGATTTGAACTACTAGAAGGCACATAAGTGTTCATTTTCTTAAAGTGGGCATGGAATGGTTTGTATGCTTGGCACTAGGCATAGAACAAGGCATCACAGACTTTACCTTCGCACTAAAGGATTTAGGAGATGTTGCTATTAAACATTCTAGCAGCTCTTGAGATCGTTTGGCTTTGAATGCAAGAAAACCTAATTTCTCTATCAAGAGGCTTATTTAAGAAATCCTCTTCCACGATCTCACGGAGACATTCTAGACTATCCTTAAGGTGGCGCAATAGTTGTGAAACACGGGTTCATTATTCCTAAGACGAGGAGGAATGTATTTAACGATCGCAATATATTTGCGATCGAGGATGACTTTGATGCAACATTCTCATTAAAAACAAGTGGCGGTTTCCTTTTCACGACTCCTCGATTCTCAATTTCTTTTGTAAAGAGGTTATTTTTTCGTTGTTTTTGTCACGGTGACTTTCATTGAATCATATAACTCTTTAAAATGACGTTTAACCTTTTCATTTTCTTAGAAAGCTCTCGTTTTCATTTTGTAAAGCATTTACTAAGTTTGAAGATGAAAAGTTTGAGAATCTTGAGAATCTAAAGGAGGAGGCATTTGGGTGCGAGTCACATTGTTCTTTTCACCCTTTAATTAAGAGATTTGGACTTTCAACTTTCCGAGCGTGTTACAATGAGCTCGAATCTGCTCATCACGTTTGCTAATTTCAAAAGCGCATCAAATTCGGGAACATCCAAGGATGTCTTGATATTTGAGGTTTTAACATTTATTTCACATGTTGATATTTTAATTGCAAAGTAAGATGCTCAACTTCCAATTTAGAAAAGCTGTTTTACCAGGTTATCATGATCATCCTGTTCAACTTTATCATGCAGTTTAGAGTTAGTTTTTTCAAGCTCAATGACACGATCATGGGAGACTTTCAGAGCAACAGATAATTTATGAAATTGAGAAGCATTAATGGAACAATTTGTAGCAGTGTAAAACACATCTTGAGCAATACATTCAGAAATAAGATTCTCATTCAAAGTATGCAAGTTCTTCCTCTCAATCTTATTATATTTTAATTCTTGCTCATAGTCACTAACTTCAACAATCATCGCATCAAATTCCTTTTCCATTTCTTTAATATCTAAGTCCATCCCCTTTTTAAGACTCTCAAATTGACCTTTTAATTGTTTAAAGAAAGGCATGATCTCAATTAAATAGCAGTTTTAGTTTGCTCAAAACCCTTTCCCTTGATTATCCCAGCTGGTGTGATCCTTTTCTTACAAGTTTTCTCAAAATCAACAAATAATTGAAGATAACGTATTGGTGATTAAGGTCTTGCTTTTAGTGGCAATAGTTCTAGGAACTAAATGCATTGGTGTATTTGGAGGATACACAGTTGTTGAAGGCATTTTCCTAAGGGGTTTGTTACAACAAGATTCTCGCCTTTTGCTTATCTAAGTCCTTTTTCGGAACACTTGTTCGGTGTTAACAACGTTTGAGGCTTAAACATGTTCAAGGAATCCAATTTTCCTTTTTGTAGTCATGGGGTCCGATAATTATGTTTTCTCTTTACATGTAGGATTGTTGAGTTTTTTATCCATTTTCTCCTAGTGACCTCATATGATTTCTTATCTTCCTCGGTGCCTCAGTATGACTAGGTTTACGCCTAGGTTTAAGGATTTCATTGCCATCATAGATAACATTTTGAGCGACTTTTGCTATCTTTCCATACTCGGGGTTGGATTCCTTTATAATGGGGATACTATGCTTATCGTTGAGAACTCTATGCTTCGTGATCATGTGAAAGCGATCTGAATGGTATTCCGCATGCATACAACTTATTTGTTGAAACTAGCGGACCTTGATAGATCTTGAGCTCGTGGATGGTTAGCTATGCCTATGTAATCACAAGCACGATAAAGACAATCTCTACAACTTGTATTTAGTAGCGGAATTATAAACACAAGTAACACAAATAACTAAGAACTACGTGATCCTCTATGGATCTTTATATTAACTAAAACTTTGTTTTCCAATCGGTACATAACTCATACTATTGTGTTCCTTTTATAGACAAGGAACCTAAACAAAACCTAAACCGTTTCCCAAAAGCGTATAAACATAAAACTAAATAAGATATACACAATCACTTCCTAATAAAGCTCATGTATATCCAAACTAAATATACTAAACACGGAATAACAACTTCCATGAAACAAACTATTCTCTATAAAACTTGATGAATTATGTCTTGGTAGAATCCATACACTTGATGAGAATCCCTTGATGATAAGTTCGACATAATCCATACTTCACATAATTCCCAACAATCCTCCCTAAACTGGAATTTGACTTGGTTAAGTTCGGTTTCTTGATAGATCTTTAACTAGACGACACGGAGGATTGTACACGAACACCGGCGACAAAGAATCAAAATAAGAACATCTCTTTGATGAATAAACTACGAAACTCCATATCTTTGCGACAACAAATGACAACATGTACATCAAAACATATTAGTTTCAAACTATTCTCATCACATCCGGTGTGTTAACTCTGTGAGAGGTGAATCATTGAAAATAATGGATTTGATGTGTCTCTTCCAATAGCCATCACTCTTGGAGTAGCCAAATGTTTTAGTTCGAAAACCATGGTACAATAACCATCGATTTATTAGCAAATCGGCAACCATGAAGCGGTTTGAAATGTCTTTACACATGGCCGTTTGCTCGGGACTAGTCAATTCTTAGAATTGGTGAGCGATTACCAAATATGGTAGTCCAATGCCTTTACCACATGCCATATACAAGTGGGCTAGTCAATTCTTGGATTCCAAAAGGAATAACCCATGGTGAATTGATGACCATACAACCCTCGACAATTAAGCATGGGTGGTTGCGGTCCTATGATTTTGAGCAAACCATTACGACTATCAACAGATTTGATGTGTCTTTACCAAAGTGTACCCTTGGACTAGCTAACTCTTTGACATACACAAGGTATATCGGTGAGTCAATAACCATCAATAATATACAACAAACACGCAATAAAAGTTAGACAAACTCAAATAAATTTTATTTTTTTTTTTTTTTTTTTATATATATTTTTAAACTAAGAAATAAAGAAAACAAATATTACAAAAGATACAAAATACCACAATCAAGATGAACCTTTATGTTGCGGAAGCGAGTTTTAATCAATCCAACACATTGTTTTGCATGAAGGTCATCATTGCCAAGCTGGATTAGAAGGTACTTCCAACTTCATCTAAGCAATCTTTCCATTAATGAAGCGGACAAAGGATAAGTCTTATCAGAGAACATACACAAAATCATGCCACATTGTTATACGAACCACATGAACACATGGCGGAGGATAGAATCTCCAACTCTCAATCTCCCACTTATGTGAATTACGCCAAATAGAATACCCTTTACCCTCGGAGAATGAGAATCAAACAAGACTTGAAGATCACCCAATAAATATAAACGAGAACCACGAGGGTTAATGAATAGTATAATCTTGAGTGACATGTTCATACAACATCTTCAAATCATGTCTATCCACCAAATGAAAGATTTCCTTCAAGAAGTTGAGCGTATAGTAGAATTATCCGATCGATAAGCGATATTAAGCTTCCCATTGTCCAATTGATCAATACAGAATGTGTTCCTTCGGAAAAACATCAGCAGTTCCTTCCTTAATAAAAGTTGACTCGTGACCTTGAGATCTAAAGAGCTACTCTTGGAAAGATGTTTCCTAGCTAGTCTCACGAGATCTCCTTAAGGAACTAAGTTTCCTTTTAGCCATCCTTTTCTTCCTCCTACCGGTATATTCATTCCACGAGATAATCCTTCCTCGAAATTTTCAAGAACATTTTCGACTTGAGTAGAAGAAGCGAAATAGATATAGTTGGAACACCATCACGTAAGAAATTCATTACATCAAGCATCTCTCTTGCTTTCTTAGCTTTAGCAACCTTTAGATCATCTTGCTTACTCAATGCATCTCCCAATTATCAACGGATGCATCACAAGGCAATGCTTGGGAGAAACAATAGAAGGTTCGTGAAAGAAACCTTATCGATGAAGGAGTAGCTTCAGGAGTTACTTCAGTAGCAACATCAGGAGAAATCACCTGAGGTGAAACAACATCAAAATTGTCCACTATATCAACTGTCTTAGGTCTCTTCGCTTTAGGAACATTTGAAGTATCAGCAATCCTTTTCAATGTAGAAGAAGAGGTAGAAACAGATGAAGATGAAGAAAACTTCATAATCATATTATATTTTCTAATCAAAGCATCATCAGACAAAGCACAGAAGCTTCATGGACATTGACATGCGAATAGTAGAACTATGATTCTTCACAATTTTCCTCATATGAGCTCTTACGAGCTACGGTCATTGGTTTTCCCTTTTGCTTTATACCTTTGAGCAACAATAGCTCTCCTTTTTGCATTGCTTCTTGCTTCATTTGTTGTCCTCGAGCCATCATTAGAGCCACAAAAGTATCACTACCAAAATCGCACCTAATATACTACGAGCAAGTGTAGGATTAGAAACTACTTCTTGAGTATAAACATCCCAATGTCGTGAGAGCATCTGAGTCATAATTCATCCAGTTCCTTTGTCTCTCAGGAGGCAAAATTGAAGTAGACTGAGCTGCTAGCTGTTTAGCCAATTCCTCACTTTTCTTGTTCTGTGCACACTCATCTAACATTCTTTCTTGTTCTTTCAACTCATGTTCACTTACCAGATCTGAACCAAGTGCTGCATCAATCACTGCTTCCTTCCCTTTATCAGTAGTCTCCTCAGCAGAACAGACTTGAGGAATATCCATAGAAGGAACTTCAGAAGAAACATCCAATTTAGCATCAGAAGAAACATGTTGAGAAAGAGCCTCAACAGGTGTAGAAAAGACTTCAGTATTAGAATCCAGATTATAACTTCGTCCAGCAACAAACACTGCAGAATCATCTGCTGAAGGTTGAGAACTTAGTTGTTCTTGGACAAAATAAGCTTGACCATGTTCAGTAGCAACATCCTCCATTTGAACATCAGCAGATACTACATCAACACTTGGTTCCTTAGAAGCTTCAGTGGATTCCTTATGCAGATATTGTCTTTTCCGTTTGCTAGTGTATCGAATAGGTTCCTTTTCTTTGAAGACTTAGCGACAATAGGAGAAAAGCGGAGTTGTTAGAGTGCATCGACCAAGATTCCTAGTGATGCAAGTGAGGCTCTTCATGCTCCTCATCGAAAAACCAAAACTCTCCTTTTGCCCCTTTTCCAAGTTGTTCTTCCAAGCTCTTAACTTTATTACGCAACACCACAATCGATCACCAAGAGTAGACTTGGTCTCTGTAAGCTCCTTCTTGAGATCGGCAACCTCACCACATACACATTCACTAGAGCATATATAGATGTCGGTGTAATAAGGTCCTCGGCTCCACCGGTGAGATCTCGGTGGTAATGGGAGCTTCATTGGGCCTTCGGGAGAAATATGAACATGCTCAAAATTAGGAAATCCTTCATCAAATTGATTCCTAATAGGACTAGGTGTGGGCGATCTATCGATTCATGCACAACCTCATCAAGAGAATCTTGAGTAGGTGGTGGACTAGGACTAGGTCTAGGTGAAGGTATAGGTGGAGGTAGGTCGGGAGAAACATTAGATGCTTGACAATATTAGAAGGGCCCTCATCAATAGCAAAGAAGGATTACCATCGGCAATAACATTGGTGAAGGTGGATCAACATCATTATCCTCATCGTGACCTCATTCCCACGAGGCAACATAGCTGCTAGCAAAGGATAATGTGTCCCTCATACTTAGTTCTCATTGAAGCAAACAGCTTAGAAGATAAAGCTCTATGGGATAAAAGGCTTGGGTTTGGGTAGACACATCTAATATCATTTGTAAAACCTAGGGTACATCAAAACTTGGTCTTTTCCTAGTTATATTCTCAACCATATTATCGAAAATAAACCTAGAAAAATTATAAGTTAAACCACGAGATAGACATATAATACCACATCCCAATTGAGTGAAAATTGATCCCATCCTCACGATTTATTGCTTAAACATTTGAAGCAATGTATGAACCAAAACCTCCACATAGGACAAAGGCGATTCTTTAACCACATATCGGTCCTTGTACCTTGATATCCAATTGCTCTTAGCCCATCAAGTACCACAATGACATTAGAATGATAAACCCCATTCGATCATCCAAATGAAGTTGTCTTCTTATCGACTCCTCTGTCACCACATGCTCATTCCGTCAATCATTGCAACAATCTACGTATCACTCCGTTTTGTAGCGATTGCCCAAAATTGAGTAACCAACGATTCATATATTGCATTCGGAGAATGTGTTAAAGCATAATGAATCTTGGACCTCGTTAAAATTCTACCATTGGTCTATACAACTCATCACCCTTAGCCGTTCCCGAGCGACTTTATTATGATCATGTTTGAATTGAGCGCCATGAGAAAAATTGTAAGTTAGGGTTAAGATTCACACAAGTGGAAGTGTTTTGAGCGTGAGTAAAGAGGAATCGTTTAATTTGAGGCGAAGATATGCGAATAGAGAATAAGTAGTAGTTTCCCAATTTTGGTCAAATAGTTGACCAATCTTGGCGATGTCTTGCTACTTTTACCCAATTTAACTTTCAACCGGTGAAACACTAGCCATTCTGTTGAAGAATACCAATCGGCGAAATAGATCACGTATTCAAGAAGCTTGATAAATATCTTTTCTTGTTTCAACTATCGCATTAAATCTCATCAAGTCTTGAAGCGTCTATAAAACAATCCCAATGCACACATAACTCTTCATCAAAACCCCAAATATCATCACAAACCCTAATTTCATCAATGCTCCAAAATTAATCACAATCAACCATGAGTAGTTCCACCCCAATCACCCTTTCATCGGATGACAATGCATCCTCCATAAGCGGTCTTGAGAGGTGGAAGAAGAACTATTGTCAAGCAATCCGGCGATGGTGAAGACAACTCATCCATAAGTTCTTATGTATCACCTTATGAAGACTCGGATGAGGAAGCAACTTCAAAGAGAGTGAATGAGCCTCCCTTGCTTTGTTGTGAATGTGCCTTCCCTTGCCGTTGATGATTACGATGACTCTGTAAGGAGAGAACATCTTACTCCCAACCTCCGGCACCTCGGCCTCAACGAAGGCCACGAGCAATCCGCCTCTCCCCAAGGATAGAGGTGGTTCTCGGTCTTCTGCACCAGGTTTTGGTGCATCAACACACATCGTATAGAGGAAATGCTTAAAGATGGTGGATTGATTGCATTTTGGTTGAAATCAATAGATGAAGCACAAAGGACATATTATTTTCTTCATCATCATGATTTGCATCAATCCATCCTTTCCATTTTGATCCTTAGCATCCTCATCATAGTAGTTATGCATCTCCGACCATCGAGATAGAATGAATGGGTGGTTATGCAAGACTTCACAAATGCATATCCGACATCTAGTGTGAAAGATGTGACGATCATGCATATCCAACATTATGTTAGATGTTGGAATAGATGATATGTACTAGATTAGGATTAGTAGATCATGTAGTTGCATTTGATGTTGATTGTACTCTGTATGGTATGGTATAAAGCTGTTTCTCTTGAATGAATGAACAATTTGCTTGATACTTCTCTTGAATGAACATTATAACTTGATACATTGTCTTGATGAAACAAATAGCTCACTTGACACTTTGAATTCGATGAAACAAGCTTTAGAGCTTTCTTGACCATTTTCCAAATAATAACCATGGTAAATTCCAACTTGAATAACCAATCGCAAAAGCAGAACAAACACGAGAAACACACAAACTAACAAGAAAAACAAACTAAGATAACATTAGCGGGTTAGTGTTAGTGAAAAGCAAACAAACCAAAAGTATACATAAAACCTACAAAATTACATAAAAACATGCAAAGTGTACACAAATCCTCCCACAGAGGCATATGCCTCCCACAGAACTATGCCTCCCTTAAACTTTGGGTTAAGGGTTAAGCATACCGATATGGACCACAAGGTGTTGAAACCTTGGTCCATCAAAAGCCTTGTTAACAAATCGCCACATTATTATCGGTGTGAATTTTAACCACTTTTATCAAATGTTTATCATATGCATCTCTTATAAAGTGGTGCACGATTTCAATATGTTTTGTTCTCTTGTGAAAAAGCTGGATTTTTAACAATGCATATGGTACTTTGATTATCAATAAAAATTGTTGTGTTCATGAAGTTATACCCATAATCCAACAATTGATTTTGTATCCAAAGAACACATCACGACAATTAGCGGCGACAACGTACTACCTTGATAGATGAGGTAGCCACTATAGTCATTTCTTGCATTGCCAAGAAATCAATCTCTTTCAAGGAATTGGCAACCTCGGTGGTGGACCTCCTATCGGTTGCACCGGCATAGTCACTATCACTATAAGCTTCCAACTTAAAGGAGACTCTTTTGGGTACCAAAGGCCTAGATGAGGTTGGCCTTTGAGGTACTTAAAGATCTTCTTAACAACATTGAGATGGGAAGTAAGTGGAGTAACTTGATGTCTCGAACAAACACTCACGACAAAAGTAATATCGGGCCTTGAAGGCATTAAATACATCAAAGAACCAATCATAGACACATATAAATGAACATTCACGGTGGATGCCTTCATTGATGGTCTTTGTCTTTGGAGCTTCATAAGGTGTAGTGGCGATCCTTACACTTTCCATACCAAACTTTTCAAGATGTCCTCACATATTTGTCTGGTGATAAAGATACCATCGGGTTTCTGTTGAACTTGGAGACCCAAAAGAAAGTCAACTCCCCATAGCACTCATCTGAAACTCTCCTTCATAAGCTCCTCAAACTCCACACACCAAGCTTCTTTTGTGGATCCAAAATAATATCATCCACATATACTTGCACAAGAATAATGTCGTGGAATTCTTCTTAAGGAAAAGTGTCTTATCAATTGCACCTCGTCTATAGCCATGCTTGATGAAATGATGAAAGCCTAGCATACCAAGCTCGGGTGCTGATGAAGTCCATAGAGAGCTTTGACTACTTTGTAAACATGATTAGGATGATCGGATCTTCAAATCCTTTAGGTTGAGTGACATAAACCTCCTCTTCTATTTCTCCATACGGAAAGCACCTTTAACATCCATCGATATACCATAAAACCCATGTAGGATGCATAAGCCAAAAATATCCGAATGGCTTCAACTCTAACAGCAGTGCAAACACCTCATCATAGTCAATTCCTCCTCTTGGCGATAACCACGAGCAACTAATCTAGCTTTGTTTTTATCACAACACCTCTTGCATCTCTCTTATTCTTCAAAATCCATTTGGTCCCAATTGCATACTTGCCATCGGTAGTGGTACCAAGATCCAAACCTGCGATTTTGAAATTGTTGCATTTCATCTGCATTGCTTCAAGCCAACTGGAATCTTCAAGGGCTTGAGTAACACTTTGGTTGGTTCCACTTGAGAGAAAAGCAGGCAAGCAGACAATGTTCATAGTGCGTATGATTGTCTCTTTGTTGATTGGAGACATAAGAGATAAATGCCACTTGACCATATTTAGAACTTGTCACGGTGCCCTAGTTCTAACAGTGCATTAGGATCACCAATAATATTGAATTGTGGATGAGCATTGTTGATCCTTTTAGTAGCGATGGTGTTGACATCAATGGAGGAATCAAGATTAGTCCTTGTGGGTTCAAAGTCGATATCATAGGAAGGTGAGGTGAAGATGCCGACTTTTGGTTGATGATGACCAAGATCGAAGGTCTTGGAAAAGCGTGTATAAGGTTCTCCAAGGTGCATTGACTCTCTAGTAGAAATAGGAGTAAAAACGACATGTCCTTCGTGATTTGGAGATGATAGGAGAAAGCAGGATCACTTTCGTGAGAATGATTGTTTCCAGCGATGGTTTCTCTTGCACTCTCCTCGGCATTTCTCTCGACCTCTAGGTTAGTGCATACTCTGTTTCTTTAACCTAGCAAGGTCTTGACATATTGTGAATCATCATCACTCTTATCGGCACCATCTTTAGAAGAATTTCTGCAAAATTGTTAGTGGAGAAAGAAGGCCTGATAATAGGTTGTTCACCATCTTCAAGCTCATTTGTCGAATCGACATCAATGTACCTGCATTGTTAGTAGGAGACTCTTGAGAACACGCATTTTGGTTAGCCATATGTCTAGAATAACCCAAATAATCGGTTAAGTAATCAAGGTCAAAGACCACATGACCACATCCTTGAACATTAGGCTTATCTTCAAGATATCTCGGGTTCAAAGTCTCCTCTATCTTCCTAGCGGACAAGTTGTACACTCTGTAAGCTTTACTATGAAATGAATAGCCCACAATATAACCATCATCGACCTTCTCATCAAATTTACCAAGTGGATCACTAGTATTAAATTGTCACTTGACGACCAAAGGTTTGAGGTAATGGATAGCGAGAACTTTCCCAAACAAAAGTTCATATGGTGTTTTGAGGTGAGGTCTAGTAATGGATACCTGTTCAACACATAACAAGTTGTGCCATGACTTGATCAAAACATAGTGGGTAACTTAGAGTGCGCTAGCATAGATCTTGCGACCTCTATCAAGGTCCTATTTTCCTTTCGGCCACCCCATTTTGTTGTGGGGTTCTTGGAGTGCTATAGTCCCTTTTAATACCTTTAGACTGCGAGTTCTATAAGTACAACATTCTTGAACTCATCCCATTATCACACTGATTCCTTTAACCTTCTTGTTCAACGATTTTCCACAAGGGTAATGAAGTCTTTCGATTACTTGTGATGTTTCATCTTTAGTCCTCGGAAAGAATACCCAACAAAATCTACTAAAGCCATCGGTGATAACCAAACAAAAATACTTGTGATCTATGCTTCTTATTTGAGTTGGACCAAAAGATCCATATGAAGCGGTGAAGAGGTTCGAAATGATGCTCACGGCGATATGACTTTGTATGAGGCTCGTGTTGCTTTCCTTTGTTGCGAGCAACACAATTATGATCATTGGTGAAAACTTTGGAAGGAAGACCTTCAACAAGACTCGGTTTAGAGCTTGTTTATGGTCTTGAAGTTCACATGAGCCATCCTCCTATGCCATTTGGTAGACTCATCCGAGGATGCTTTGGCCACCAAACAAGTTAAGTCACCTTACGGTTTAACATCGATTAAGTTGAATGTATAAAGATTGTGATTTGAGGAACTCTCGGTGAGAATTGAGGTTTCTTACGGGAGTTTGAAGTCTTTAGACGACACAAGACATTCATCCTCGAGAAGAGTACTTTGTTCTTGGTGTCACAGTTTGTGAGGCGAGAACAAATTGAAGTGTTGAGTTCCTTGACATAGTATACATTCTCAAAATCCGGTTGAGGTGTTTTGATGGTCCCTTTCGATAATTCTCCATCACTTCCACCAAAGGTCACATTGCCTCCTCCTTCAATAGGTACAAAGTTATGCATCAAATCCTGTTTCGGACATACTCCTTGAACAACCACATCAACAATTCCAATATCCTTATGCTTAAGGGATGATCCTACAACAACAACAAAAATATACAAAATATTAGTACACTATGGAGCTCAAGTCATTCTTGACTTGAACACCTTATGGATCATTTGATTTATGCCAGCGGATGTAAAAGATCCACTATTGTTCTTGGGTTTCCATTGAAATTTAGGTCCCTTTGATTCCAAGAACAACTTCTTGAGGACTTGACGGATATCCCAATACCCTTTCCGGCATTCATAGAGTCAACATATCCGGGCCAAAAACCATTATTAAAATATGAACTTGTTGGTTGCACATATGGTTTAGCAAAGATCTTCTCAAGTAAAGGAGAATCGGTATAAGATGCTTGTGGAACATAAGGTGGTATAGCATTAACATTGGTCCACATTGGTCTAGATGTCCTAGAATCACCACACCTACTCATTCTTTGCTCATGATAATCACAATCCTTAATTAAATGAAATTTACTTCCACACAAAAACATGTCTTACATTTAGAAGATTTATTCAAACCAAAGATGTTCTATTACAAGCGAAGTATTCAAACCAAAACCATGAAAAGAATTGTTTTTACGAATTATTATGCAAAGAATTAGAAACAGGTCTTGAGAGGAAGCTGTCTTGGAAGTTGATTCCTTGGCGGAACTCGACATGCTTATAGGTAGTCTTGGGTGCGGCGGGGTGAAGACTTGGGAAGGTCGACTTGGGAAGGTCGGACTTGTCATTTGAATCACACTCTGTGGACCCTTGCTCGGAGGACTTGTCACTTTGTTAACACAAGAGACAAAGTCATTAGAAGATGTTTCGAGTGCAGCAAGTCTTTTGACTTTTGCCATAGAGATGGTGTGATCCATCAAAGTCGATAGAAATAGAAAGGTCAATTGGCATGTGCTCACCTCTAATAGGTCCACGTCTGACATGTAGGTCACCTTCTTTGATAGGTCATTCCTAGCTTCTAGCCCTACATACTTTTGTAAACCTATTGTAGAAGTCACAGACATGTAGGCTCACCTTCTTTGACAAAATTTAGCTAAGCTCATTATTAGAACATTCAAGGTGTAGATTTTCGCATGTTTATAAGCATCATCATTCCTAGCTTCTTCTTTGAGTTCCACTACATACTTTTGAAAACCTAAACCTATTGTAGAAGTCACAGATTGACTACCATATATGTGGTAGCTAGCTAGTTGTTCCCATTCATTTGCCATTCATTATGCCTAGCTATCTCTTCATCAAGTTTCTTTTCAATTCTAGATTCTCGACTCTACATCGCTCTTAACTTCTCGGATCTTTTAACTCATTATTAGAACATTCAAGATCACTCTCTAATATCCTAATTTTTCATCATAAGCTATTTGATTCTTACGAAACCAAACCTTTTGTCTTTCTAATGTTTTTAAAGCATGTTTATAAGCATCAACCTCAACATAGCATTCATTATATTTAGGTTTCAAAGTATCATAAGCTTCTTTGAGTTCATTATAACGCTCACTACAACCAAACACACGTTTTGTACACGAGAGATGCCCATCAATGCAATCGATCATGCCTATCCTCACAAGTACAACTTGCAAACAACCCGATATTGTTACCACCAAGACCATCATCATTCTCCTGCTCATGTTGCGTCCGGTCCACGGTTTTATCAAGAGTAACCAAAGCTGCGAGGCCTTTCCGGCATCCTTTGATTCTGGCGATAGGAAGAGTAATTCACCTCATCACCGACTTTTACGTCCTTGCACTCTCGGAGAAGTGACCCATTTGATGACATGTAAAGCACTTGACCTTCTTTTGTCAAACCTAGTGGATCTCTTCCACGAAAGCGAACTTCCTTCGACCTTTCTTTCAAATTTTTGATGTCCATAGAAAGCATAGCAACTGCCACTTTAACTTCATCTCTTCCATCTCCAGTGGATCCACGATCGAAATCCTCATATGCAAGTTCTTCTTTGAGGATCATAATCGACAAAGAAGGATCAAGTACATCTTCCATTACCCCACTAGTTCTTTGTTGAGAACTAGATGAAGCAACGATATAAGATGAGGATGAGTAATACTACTGTTGGATTTGGAGCATGGATCATCTTTGGGGTAGATGCCCCAACAAAGGTTGTGTGACTAGTAGTGGATGATGACCGAAAAGGACTTCTTACATCATGTTCAAGAGCTTTAAGTTTGTTGTCTGACTCATCAAAAGTAAGCATATCCAAACCACCTTTAGCTTTTAAAGCAATGCTTACTTGTAGCCGGGATGAAGGTAATGACCTCAAGAACTTAGAATTACAATCATCATTATCGGCTTTGCACATGGTGACTTAAGCGACTTAAGATCTTGTGAAACTTGTCGTAGCCCTTGTGAATTCCTTCCTCTTGAGATTTGAAAGTCTTGAAGCTGTTGTCATGACATGGACTTTCTCATTCTCCTAGACTCCTCATTCCTCGAACTTAGCCTTGATCGCCAACCATATATCCTAGCATCTCCCATATAATGAAAATCACTCAAGTGATCTTGAGGTATCGCTGAAGGAGTATAGTTCTCACCTTGTGCTCTCTTTGAGCTGCCGGGATCTCATCGGTGATTTTGGAGGAGCAATGACAACAGATACCATCGGGATCGGTGGTTGTCCTTTTAAAAATTGTTTCCATACGCACGATTGACGGAGATTCCAATCAATGTTGGAAATCAGTTTGCATCTGCATGGCCCATAGGTCATACTCTTCTCTCTTCAAGTATGGAATTTAGCATTCTTTGTTGGATAGACTAATTTGTTGTAGGGAGGCACCGTTATTGTTGTTGGCAACTTCAACATCGTCCACAACTCGGACATGGTGAAGAATGTAGTGATTGAAAGGATTAAAGCAAAGAGCGACTCTTAGTATCGTAGAGACTCTCACGAGGCTCGATACCACTTGTTGAAACTAGCGGACCTTGATAGATCTTGAGCTCGTGGATCGTTAGCTATGCCTATGTAATCACAAGCACGATAAAGACAATCTCTACAACTTGTATTAAGTAGCGGAATTATAAACACAAGTAACACAAATAACTAAGAACTACGTGATCCTCTATGGATCTTTATATTAACTAAAACTTTGTTTTTCCAATCGGTACATAACTCATACTATTGTGTTCCTTTTATAGACAAGGAACCTAAACAAAACCTAAACCGTTTCCCAAAAGCGTATAAACATAAAACTAAATAAGATATACACAATCACTTCCTAATAAAGCTCATGTATATCCAAACTAAATATACTAAACACGGAATAATAACTTCATGAAACAAACTATTCTCTATAAAACTTGGTAAATTATGTCTTGGTAGAATCCATACACTTGATGAGAATCCTTGATGATAAGTTCGACATAATCCATACTTCACATAATTCCCAGTTTAACTCTTGTTTTAATACTTCTTCCTAAACTTACTTTTCTAATAGTTGTACGCATTTGGTCATCCATTTCACTGCTCACGGGTGGTTAACTCAAACTTAGCACTGCTGTTCATAAATAGCAACTTGTTCTTTATAGGCATTCGATTCGGAAACAACAGAATCATCATGAGCACATGCGGTGTATTCATCAAAATATAGTCATCATTGTTGCGGAAGATGCATCACTTGGTGCAGTCTCACTTTCACTTTGCTTCATATTGATCATATGGGACAACATTGATATTACCCATATTTTCAATATCGACTCAAAAGTTTCGATTGATTGTACTTTGTCATGTATCTTTTGCTCATCAACATCATCATATAGTTTTAATACCTGCGAGATGATTGATTCTTTGGATGGACTAGCTTCTTTGTGGTGAGGGACCTTTGGAGAGACCATTGGAGAAATGCTAGCCATGAAAATTGTTTGTGCGATGGGTTCATCATCGGCGTCAGTCGTATGCATCACAGATCTGGAACTTGAAGGCATTCGATAATTATGACCTATCTCACGAATTGGTTTGCTCATCCGCATCCGCATCATATATCTTGGCATTCCTTGACGAAACAATAACTCTTCTTCATCCAAAGTTGCTCCATTATCCCGAGCTTGCACAAGCAACATCTTATCCACAAGTACTACGCATTACGAGGCGTTTTGGCGATGTCGAGTTCCTTGCAATATGTCCTCACCACCACGATTTGTAGCATTTGATTGGCTTTGCTTTTCCTTGATTTCCAATCCTTCCCGATTATGATTTCCACATATCCTCTACCAACTCCACCTCTTCCTTGTTTGTCTTGCCTTTCTTGGCCATTTGCACTATAACCTTCCCATCTCGAGCGGTGGCTTGATTTTGTGGATTGGATCTTGTTACGAGGTTGTTGTTGGTGTGTGGGAGAGAATTCATGTTTTGACTAATCATGAGAGCCGTTGATTAATGAAGTTTCCACGGTGCATCGACATCGACTTGTTTGAACATTGGATCGGGAATGAGTTTGTGATTACCATTACCCATGGGTATAACTTGAGAAGCTTTGGTGGTAAAACCAATATTGGTGTGAAGGTCGTAGAATCATTTGGTGAGCTTGTTTCTCCGATTGGTTTTGAGCTGTTCAAGAATCCTTTTTCAAACATAGCATGTCTCTCATTACGAAGAAGGAATGCATAAAGTTGCTCATAGTTGGTGTTCTTGATCCTTTGGTTAGCTTCACAGAGGTGACAAACTTATGCCATTCGGGATTCATGTTGTTCACAAACTTTGAGTTCAATGAATGTTTGGCATGGTCATTTTGATGTTCTCATATCATTCACAAGCTTGTGGAATCTCACGTAATACTCATAGACACTTTCTTACGGCTTCATCTTAAAGTGTTCAAATTCATCATCTGATTGTGATTCTCTGTCTTTCATAGTTAATTGAGAACACGAGAGAAGCATCTTGACATTGTCCCAAACCGCCTTGGCTTCGGTGTTGTGATTGATCGACTTGTAGATGTCTTTTGGAAGACCACAGTAGTATGATGTTTGAGGCCACGATATCGACATCGAACCTCTTTTCTCCTTATCATTGAACTCATCATCGTCTTGGGTCTATGATGCACGGTTTCTTGACCAGGTCTTAATATTTATAGTGTCTCGCTATACCTATGGTCTACCCTAATGCACTAAGGGCGTGTACCCGGTCGTGTGTAGTGTAGTAAATGGTAAAGCCGAGGTCGTCCCAAGAGATATGTGTGTGGGATATTTACTAAGTCTAATTGTCACGAATATAAATGGTTTGATAGGGTTTTAATTAATTAAACTACGAATGCGAATATTAAAGCAATTAAATGGTGAAAGGAAATCAATAGAGGAATAGTGGTGCTAACCTAGTCAATCCTCTAACTAGTTATGTCTCGTCTACCTACTTCCAATTACTTGGTGGGGTCAAATTCGAGAGGAATGACATTTGGTCAATTAGCCTAACCTATCGACAAAGATGCCACCAGAAAATCGGTAGCACCGTCATAAGTCTGTTGTTCCTGGTCCCCTAAGCCGAGTCATTAAGTACCGCTACATGCTAGATTCTAAATAGTGAGTGCCCGATCGTTAGGAACTTAGACACTACACCCCCAATTCTTAAGTTCATCAAGCGATGGGTGATCGGTTGGTCAAATCGCACAAGTAGAAAGGGTCGAAATCGGTTGGTCATATCTTACCCTTCCGTCTCGGTCCGCTCACCTAGGGTGGGTTGGTCATATCTCTAGGCAATAGGCCTCTGCCGCCATTCAAAACTACCGAACCGGTGACTACCAAAGAACTATGCATGCATACACTTAGAAATAATTATGCGGAGTAAAGGTAGCATAAGCGAACAATTAAGGGATCATAACTAGGCTAGCACCAAAGGGTGCTTAGCGCTCATATTAATCATGCACATCAATTCAATATTCAAAGGTAACGAAATACATGAATCGAAGTAAAAGAAATAATAAGCGCTAAAGCTTATCGTAATGGTGTGACTTCTCCACTGGAAACATTCTGTATGCTTCCTAGACCTTCCTTGAGTATTTTCCCATGTTCTCGTGAGTATTGTGTGTGGAATGGGATGATTAGAAATCTTTGGAATTGTGGGGTATTTATAGGCGGTGCGGGTTCTGGCGTAACCAATAGATGAGTTACGCCAGTAACCTTCTATTCCGTCGTAAAGCACTAGATATGCTAGTTGGCGTAACCTTATAAGTGGTTACGCCGTAGTCTTCAATAAACACTGGTTACGTTGTAAGTGATGCGATGAATTACGGCGTGAAGTATCGGTGACGTGGAACCTCTTTTGACCTAATGGAGTTACGTCGTAATCTTTGGAAGGAGTTCTGCCGTAACCTCTTGATGAGTTGGACTTGAGGTCACGCAATAGTTACGGCGTAATGTGAGGGGCGAGTTCGCCAGTAACCTCTTCAAAATAAGCATCTTGTGATAAATCCTTAGTAATGTTTCCATTTCGGCGTCTCTTTAGCTCCAATGCTCATGATTTACACGAAAGTGTAAAACAATGGAAAACAAGCGTAAATCCATATAAATGATATAAATAACGAGCATTAACGGAAATTGACACTTAATATTCGGGACTATTTGATGTTATCAAATATCCCCCACTGAACTCTACTTGCCCTCAGTAGACCTTATTAGATAAATTCCTAAAAGATATCTCAGAAACACGGAAAATATGAGTTTACAAATCCCTTATGCTAGAATAAAACAAAGCGAACACCTCACGAAGAGAACAAACATTCAAATCTCTCAACTATTCTAAGTGTCAATTTCGGGTGATCACTCAATCGCACAGTCATAGCATGTATTCTATCATAAGCTTGGCGGTTACACAAATCTCCACCACTGGAGTTAAGGGCTAAACAATTCTCGAAGGCAATATGGGTGAACACGACAAAGGTTAAGGGTGACTCGTCACTACTTACATGTCACGTGAAGTGGACAAAATCAATGATACATGACCAAATCCATGGCCAAGACACCAAAGATTGCTCGTTGCATCACCTAGACATGCTTCATGACTAAAGGGTAGGATAAGACATGGGATGTATAATTGGTGTAAAATGAAAAACAAGCGGTGGTCTATATCTATAACTAAGTCATCACCATTTACCGTCCGCCCAAAGTTCAAGCTTAGAAGTCTAAAGACCGGATCATGAAATGCAAGGTAGATGTGTCATTAGAGGAACCTTTTCTTCTTCATTTGGTATTACTCAACTCAATCTTAAAATGTGACCAGGGTGGCCTCCTCGATACTAAATAATAAAGCTCATACAATAGTGCTTATAACATTGCACTTGACAAAATCATAAGCGAATCAACTTTTTTTTTTTTTTTTTTTTTCATAACTACTAACATAACATCCCACACTGAGATGAACAAAGGGAATTGGGGTCTTCAATGATCTTCATAATTGTTGTTGATGAAAGCGTGATTTCCAAACCTTTCCACTCGAACCTTGAACTCAGGCAAATGATGACTTCGCAATTACAAATAAAGACTACAGGGTAGGCTAAGGTGTAAGGGTGTAATGAAACAATATATTGGGGGTGACAAAATGAAAGGAATGGCTCAGAAGGGTATATCTAGGGGTATCTTGCACTAAAGGTGAGTGCAACAAAAGGGTTTCACAAGGGGGTCGAAAAGTCGCGGTGACTAATCGATAGACTCACAATGGTAGGCTGTTTGGGTGATAATCCTATATTACTGCCTTCTAAAACTGAAAAGTCCAAATACATCGAGCTAACTCTACATACCTCGTATATGGTCTCGAAATGATGCAAAGGTCAAGTTCTAAAGTTTACAAGCTACCGGCACACTCATAATTTGGTGGATTTGGGGTAAAATATAGGAAACGAATAAGGCTAATCTCACCATGTAATATCAAGGGTTGTATGTGCTCGGATAAGGTCTAATCTAGTTAGGTTCAGAAAAACATGTCAAAATATTAAAAATGGCAAAAAATTTCAAAATAAACTAGAAAAATGAGGGCGAAATAAAGTTCGAGATAATTCTACTCCGTCCCCCACTTGAAGTGTACAAAGTCCCTTTTGTACTAGGCATTAAAATAAAGGTGAAGAGAAGGTAGAATTAGGCGAGAACTTCCAAAATTGCTCCAAAGAAGAAGGCCCACAAGAAAGGATCGTGCCTTCGTTAAAGCGTCATGAGCAAACTTGATCCACGAAATCACAATCTGAGCAAGCATAATACTAAAAGAAAAAATAAAATGAAAAAACAAACCTAACTCACTTTTGTAGGAATCACGGTTGCATTTAGCGAATGCAACAAGCCTTTAAACCACTTGGTGTCCCAGTGGACGAGTGAAATCTCGTGAGGGTTCTGAGAACACACCCACAAAGTTCATTTAAAACTAATACAAGGTTCTTGTGTTTTAAAATGAAAGAATTAAAAGCGAGAGGAGAGTTATGTCGTAACTCTAATAAGAGAGTTACAAGTAACTTGCAAAACACAGTATGGTGAGAAGCGAATAGTTAAGCGTAATCAACGAGATTGTATTACGCCGTAATTGATAATCGTCAAGAATTACTTGCTAAAATGTTGTTTACGGCGTAATCACCAAGATGAGTTCTGTAGTAACTCTGTTCGAGATCAACAGCTGCGGTGAGTAATTACTTCATTGTCTCCTGCAAAATGGTTAGAAAACACAAACCCAACAGAAGGAAATAAAAACAAAGAAAGGGATAATTGGGTTGTCTCCGAAAGAGCACTTTTCTTTATTAGCGAGTCTTTAAGTTAGACTCGAGCCGTGGGCTCTATGGGGTCTTGAGCTTGCCCACTCCTTGAATATCCTTCATCAAATTGTGCCTCATCCATGCAACATTAGAGGTAGTTCGGAGGTACTCAATGGTTTCGATCTTCGGACTTTCTGAATTTCTCCTCCGGACCTAGGTGGTAGCGAGTGGTCGTAATTTTCTACTATAATAGGGGTGGTCTTTTGTAGGGTATCCCGGGGCTTGCACCTTCTTTGCTCGTAAGCTTCGTCGTCGGGATCGATGAACTCTTCATTTCCTTGCAACTCAAGGTAATCTAGCATCCGCCGATATCATCGTCATCGAATCGGTACCCTTGAACCATTCTTCATCGAGCAAATTCTCCACTAGAACGCTTGCATTCTTCCTTATCATTACTCACCCGCTCTATATCCGCGTCAATTGTTGTTTTACCAGATTTTCGCTACTTTTGTCGTTATAATTTTCTTGATCCATGTATTCCTTCCAAATCTTATCTTTTGTTAATGCGTCGCATCGCATACTTAATTTTACCAACTATCAAACCCCGGGTTGTCTATCCAAGGTAAACTTGTTCTCTCCTTGTCATTGATTGAGGACCAAAAGAATTCATCTTTTCCTAATCTTCTAGAGTTGCTTCCACCATCACATATAGCGTCATACGGGTTGCATGATGCCCAAAAATTTCCCGAGATTTACTTTCTCGCACCGATGTTGCGTAGTTCTATGTTGTCGAGTTTCATTTACATGCTCTTACATGCGATTATATCTTTATTAGTTTAGATGCATTCGAATGTGCTTCGCGTAATCAACTTTTAGCTTCATAAGAAGATTTGGATTGATCTTGGCATTCCCAAATTGAATTGCGTACCAATCTTTAAAGGTTAAATTACCGAATTTTATCCCGTGTCTTTCACGCTCATGAGGTATGTCCATTCCTTCATTCTTTCATTGTCTCCTCCATTGCAATACTCGTGGAAAGGGCTGCATGTAGGCCATGCCCTTATGGTTTCTTCATCAGTAATGGCGATAGGAGTACACCAATGAGTGATAAGTGGCTCTTCTTTATTATCAAGGAGAGTTCCTCGAGCTTTTACGATTCGTCCAAATCGAGGAATTTTACGCCCGTGTATCGCGATTCGCCAGTGGCGAGATTCTTGAATTCTGGCGTAATTCATTAGAGTCGTATTCCTCGATATTCATCACAATTCCGTTGTCGTTGTCAAACACGAGGTTAGCCGTAACTCATTAGGTATGTTCGGCGTAACTCGATCTCTGTTGAGAAAATCGTCCCCTAAACTCGTATCAGCGGCGGAACCTTGAATTATTATCCAAGAAAATTACCTTACATTCCATAGTGGTCTAGACCCTTGGGTTTATCGTTATTCCTTCTTACTTTTTAGAGAGCTTTATCACCATGGATTCAAGGTTTTAAGAGTTGAGTCGTGTTTGGAAATGTTTCTATCGGTGTTTTCACGGAATTCCTTGACCATTCATCTTGCTCCTTTTGTTTTGGGCTGAATTTTCGAAATTTATTAATTGTTTCTTCAAGACCGGGCTTTCTTTCTCCATAAGGCCCACGGTTGTAATTACTCGATACCCATTTCGATTGTCACCGTAAAATGGTCGATTTTCTCCATACTTAGCTTCTTTGAATTCCTCTTCGTCCATATGAGGACAATTTTTAGTAAGATGTCCTCCTCATGACTTTCACACCCCACTTGAATGGCATGAGCGGTTTCCACGACTTTCGGCATATCTCGTGAGGCTTTCAATTTTACTAGCGATTGCGGCAATTCCATCGAAACTTCCACCTTGGTTTCTTTTACTTCGCCGTCGTGCCATTTTGAGAATGGTCCGCCATTTTTGAATAGCTTCAATTGCCATAGTAGGAGTCATATTAGGATAGGTCCTTGATAATCCGACATCTGCCTCGTAGTTACATTTATTCCTTTGTAGAAAATATTGACCTTCTTTGGTTATTAAGATCATTGGTAGGACACTTATAAAGAAGATGGTTGTGTCATCCCAAGCTTGATCTGAGTTTCGTCGTCTTCTTGTTTGAAATTGTGGATCTCAAGAGTTGATTAGAAATTTTGATGGTGGGCAATATCTTTGGATAAAGTGTTTCTTAAGTGGCGCCCAGTATTAGCGCCCGTGACTCTTTCGATCCATCTTCTTCTTTGCTCGATTAGAGTCATAGGGAAGACCACGAGCATATGACATCATGAGACACGCCGGAATGTTGAAAAGGCTAGCGATGTATAGGACATTTTCAACGTGCTCATATGCGTCTTAGTCACATTTCTGAAAAAGGGTTAGCGCAGCTCCCTCATAAATTGGTCTTTAATCTCGAAACTAATGTTAACTACTTCCATGGTACTGAAAACTTGAAATATGATCGTGAGAAAAGTTTAAATATGAAATGAAAGACTTAATATTAATCCTAATATAGCTCCCGTGATGCGCCAAAAACTTGATCACGTGGTTTCTTGACCGGGTCTTAATATTTATAGTGTCTCGCTATACCTATGATCTACCTAATACACTAGCAGGCGGTGTACCGGTCGTGTGTAGTGTAGTAAGCGGTAAAGCCGAGGTCGTCCCAAGAGTTGTGTGTGGGGATAATTACTAAGTCTAATTGTCACGAATATAAATGGTTTGATAAGCGTTTTAATTAATTAAACTACGAATCACGAGAATATAAAAGCAATTAAATGGTAGAAAGGAAATCAATAGAGGAATAGTGGTGCTAACCTAGTCAATCCTCTAACTAGTTATGTCTCGTCTACTACTTCCAATTACTTGGGTGGGGTCAAATTCGAGAGGGCGACATTTGGTCGATTAAGCCTAACCTATCGGCAAAGATGACACCACAGAGAAATCGGGTGCAATCATAAGTCTTGTTGTTCTGGTCCCTAAGCCAAGTCATTAAATACCGCTACATGCTAGATTCTAAATAGTGAGTCTTGGCCGTTAGGAACTTAGACACTACACCCCCATTCTTAAGTCCATCCAAGCGATGGGTGATCGGTTGGTCGAATCGCACAAGTAGAAAGGGTCGTCGGTTGGTCATATCTTACCCTTCCGTCTCGATCCGCTCACCTAGGGTCGAGTTGGTCATATCTCCTGGGCAATAGGCCTATACCGCCATTCAAAACTACCGAACCGGGGTGACTACCAAAGAACTATGCATGCATACACTTAGAAATAATTGTACGGAGTAAAGGTAAACAAAATGCAAACAATTAAGGGATCATAACTAGGCTAGCACCAAAGGGTGTTAGCCGCTCATATTAATCATGCACATCAATTCAATATTCAAAGTGCGAAATACATGAATCGAAAGTAAAAGAAATAATAAGCGCTAAATCTTATCGTAATGGTGTGACTTCTCCCTTGGAAACAGCTCAGTATGCTTCCTAGACCTTCCTTGAGTATTTTCCCACGTTCTCAGTATTGTGTGTGGAATGGGATGATTAGAAATCTTTGGAATTAGTGGGGTATTTATAGGCCGGTGCAGGGTTCTGGCGTAACCAATAGATGAGTTACGCGTAACCTTCTATTCCGTCGTAAAAGCACTAGATATGCTAGTTACGGCGTAACCTTATAAGTGGTTACGCCGTAGTCTTCAATAAACACAGTTACGTTGTAAGTGATGCGATGAATTCTGGCGTAAGTATCGTGGCGTGGAACCTCTTTTGACCTAATGGAGTTACGTCGTAATCTTTGGAAGGAGTTACGTAGTAACCTCTTGGTGAGTTGGACTTGAGGTCGCAATAGTTACGGCGTAATGTGAGAGGCGAGTTACGCAGTAACCTCTTCAAAATAAGCATCTTGTGATAAATCCTTAGTAATGTTTCCATTTCCGCGTCTCTTTAGCTCCAATGCTGCAATTTACACGAAAATGTAAAACAATGGAAAACAAGCGTAAATCCATATAAATGATATAAATAACGAGCATTAACGGAAATTGACACTTAATATTCGGGACTATTTGATGTTATCGATCATCTATTCCATAGATCATTGTTCCATCTACAATTTGTATCAATTAAGTCTCGATAGTCTCAATCGATAAGGTCCTTCATCAATAGACTTGAGAATGTTGACTCAGTTTTCCTTTCCAAGGCGATCAATCGATTCGTTGTGCCCGAGTCGTAGTCGATTCATCGAAGCATAGATGGACGATTTACGAACGGTTGCTTGAACATCCTCGACAACGATGGAGATGATTGTAGATGCGTTGGTAGACATGTTAACAGTTACACGGATTTTAAAACTCTATGATTAAACCGGAAATAGATTCTTTCACGGTTTTACTAAATCAAGAAAACCGTATTACAACCAAAGTTCAACCAAGTCGCTAAGCACGAGTTGCTAAGTATTACGAAATCAAGTCGCTATAATGCCAAGTCGCTAAGACACGGTCAAGTTGCTAAATTAACAACTCGCTAAGATCCAAGTCGCTAACACCAAGTCGCTGAGAATTATGACAACAAGTCGCTAAGTACCAAGTCGCTACAAATTTTGACAGCAAGTCGCTAAGAACCAAGTCGCTAAGTCGTCAAGTCGCTAAATAGCAACTTGCTAAGGTTCAAGTCGCTAACACCAAGTCGCTAAGAAAACTTAAGTACAAGTCGCTAACAAAATTGAAAGAAAATCGCTACCTTCACCAAGTCGCTACCCGTGAGTGGAGAATCCATTAAGTGTCTTGTTTGTCGAAACTTGTCTCAATGAACAAGTCGCTAGGACCAAGTCGCTACCAAAACCACTATAACTCGCTACCTTTTATTGAAGCAAGTCGCTACGATGAATATCCAACGAGAACCAAGTCGCTACCAAGAAAAACTTCAAAAACACACTTTTCAATCCAAAACAAGCTCAACCAGATGATTCAAGCTTACCAAATCAAAACCCAAGCACATCTGATGATCCTAAACACAAAGTACACCCAAATTCAAACTTTAACACTAGAGATGATCGAATGACCAAAACTACTAAACCTTTTCAAACTCAAAAACCATCTAAAAACCACTAGAAATCTAAGGATATGTAAGAGATGATCTAACCATGGCTCTTGATACCATTTGTAACATATTGGATTTCATATACACATCATAACACAAATATAAGTAGGCGTATACTATGGTTTTAGAGAGAGAAAGTTAGAGGTTTGGGAACTTTAGTGAGAGAAAGAAAAATCTTATTATGAGCTTCAACTCTCTACCTTGGAAGGTAGAGAGTATTTATAATACTTATATAAATCGCATACTTCAGGTACATTGATGAGTGTCTAAATACTCATCATTTTGTCTTATTTAAGCGCTAAAACATCCGAAAACACTCGAAATGCATCAAAATGATAAAAATATCACAAATTAGTGTTTTATGTGTTTTAAATGCAAAATATCAAAATCGGTGAAAACGTATCAAGTTTGCATAATTGGCGCTTTAGTCCCCAAGTTTGTAAAATTGTCAAAAACAGTCCTGGTAAAACCAAATAAAGAAAAATATCATTTTAAGTCCTTAGGGATTCAAAAGTTGTCAAAATTGGTCCTTGAGATTCAAATTTACAAAATTACAACTTTAGTCCACGAACTTTGAAATTGGCAAAATAGTCCTTTGAAAATAGGAAAATGGCAAGTTTAGTCCTTGCACTATTGAAGGTTGTCAATTTTAGTCCTTATGGTAACTTTGGAAAATGGCGGAATAGTCCTTCAAGATTTCGATTTACAATAAAGGTCCTTGTCATATTAAGCTAAACCTTACCTTGTCAAACGCATTTTGACCACCACTATTACACCATTTTGGACCTCCTTGCCTTAGCCCTGTTACAATCCATTTTGACCCTTGGTCAAAATAAGTCAAAAGAAATACGCCCCTCACGTGCATCTTCCACCTCACCTCTTCCCTGCCACTGCACTGCAACCAGCCCACTCTCCTCCCATCACCTCAACTTTTCCACCCTCATCATCATCCACCACCCACAATTAATGCCACCCCCCTATTTGCTCATTCTGATACCTATAAGTCAAATATGCACTTCCCGCCAAAATAAGCTAACACTCAAAACACTTCCATTGGTCCAATTGAGAGGTGGGATTGCATCGAAAAGCCACGGATGATATTTGAAGCATAAAGAGGAGGAAGAGTAAAGAGAAAGCAAGTTTTAGTTTTTTAATTCTTGTATGTCGCATTTTTCTTAAATGTCTTAATTAGCTTTCAACTTTGTATTTTTAAGCTTCATGATCACGAAAACAAGTTATCTAGTTGATATAATTCAGTTTGGATCTCTAAATCAAAGTTTCATTTCATTTGCATATCTTATGTACCTTGTTCTAAATTTCAAACTCAAACTCGGTATTCAAAGCTTCATAAGCTTTATTTAAGCTCAAATCATCTTACTTAAGCTCTATATAGCTTTTGTAAGCTTGAAGAATCGGTTTAATTAAGTTCCTTGAAAGTCAACAAAAGTCAACTTAAAGAGCAAATTGGGTTCAAGTTGATGCGAGCATGGAAATGGGGTGATTCTGACTATTTGGGTTGGTTTGTAATAGGTAGTGGTTCTTGTTTCACATGTTGCTAGCCATAGTGGCTTTGGATAAGTTGTAAGTGAATTTGAGATCTTAATGCATAATCTGTTTTAATGGTGCAAGTAGCTAAAATCTGTTCTAATAAAAGTAATTAAGTGATATTAAGTCGGTTTGATCATTATATCTAGTTGGTTCATTGTTTAAACTGTTTTGTTTGCTAATCGGTCCAAATAAGGAGTGTTTGGTTACTTATATTTCTTTTTTTAAGCTTATGCGGTTGTTCATTTCTATTAGCTCATGTTTGTTAAGTTAAATTGAACTCATTTGGGTCTTAGGTTTGATGCAAACATCCCCAAAGTCAAACTTTCACCTTAACTGCTTCAATCGATAAGCTGTTGTGAATTTAGGATTGCAAAATCAATATTTTGTGTTTAGAAATCATCAAGTTTACTTACTTTGTACTTATTACACCTTATTACATCACTATCGGTCTTAAAATTGGAATCAAGTCTCATATTAGTCAAACTGGTACTAGTTTTCAAAAGTCAAATGTCAAAACTTGCTTTCTACAAATATTACGTGATTGCACAAGTGTCATTAAAGCTTTTAGGTTCTGGTTTTGGAATATAAGCGATTGGCTAGGTGTTCTTTAAGACCTCTTACATTTTTGGTTTAAGCTTTCTAGATAAGCTTGGGCATAAGCTCAAAGTAAGGCTCATATGCCACCTTCACATACCTCAAGACCACCGAGATTTTCTCGACTTTTGCATAGCTTGTCCAGAGTTCCATAGATCTTATCTTTGGCTCATCTTTGGTTTAAGCATAGTTAGCGAGTCATCTTGAGGTCTTAACCTGTTTTTCCATTTGAGCTTATTTTGAAACTTGTGAATAAGCTACAACTTGGTACTTTCGAACTGTTTTAGTTTAAGTACTTCAATAAACCAAATCTTGGTAATTAGCTTATCGAGGTTAAAAGTTGTTGAAATAAGTTGCATTTGGGTCATTTTAACATAACAAAGCTTCGTGATCGGTTGGTTTCCATTGGGTACATTTTGGCTTTTTTAAGTGCTTATTTCATAAGCATTAGCATAGAGCTCAACTTCTTCCAAACAACACCATGTTTTCTATTTTCCTAGATTCCTAGTATAATTTTAGAGTTTTCTGAAATTTTCACATTTTTTATAACAGTTTGCTATTTTCTTAATTAAAAGCAGTTTTTAGGATTATTTAAATAGCTTTTAATAGAAAAATTCGAAAAGTCCAAAAAATAACTTTTCATTTTATTAAGTTTAGATAAATATAAAAAGTGAAAAAGTAATTTTCAGATTTTTCATAGTTTATTTTGTAATTTTAGTAATTTAATTAGTTTTAAATAGTTTAAAATTCATAAAAAATAGAAAAATAATCGAAAAAATACAAAAATAGTTTTGAAAATTCTAGTTTGTTATTTTAGACTTTTCCATTTCATAATTTTATTTTTCTAGCTTAATTTCCTAATTTTTGTATTTTAGGTAATTATTAAATAGTTAAAATAGTTTTAATTAATAATAATTAATTAATTAGTTATAAAAATAATTTTCTTTTCTAAAAGTTTCTTTTATCATTAGGTTTATAAAATATCGTTTTCATATTTTTAGGGTTAATATTGTGTAAGTTTCACGTTTTTAATTTATGCGTCGCGTAGATTTTAATTTCGTTTTATAAAAACATAAAACAAAACATTAGTTTAAAAATAGTGATAGCGTTTATTTAATAGATTTTAACTTTTAATCTCTTTAATCTTACGTGGTTTATAAAAAACTCAAAATCCTTCTTGATCACTATCCTTAGTGGTTATTCGACATCGATTGTGTTAAACACGGTCATCCTCAGTGGGACTTAACGACCGAGAATCCACCGTATTCTCGATCTTAAATTGCATTGGTGTGTGTCGGTTTAAGTTTCTTCTGATTGGTCATTCACAAGTGGCGGCTTGCGTGAGAAAACTTGACGGTTTTGCACAATCAAATTTTAGGCGCCATTGCGGGAGGTAAGCGTGTTCTAAACATTTTTTAGACCGTACTTGCACATATACCACGGTTTGTAAAAGTTTTACGTAAAGTTATAACAAAATCAAAAGTTCATTAACACTTTTCCTAAAGTGTTAAAAACACCAAACAAAATATAAAACAACAAAACAATCGTAACGTTTTCGACTTGTGTTTCTTTTAAGGTGATTCTTAAAGAAATACGATTTGGTTAAACGAGGCGATACCAAAAATATTGTCCAAAAGTTTTAAACCCATCGGCCAAATCTATACCTCGTCTTTTCGGTGATACTTAATATACATAAAAATCAACCACCATAAATCAAGGCGATGCACTACCTAACGGGGTGCGACCATAATAAGTTCCGAACATCGATTTAAAACTTGCCTTTGTGTCCTTGTGATTTGGTGTACCTTTTTCAAAGAAGCCATTTCATTTGTGATTATTGGTTAAGTTCACTTGTCGTTTTGCCTCGCATTTGTTTTGGCGGATTTTTTATACTTAGTGCATGCGCTCGTTCTTCCGCCTACAAGTCCATTGTCGAACTTGGAAAGATTCCTCGTGAGCGTGAGGGCGTTACGCTCCTTGGTTGTGGTGAGGCGTCTACCACCACCACCACCTGCATAATGGCGGAAGACAAGCCGATGAATGAGCTTCTCCAAGCACCCATCGAGGGTTACGGAGATGCTATTGTTGTCCCGACCATCGTGGGCGACACTTTGAGCTCAAACCGGGTTACTTAATCGGTAACCCAAGCCAATTCTATGGTTTTGGCGGGATGATCCTCATGCACACATTCGATGGTTTAACAAGATTGCATCTACCATCAAGTATAAGAATGTCCCATGAAGCTATCAAGCTTCTTACATTCCCATTTTCTCTAGGGACAAGCCGGAATTGGCTTGAGAAACAACCCCTCGTTCCATTGAGACATGGGAAGATCTTGTCACAAAGTTTGTGAGCAATTCTATCCTCCATCCCGAACTACAAGTCTTAAGAATGAGATAATGAAATTCTCTCGAGATTTGATGAATCATTCGGGAGGCATGGGATCGTTACAAAGACTTGCTCATGATGTCCGCATCATGGTTTTACCGAGTTAATGCAAATGGATACTTTCTACAATGGTGCGAATCGGGCCAATCAAGACTCTCTAAATGCCTCCGCAGAGGTAATTTCTTGAGCAAGACCACAAAAGAAGCCTTGCAAATCATTGAAAACAAGTCCCGGTCCGTCCTTTCCGCACAAAGACATATCATCTTGAGTCTAATCTTTGGACCTTCTACTTCATCTCCGTGAGTACATCTAGCACCGATGCTAAGATTGACAAACTCACGGATATTGTTCGAGCTTTGGTTCTTGCTAACCAAAGAAAGTCACTTTCACAAGCACCATCATATGGTGAAGTGAAGAAAGTTGAAGTTTGTGTTACTTGTGGTGGTCCTCATGCATACTACAAGCTGTCTCGCCACCGATGGTAGTCCGTTTGAAGCTAATGCTATAGCGGTACTTCAAATCAAGGAGGTAATCAATACCGTCCTCAAAATGAACCAAACTACCGTGCTAACACTTATCGTGCACCACCGGTTTCAACGAATCTAACCGAATCGGAACCAACAAAGAATGAACCAAGGTTATCAAAACCAAGGTAATTTCTATTCGGACCCAACCAAGGTTTCCAACAACAAGGAAATCTTAATCAAAACACTTACAATCGAGGGAATCAATTTAGGGAATATGAACCTAATCAAGGGAATTACGGCTATAACCGAAACATACGGCCTCAAATTGTTCCTCCTCCTCCTCCTCCGTGTCAACATCGATGAGCTTTTAAAGCAATTCATGAAGACTCAAGAGGAGACAAGCAGTTGTTGGTCGGTCGGATCGTTGAATTAAAGAAGTCTTTAAATGATCGACCCTCGGGCTCGGTACTTTACCTAGCAACACGATCGCTAATCCGAGGCGATGCAAAGCGATCACAACCGAAGTGGTGTTTCAGTATGATGGACCCGCTATTCCTACTACCTCTTCTTCTTCTTCTCCCCGAAGGTAGTGGAAAGTGAACACGAGGCGACAAAGGACAAGGAACTTCCTACTAATAACGGAAGTACCAACAATGTCCATCCTCGGGTTGTCCGAAACAAAATCCAATCCGAGTTGTTTTGAACCTCCTGTAGCTCCCATTGAAAAATCCAAATCTTCTATTCCTTACCCATCACGTTTACATGAGCAAAAGCTCATGAAAGCCGGTCAACAAATGGAAAAATTCTTTCAAATTTTCCAAGAACTTCATTTTGACATAAGCTTGCGGATGCTATCATGTTGATGCCCAAGTTTGCATCAACTCTCAAACACATGTTAAGCAATAAGGAAAAGCATTTGAAATGGCTAAAACTCCTCTCGAGCGAGAACGCTCTGCGGTTATCTTGAAAAGCTTCCGAGAAGCTTGGAGATCTGGAAAGTTCCTCTTACCTTGTGTATTTCCGTGAATGGTTGAATGCTTTGCCTTAGCCGATCTTGGTGCAAGCATAAACCTTATGCCTCATTCGATATGGAAGAAACTTTCTCTTAGGATCTTATTCCTACATGCATGACTCTCGAGCTTGCGGATCGTACAATATCTCGTCCTCTTGGAATTGCCGAGGGCGTATTTGTAAAGTAGGAAAGTTCCATTTTCGGTGACTTTGTAGTTGTTGATTTCGATCTTGATCCACGGGTTCCTCTCATTGTTGGAAGAGGATTCTAAGAGCAGGCCGTGCTCTCATTGATGTATTTGAGCAAGAAATCACATTACGTGTTGGTAATGAAGGCATCACCTTTAACCTTGATCAAACTTTGAGGTACTCGCAAACTATGATTACGAGTCGGTTAACCGAATCGATATCATTGATGTTGCTACGAAGAGTACTCAAGAAGTTCTTAGTTATTCTCATAATTACGTGAGTGGAATCCCACCACATCTTCTCAACCTATCATAGCCAATTCTACTCCTTCTCTCACTCCGTTTGAGGAAGCGACTTCATCTTGGAAGAGATTGAAGCATACTTGGCTAGTGATTACATTCCATGGGAAATTGATCACGCTCGAATTGACATCGAGGGGACATACTTCTCATTGAGAAAATGCTTAAAGATGATCATTCATCAACCCTCACCCTAGTGATGCAATTCGGAAGAGATTAATCACCATGAGATTAATCGGGAGGAGATATTCTTACTCTTGAGAAGTTGTTAAATCGGGACACTTCTCCTCCACTCCTCCCGTCAAGCTTCATAACAAGGAAGTCAAGTCGGTTGAGAAAAGCGAAGAATTTCTGAAGTCGAACTTAAGGACTTACCACCTCATCTTGAGTATGCATTTCTTGAAGGCGATGATAAATTGCCCTGTCATTATTGCTCGAGATTTGAGTAAAGATGAAAAGATCTGCTCTCATAAAGGTCTTGAAGTCACACAAGCAAGCAATTGCTTGAAACTCTCCGACATTAAGGGTATCAACCACGAGTTTTGTACTCACAAAATCTTGATGGAGGATGACTTCAAACCAATGATTCAACATCGATAGAAGGTGAATCAAAATCCATGATGTTATCAAACAGAGTTATCAAACTTCTTGATGCGGGATTGATTTACCCTATCTCGAGATAGTCCTTGGGTTAGCCCGATTCATTGTGTTCCAAAAAGGGTGGCATAACTGTTGTCACGAATGAAGAAAACGAGTTAATTCCAACTCGATTGGTTACGGGATGGCGTGTGTGTATTGACTATCGTAAGTTGAATGGCGCCACCCGTAAAGACCATTTTCTCTACCCTTCATGGATCGGATGCTTGAGAGATTAGCGAGGAATGAATACTATTGTTTCCTTGATGGTTTCTCGGGTTACTTCGATCCCCATTGATCCACGGGATCAAGAGAAGACCACATTCACCTGCCCATACGGAACTTTTGCCTACAAGCGTATGCCTTTTGGCTTATGTAACGCTCTGGCACGTTCCAACGATGTATGATGGCCATATTCCACGACATGATCGGAAACAATGGAGGTGTTTATGGATGACTTCTCGGTCATCGAGTTCATTCGGACTTGTCTCTCCCATTTAGACAAAATGCTTAAAAGGTGTGAAGACACCAATCTATGTCTAAACGGGAGAAGAGTCACTTTATGGTCAAAGAAGGCATAGTCCTTGGCCATAAGATTTCAAAAATGGGATTGAGGTCGATAGAGCAAAGTTGATGTTATTGCTAAGCGCCTCATCCTACTACCGTCAAAGGTATTAGGAGTTTCCTTGGTCATGCGGGTTTTATCGTAGATTCATACAGGATTTTCTAAAATCGCTCGGCCTATGACCCATCTTCTTGAAAAAGAAGCTCCTTTTATCTTCTCTCACGAGTGCATCGAAGCTTTTGAAACACTAAAGAAAAACTACGGAAGCACCCATTCTAGTTGCCCCAGTGGGATCTACCCTTTGAGCTCATGTGCGATGCAAGTGATTTTGCTATCGGTGCGGTCTTGGGGCAGCATAAAACAAAGCATTTTCACCTATACATTACATGAAGTAAGACTATGGTGAAGCTCAAACCCATTACACCACTACGGAAAAAGAACTATTAGGCATGGTGTATGCGTTTGAGAAATTTAACCATACCTCATCTTGACCAAATCGTAGTGTATCACGGATCACTCGGCTCTTAAATATCTCTTTGCAAAACAAGATGCAAAGCGAGATTGCTCGTTGGGTTCTCCTCCTCAAGAATTTGATATCATTATCGTGATAAAAAGGAGGCGAGAACCTAGGCTGCGATCATCTATCCCGATTAGAGAACCCTCACCAAGATGTGTTCGAGAAAAGGAAATAAATGAAACATTTCCTCTCGAGACACTCAATGCGGTTTCTTTTCGTGGAACTCTTCTACCCCATGGTTTCTTGACCTCGCAAATTACCATGCGGGTAACTTCATAGTGAAAGGATGTCGTCCCAACGGAAGAACAAATTCTTCAAGGATGTTAAACATTACTACGGGGCGACCCTACTTGTTTAAAATCTGCGCGGATCAAGTCATCGAGCGATGTGTATATGGTCGGGAAGCTATTGACATTCTCAAAGCTTGCCATCTTTGGACCCTCTTGGGGACATCATAGCCCCAACTACACCGCCAAGAAGGTGTTTGATTCCGGATTCTATTGGCCCACAATCTACAAGGATGCCCATGAATTCGTCAAAGCTTTGTGACGCTTGTCAACGTCACGAATATCTCACAAAGGAATGAAATGCCACAAAACGCCATTCAAGTGTGTGAGATCTTTGACATCCGGGGCATTGACTTTATGGGGCCATTCCTTCTTCTCGCGGTAATAAGTACATACTCGTGGCGTTGACTACTTGTCAAAATGGGTTGAAGCTAAGGCTTTGCATACCAATGATGCCCGAGTTGTTGTGAAATTCTTAAAATCCTTGTTTGCTAGGTTTGGAACTCCACGAGCCATAATCGGTGATCGTGGTGCGCATTTCTGCAATGACCGGTTTGAAAGAGTCATGCGAAATATGGTGTAACTCACCGTCTCTCTGCGTACCACCCCGAACAAGTGGGCAGTGGAAGTTTCAAACCGGGATTAAAGAATTCGGAAGGGCGGTTGGCGGCCGTGCCTCTTGGTCGGATAAGCTAGATGGCGCACTCACGGGCCTTCCGTCGACTTACAAAACACCCATCGGTGTACTCCATCTAAGTGGTATCACGGAAGGCATGTCATCTACTGTTGAGTTAGAACACAAGGCATCTTGGGCCTTGAAGCATGCCAACTTTGATATTCAGATCGGTGGTGATCACGGAAAGTTCAAATGAATGAATTAAATGAACTCCGTGATCAAGCATACGAGAACTCTTTGATCTATAAAGAAAAGACAAAGAAGATTCATGACTCGAAAATCAAAAACCGCGTTTTCAGCGTTGGTGATCGAGTCCTTCTTTTCAACTCAAGATTGAAGATTTTCTCGGAAAGCTTAAATCCATTGATGCGGACCATTTACTATCACTAAGGTTTATCCTTATGGTACCATTGAGTTATCTCAACCCGATGGTCCAACTTTAAAGTGAATGGTCATCGGTTGAAGCATTACTTTGGAGAGGACATTCCTCTGTGATTGTCCGGATCTTCAAACTTTCCCCATGAACCAATGAATGCGGGGATCGAGTCAAGCTAGCGACTCGGGTATCAAAAACATAGCATGTTACATGGGTTTTCACCGTGTGTACCACCCTAGTGTGGGGGTTGCCCGCATGTTGTGTATATAAGAGAGTTTCTAAAAAAAAAAAAAAAAAAAAAAAAAAAAAAAAGAAAAGAAATCCTTGCTAAATAATGGCCTTAGTATTTCCCTTTTCGTTCTATGTTTGGCATAACCGGGTACTTTGAATATTGAGGGCAATATTCATTTCTAAGTGTGGGGAATTCTCACGAATTTTATCATGTAATTATACCGCTAATTCCCCATTTTGGCCAAAATTTTTTTTTTTTGGAGTAAGTGTTTACACTTACTCATTTGGTTATCGATCCGCCTTGTCTAATAAACAAAAGGATTGGCTAATCCAGAG